>MU130424.1:63093-129397 GCA_015039465.1 Phlegmacium glaucopus | reverse complement strand
ATCGGGTTCTCATGTTTCATATGTCCCAACCCTACCAGCTCAGCCTACGTTGCGACCCTCTCAATACCCTTTTGAGGTCCTCTGGCTTCTAGAAGACTGCCGACAAGATGCAGATGTCAATATCCAAGAGTCGAACAAGTCGCGGCCAAGCATGGACAGAGCCATCCGTCACCCCGATGGCACCATGATTAGCGATAGTGAATGGTCCGCCATCAAGGCATCAGCTCGGAGGATCGCAAATGAACTGTCAGCGCTTCCAGATCATATACATGGGTCATCTCGCCAAGCAAGGATGCGAAAGACAAAAATGTACTATCGGACTCACTATGCCAAGGATTGGGTGAGCGCTCTATTGAGACTAGAGGCTGAGCAACCTTTACTGAAATTATGTGCTTCTAACTGGAAAGCAGATCATGTCCTCGGCAATTCAATTCAAGCAATAGCTTCCAAGGACTCAAGTTCGACTTTAAAGCAAAAACACAAGAAGAAGAAGCAGGAGAAGGGAAAAGAGAAGGGAAAGGAGAAGGAGAAGGTCGGGGACGACACTGACAATGATGAGGTGTTGAGTAACAAGAACGCCAGTGTGTTTTCTTATTCTCTATATCATTACATTGCTTACTTTCTTTTCAGGCGATTCCTCTCTTCAAAGTGCCGCTCTGCTCGAAGACACCGCTGACATTTCCATGGGATCACCCACAACGAGTAGGGCGAGCAGTATGAAGCGGCCTGGCCCATCTAATCAACATGAGCAAAAACCGGCCAAGAAACATCGACAGCAGGATAGTGGACGGCCAGCATCTGGGTTCAATTGGATGACCCCCTTAACAGCGTCGATTCCTAGTGCAAAGGCCATTGTGACATCTACACCTACGACTACCCCACCCGGCACGTTGGCGTTTACATTTATCCATGTTGAATCCTCGTGTAATGTATTCTCCTTAATGAAATGTAAAGGTACTAACTTCAACATAAGACGCAGCCCTGAAAAGTACGTGCGCATCTTATACCCAGCCTCGGTGCTAAAAAACTACATCAGATGTGCTTATGCAAGAGTTCCCTTCCCTTTGTCGCGGTATTGACCTCATGAATGCAATGGAGGCGAATCCTAACTTTGGAGTAGGAATAACTCCATCCCTTACGTCTGATTTCCTCTCCAGGATCAAAAATGCGGACCCTACTAATCCTAGCCTCTCCGAGGATGATACCGGACCCTCCTGGGGACATCATCAATTCACTAGTGGAAGTATGACCATTAAATCTGTCATTCAATCCTGGGACTGCGTCGGAACCAACATAATCGCATGCAAACTTATTGCCGCTGCCATCAAGACCTGCAAAGTTGCTCGTCATATCTGTTTTGAGCAGAACATCCACACCACTTCATTCCTAGCCGATGCATATCTTTCTAATCTGGTTGATGAACTTTGTGACATGTGGGTCAAAGCAGGCGGAGTAAGTTTAATCTGTCCATTTTTACCACCATGCTAATGACCATGGTTGCGAAGCCCATGTCGATGGCTCAGACTAGTACTATAGCAATGGACCTTGACCCTGGCTCAGGCCATCAAACACCGTCATCATCGACATCGGCGGCTCAAGGTCCATTGCTATAGTACTAGTGTGAGCCCAATGGACCTTGGCTTCGGAACCATGGTACATTTGCATGGTGGTCGACATGTGCCGATTATCGTTACTCCAGCCTTCTTTGATTTATATGTCACTAGTAGTTCATCTAGTAGATTTGCCGGATATGCCTCGGCTCAGAGCCTGAAGTGGTGTGGATCCAAGCCCTTTTAGGCCGGGCCAGGCTGGGCCATAAGTGACGGCCCAGGAATGGCTTTGGCCTGGCCCAGGATAGCTCAAAGCCAAAGCCAGCGGCTCAGGCCGTGGCTTTAGCACCAGAAATATTGGCCCTTTTGCCGTTAATGCTAATGTACCATACTCCTACCCTTATCCTTACTATACGCACCCCTCGTATCCTACAGGTTAAATGACGACAACTTATGCCCTTTCATGTACTATATATTATTGAATCCTTAGCTAAACATTCTACATATCACCTTTATATCTCTTCTGTACATATTTCAACACACATAGTGTCTCATATGCCATACCTACATCAATTATAGTACTTGATTTTTGTGGATGACCTTCATCTTGCAAACGGAAACCAAATGAAAACGGAAACGACACAAATGCCGTGCGGGGATTGAAATGGCAATGTGACATGTCGTGACGAACCATTTGAATCTACTTGATTTTGGGGCTCTCAGACGCGGAATTGCTCCGCTGGTCTTCATCTTTACCCTTTCCAAAATAAAATTTGAAATACCAGTATATTATATGTCTGAGTACCTACAGACCAAATTTTGAGGTGAGAGAGCAGCTATCCATGGCAGACCATCCGAAATGTTTTTTTTTTGAATCTCCATGATCTTGATAGTAGAATTACTGTCAAAAGCCGTGGCCTGGGCCGGGCCAAGCCAGGGCCGAGCCGGCTTTGGGGGCTTTGGCTTGGCCCAGGTTTTCGTGAGGCCGGAGCCGGCTGAAGCCAGGCCAAAGCCGCGGCTTTTGGGCCAAGCCGGGCCGGAACATCACTAAGTACATCAGCACATTCAGCTCCGTCACTAACAGGTGAAAATATGGTTGGAGTAACGATGGGAGACTCCAGAGACACAGGTCCAGGTCTACGAAGTCGCAATGGAGGTTTGGCTCATGGAGGTGTAATAAGCAAGGGTTTGGTGGCAGGCGTCAAGTAGTCCAATGGTCACAGGTCTGCATGTGGTCGTGCTCCATTGTTTTGTGGTTTAGGTGATGGTCTAGCTGCGTAACATTTCATTGATTTTATAGTCGTTTAGGTGCTCATTTAATAGTCATTTAATAGTCATTTAGAGGATGGATTTAGAAGTCATTTAAGAGTCATTTAAAAGTCGTTCAATTGTCATTTGGTTATCAAGCATAAATTATAAGTCTAGGTGCAGTGGCCCCATCTACTAATAATGAGGATTCACAATCTAAGATTTTCTTGGCCTCCAGGACATTGACTTTGTGGCGATTTGATCAAGTTCATAAGGAATAGCCCCGGCAGTCGTGGTCAACTTACGGATGACCAAGTTGACCGCTATCCTTGCAGAGGTCGACGACCTTCGAGTTACCATCCTTCTGTGCGGCCTTTCTAGCCTTGCGCTGGTTTACACCTGTTCAATGCTAGTACTTCGGTATAGTGATGAAGGCATGGTACCTCTGCAATGATAGCGTCGACTTGGTCTTCGGTATGTTGTTGGTCTGGCTGGTCATTCCTTATGAAGTTGATCACGTCTGCTTTGGCTATTCCATTGGGGAAGAACATCCGATTGTGCTTCAATGTTCATATCCTGGAGGCTCCTTAGTCTTCATTTTGATTTCTGCTTGTTGGTCAAGGCCGTAACTATGCTCCTGCTCCTGGATTTATCTTTTATGTTGATAATCAAATGACTTTTGAATAGTGATGGGCCTAGGGGTTTGAGAAATCCCTTTGTTAGCAGCTAGCCCATCTTTATGTTAACCTGGTATCTATTGTTTAGTGATGTGCAGGGCTGTGTTTGGTTTTACGCCTGTGGTTAATCAATTGTTTTGAGTTTTACATGATGGTCTAGCTGGTCAGTGTATTGATTTTTTGATCGCTAGGTGCTCACCAACGCTTACCTTTGTGGATGGGTCCAGGGTATTTTTGGGCATTTTTATTTCTCTTGGGTATCAAGCAGTGATCTAAAGACTGTTAGTAGTCCCATTTATAATATTGTCTTTCAATCTGATTTTCTTCCCCAATTGCAATTTATGCAGATTTGCCTCACTGCTTTCATAAGGAATGCCCCGTCAGCTTAACATCCTACTGAAGACCAAGTTGACTCTATTCATTTGAGATGTATGATGCGTCCATCACCTTTACGGAAGTACACTTTGAACATGTTTTACATCATCGCTAGGCTTTGAAGGCTCCTTTGGCTTAGAAGGCTTGAGAGAAGGCTTTGTAACTCGAAGGTCGTTGCACTTAACGCTGCTGGGGTTCCTGGTCATCCAAGTTGACCACGACTGCTTTGGCTATTCCTTAACATCCCTTGGCCACAAAGTCCATGTCCTGGAGGCCCCGCAGTCTTAATTTTGAATCCTGATTATTGGTAGCTGTTGCCCCTGCACCTAGATTTATATTTTATGTTGATCATCAAATGACTTTTGAACGACTTTTAAATGACTTTTAAATGACTTTAATTAAATGACTATTAAATGACTTTAATACAATGACTATTAAATGACTTTTAAACGACTATTAAATGACTGAAATGTTACGTGTCTTGACCATTACCTGACTACAAGTCAATGGAGCACGACTACATGCTGACGTTGACCATTGGACTACTTGTGACTATTATATGACGTTTGGTGTACATTTACATGACTATACATTCCAAATTGTATGAGGTGGTGATTGACTATTGATTGACTTACATTGTCAAGTACTAGTCAAAAATTTTGTAATTTAGTCAGAGTTTAGTAAAGCAACATGACTTCGCACGACTCCGTGTGACGTTGACCTGACTTTGACCTGACATTCGTTTTTCCTGAGGGTGACGGGAAACTAGTTTGACAAGTAAATGCAACAGTGTGGGCTGTGGCGACATTGGCGAGGTTTCTTAGATCGTTTCTGCTGACCACTGTGCGCTTACCTAATTCTTCATCCACAAACAGTCATGGTCATTACCGACTTACCTGTAGAAACACTTGAACACATCGTGGCAGCCCTTGATTTACCTACTGATCTACGAAACCTCGCCGCCGTCTGCACTCAGTTGCGTTCAATTGTTGAACCATATCACACCCAGTTTCGCGTGATCCGTGCACCGATCATCTCACCTCTTTGGAAAAAATTTGCTGAAAATCAATTGCTTGCACAAAATGTTCGCATTCTCGAGGTACAATCTGCCGAATCCCATGGATACCATGAGGATGCCAAGGTCGACGACCAAGTTATTCCTGCTATTTTCGGTGACCTAGAGGTACCATCGATTCCTGAACTCGACGACGATGACGATGACAATGTTGAAGCCCTCATGGCTTACGACGCTGCGAAGAATGACATGGACCTTGATTCTGAACGTATCCTGGTCTCTGCATTGAAGGGAATGTCCAATCTCACTTCGTTCCAATGGACACGTACCCCTCCCCTTATCAATCGTATTCGAGAAGATGATATATGGATCACGCTTGCTAAATACTGTCCTTCTTTGAATGTCATCGATGTTGTCGATCGTGAAAAACCTTACGAGCCTGTTCTGCAAGATACAGATGATCCCGCCTATCAGAGACCCAGCTTCAACCCAAATGTATGTCGCAATAATTGTCAATACCAGTCCTCTGTTACCTTATTAGTAACGCCCTGTCAGTTTTATTTATTCAAGGATTTGAAATCATTTTCATTCAGAACAGAGGCGTTCAATGTTGGCAATTTCACCCGGCCGGACGTTGAACGATGTGGAACAATGCTCATCGAAAGGTGTCCAAACCTAGAGGTATTTGACTTTGAAGCGTAAATTGCATGCTCAACACTCAAGTTATCTCATTTTAGGTCCTCAAACTCCAGTATATTCTCTATGCGAACCCTAACACAAATACTGTTTCCGTGTCGCCTCTTTTATCTGGTGCACCCTGGAACTCTCTCCGCGAGCTCACTCTATCTGGCTTCAATTTCGTTTCTACTAAACTTAGCTCTCACCTCGCTTCGCATCCAACTATCGAAGTCCTCTCACTGACGGGCATGCTTGCTCAATCCTTGGTATTGCCTCCGGACACGCTTCCACGTCTGAAACACTTGTCTACAACTCTAGGGTCGATGGTAACCAACTCTATTCTGGATTCTACTATCGTTACACCCCGCCCCTTGGAATGTATTATGGGTCCATTGCTCAATGACGTGTTTCTGGACAGCCTTGAGCAGTGCGGTAGTGGCCATAATTTGAAGAAGTTAGTTACGTCGTCCACGCACAACCCCAGCCGCTACTTCGGCCGCTTGATTAGGAGGCTTTCCGTCATTGCACCGAACCTGGAGTGGTTGGGTATCAAGGTGTCAGGTCAAATTGTCAGCCTTCAATTCGATTCCACTTACACGATCGGAATTATTGACTAACATTGTACTTTGTCTCACACTATCAGGATCATACTTTATACCCCGTATTTGGCCGATTTCCACACCTACGAACGATACAAGGAGTCAAATTCATCAGTTCAACTTGCGAGCCAGCTTCCGAAAATACAGAAGTTATTCGAACTCTCGCCACAGTATGTCCTGATTTACGGCGAATAGATGGGTATATGGGTACCCAATTGGATGGGAACTTAACTGTTATCATTGAGCGAAATGGATCTCATGGAACCTGGTCGCTCCGCAGAATAGTGAGAGGAATCGAAGGTAGTGTTTTTATGCGTTGGGGTGAAAGGGGTCATGGTAGCTTTGAATTGTGATGTCCGTCTCGAATCCAAAGGGAATGATCAGTTACTGAGTTAGCTGACAATATTATAGGCAGGACCAACCACAATCGACACCATCACACAGGACCCCGGGCAATGGTAGGTAAGGCGAGATCCTCCTGCCCTCGGGACCCCGCAGAAAAGATGTCTATCTCGGCCCCGTCTCTTCCGAGCAATCCTGCCTAAAAATGTATTGGAAGAACTTCTACAAACTTGTTTGAGGTGTTCATATTATTATGTCAGAGGCAGATAACGGGCCACCAAGACCGAGAAGCGCATAGCTATCTCAGTCACCAACTACCATGCTTATTTGTCCATCTATTTCTGAGCAGGATCAGCTGCGCATCGCCAAGAAGCTTGTGAGTCTACTCTCGCCCCAACCTGGATCAACGCTGCTGGGTGTTCCCACCAGACACCAGCTAGAAGGGCTTTGGCGTCAGAACTCCATTGATTCCAGGCCATTCTGTCACTCAGAAATGTGACGCGGGATGATATTTTTGGAAAGGGAAAAGTTGAGGTCAAGGCTAGATTGAGAGCGGGGTTGGGGGGGACGATTACTTTGAGAGTTTCCCAGGTGATATGCAACAGTTTCCTAGGAGCTGATGGACTAGCAGTGATGGTGATGGTACATCCAGCAGAAATAACTTGGCCATCGACTCAAGTTTTAGCATTCTTATGGTATCCGTGAACCTAGTAGGCGGATTGTACCTCGAGAACACAGCAAGCAATGAATTCCCAGCAAATATCTTCCAAAGTGGCGAGATGAGTGGGGCATGGGTGACGCGAAACTAGTTTTACAAGTAGATGAAACTGAATGTGGGCTGTGGCTAGCCAAGGCCAACACGATGAGCGTTTCTGCTGACCACTGTGCGCTTACCTAATTCTTCATCCACAAACAGTCATGGTCATTACCGACTTACCTGTAGAAACACTTGAACACATCGTGGCAGCCCTTGATTTACCTACTGATCTACGAAACCTCGCCGCCGTCTGCACTCAGTTGCGTTCAATTGTTGAACCATATCACACCCAGTTTCGCGTGATCCGTGCACCGATCATCTCACCTCTTTGGAAAAAATTAGCTGAAAATCAATTGCTTGCACAAAATGTTCGCATTCTCGAGGTACAATCTACCCCAACCCATAGATTCCTTGAGGGTAATGTCAAGGTCGACGACCAAGTTATTCCTGCTATTTTCGGTGACCTAGAGGTACCATCGGTTCCTGAACTGGACGACGACGACGATGACGATGTTGAAGTTCTCAGAGCTTACTACGAAGCGAAAAGAACCATGAACCTTGATTCTGAACGTGTACTGGTCTCTGCATTAAAGGGGATGTCCAATCTCACTTCGTTCCAGTGGACGACTCATATTCCTCCACTTATCAATCGTAATCGAGAAGACGATATATGGATCACGCTTGCTAAATACTGTCCCTCTTTGAATGTCATCGATGTTATCGATCGTGAAAAACGTTACCACGAGCCCGTTCTGCAAGGGACATTTGATCCCGTCTATCAGAGACCCAGCTGCAATCCAAATGTATGTCGCATTAATTTTCAATGCCAGTCCTCCGTTACCTTTTTAGTAACGCCCTGTCAGTTTTATTTATTCAAGGATTTGAAATCGTTTTCATTCAGGACAGAGGGGTTCGATGTTAGTAATTTCGCCTTGCCGGAGGTCGAACAATGCGGTAAAATGCTCGTCGAAAGGTGTCCAAACCTAGAGGTATATGACTTTGAAGCGTGAATTGCATGCTCAACGCTCAAATCACCTCATTTTAGGTCCTCAAAGTTCAGTATTCTGTCTATCCGAACCATACCATAAAAACTGTTCCCGTGTCGCCTCTTTTATCTGGTCCACCCTGGAACTCTCTCCGCGAGCTCACTCTATTTGGCTTCAATTTCATTTCTACCGAACTCAGCTCTCATCTCGCTTCACATCCAACTATCGAAGTCCTCTCACTGACGGGTATGCAAATTGACCAATCCTTAGTACTGCCTCCGGACGCTCTTCCACGTCTGAAACGATTGTCTACAGATCTAACATCGACGGTAGCCAACTCTGTTCTGGATTCTACTATCGCTACACCCCGCCCCTTGGAATGTATTATAGGTTCATTGCTCAATGATGACTTTTTAGACAGCCTTGAGCAGTGCGGTAGTGGCCATAATTTGAAGAAGTTGGTTACGTCGTGCACGCGCAACCCCGGCGGCTACTTCGGTCACTTGATTACAAGGCTTTCCGTCATTGCACCGAACCTGGAGTGGTTGGGTATCAAGGTGTCAGGTCAAATTGTCAGTGTTCGATTCGATTCCACTTACACGATCGTAATTATTGACTATTGTTCTTTGTCTCTTACTCTCAGGACCATACTTTATACCCCGTGTTTGGCCGATTACCACACCTACGAACGATACAAGGAATCAAATTCATCAGTTCAACCTGCGAGCCAGCTTCGGAAAATACAGAAGTTATTCGAGCTCTCGCCACAGTATGTCCTAATTTATGGCGAATAGATTGGTATATGATTGATACCGCATTGGAAGTTGATTGGAACAACTTGACTGTTATCATTGAGCGAAATGGATCTCATGGGACCTGGTCGTTCCGCAGAATGGTGGGAGAAATGGAAGGTAGAGTTTATACACCTTGGGGTGAAAGGGGTCATGGTAGCTTCGAATTGTGAGACATCTATGTAGTCGAACGTCATGTTATTGAATGAAGGGACTGATCTGGGAGATCAGCGGGAGTGAACATCTGTTAGGGAAAGTTGTTAGTAGTGGGCGGGAGGGCCCAAGCAGCATAGCCAAATCAAAGATAACTGAGATGAACGTGGACAGATTATTGTGTTGAGTCACAGAAAGAATTTGGTGAAATTTTTGGAACAATTGCTGCGAAAAAGGGAAGTGGAGGGCGGGCGAAAAGAAGGAGCTGCTCAGATGACGAGCACGGAAATCCAGCCCAATGTTGATTCAAGGTTGTGGGGCTGGTCACATCGTCACCGTTCGTTCCTCGCGTTCGCTTAGAATAAAAACTATGTGAAAAGGAGAAATGGGAGAAATGGGGCTGACTCCAGCTCTTCAATGGATGAATTGCATGAAGCTTATTTTCAGAGACCAAACGAAAGAGGGCGTTCGCGGACAAGGAGAAACCTGACCAGTCAGTGCGCAGAATGGCAACTACTAGTAAAAGGTCAGCGTTGCTCGGGGAAATAACTTCATACAATTTTGCAATGATCACGCTTTCTCCTCGTTTCTGACTGGATACCACGTATCCCTCATGGCTTTTTCCAACACTTACGCTGCTTTATCTATCATCTTGGCCACCGACTCCATTCCTCCCTTCCTCTGGATGGTCAGAATGTTCCCAACAGAACTCCCAACAGAAATAACGAACCATGTTCTTTCCTATCTTCCCCTTTCTACGCTCTCGACTCTGCTCACAGTTAACCACGAGTAGTACAACTTCATCAATATAAATGGACAAGGAACATGCTTTCTATCTTTTACATAATTACAGATCAGGGAATAGGGCATTAGATTTGATTTAGGGTTGAAGATGTCCCGCAGTGTACAAGTGCTCTTGAAGTTCCTATCAGCCAAAGAGATTAACGATTATTGAAAGAGGAGCCAGAGCCATTTGAAACATACCGAAATATGGAGAAAGACAGCTTCACATGTGTCGTTCGAACCTTCTGGCCTCCACTCACAACGATAGACAAACTCATGACCATTAGGATCTGCGTTGTCCTCACCGTCACCAATGCCAATTTTTCCAATCCTCTCAAGTTTCGTCTTCGCCTCATTCAACTCCAGAGTCAAACCTACCGTCCCCTCCTTCAATCTCTTCCCAGTCGCCTCCGCTTCAACATACATCCTCTGTTTCTCCGCCAGCTCCATCTCTGGTTGCTCTATACGCTTGGAGGTTTCCTCGAGCATAGCTTCTTGTAGGTCACACCTTGCACGTAACTCTGGTTCTTCTGCAGCACGTCTCCTGATATCATCATTCGCCCTACGATCTTTCTCGATCAAGAATTCAGCCGTCTTGCGCCATGCTCGGACGTCATCCTCTAGTGATTTCGTCCGCAGTTCGAATGTAGTTTTAATTAAATTAACACCAGATTGGGCTTGATCGGTGGCGATCTTGGTTTGTTTCTCCAGCTCAGCATTTTCATCACGGACAGAAGAAACAAAAGCTGAAGCTTTTGCATACTGCTCTCGGAAGAAATCACGATCTTGTTCCGCTGACGCTTTGCCTCGAGTTGCTGTCTCGATATTGAGGGAAAGGGTTGCTCGTTCATTTTCCCAAGAGGCTGTTTGCAGAGCAAACTGGGCTCGTGCTTCCGCTAACCCTTGTTCAAAGGTCTTACTCGCGGATTGGCCATTGCTGGCGGATTCGGCGGGGTGTAGGTGGATTACGGAAAGTTGTTGGAGTAGAGCTTCGTTTGTTCGCTGAGCGATAGCGAGCTGATCCTCCAATTTGGAAATTTCTTCCGACTTTGCATTAAGCAGGTGCATTGCAGACCCTAGGTATTGAGAATTTTCTACATTCTCCATCTAGTAGATAAATGATGAACTGATCAGGATAATCGAAAAATGTTGAGCAGAGCTTACCTGGGGATCGGCCGGTTGAGATAACGCTTGAGGGGATTCCCGGTGAGTAGAAGTAGTAGTAGTGACTTCAGCCCGGCTGTCAGGCTCCTCCTCGTTTTTTCTTTTCTGACTAGACGCGGAACGCAATCGTGATCGAGACTTGGATGCTCTTGATTCAGCCTTCTGACGCAGCAGCCCAGCTCCATCTTCGACAGACGAGTACGAACGAGCTGATGGGGACCTGCTTGGTTTCTCAACGATAGTCTGGAACAGAGTTTAACAAAAGAAGAAAAATGAGGCGTACGTTAGGTATTACATCCACAGATCGACCGGAATTATCATTGGATTTGGACTTGCCCTCTTGCCTCTTCGCCTTATCTTGTTCGTCGGGTTTCAAGCGAGTCAGAGTCTTAGTATTGGAATCGGACTTGTAAGATGGGTGAGACGTCTCCTTGGCAATGAATTTTGATTTGATCTGCCTTTCCCATATTCCTGGGCTTTGGACCTAAGAGCGCGTTCGTCTCCAGGATTGGATTATACAGGGAGAATTAGTGGTTCCGCCGTTTTTTTTCTTCAGACCCTGTGCTCGAACGTGTGGGACCGGAGTACCTTCATCTTCCTGGTCGTGGCTTGTTTCTAATCGTGAGATTGGACGTGAGCTGCAATAGATGTCATAAAGTCATTCCTCAATCATCCATTAGTCTGCTTCTTCTTCTCCGCCTCAACTTGGCTTGGACTTCTACGCTGGATATGGGAAGGCTCAGGATCAAGCTTGACAATTTTATCCGATTTCGTCTTCACTTCCCACAACTCACTTGCGATAATACTGCGACCTTTTCGGTTCCTTCTCTTATCGCCACTGCTAGCAGAATGCTCATAGTTGTTAACAAGCTCCACTTCGGGTTTTATTTTTTCCTAGGTGGTGGAACAGTTCCCGAAATGCTGTTTGTCCTGGCATCATCTTCTATTCCGGGAGTGGAACTGGCAGGGATATACGAGCAGTGGTGGTGGTTGATCGATGCGTGGAATCAGCACTATCCAATTTTAGTAAAGGAAATTTGAGGTCAACACAGACGGTGAAGAGACACCTGATGCGCGAGATTTTTTTGGATATCCCAGATTCAGTTGTGTAACGTGCGTTATCAAGTCTTATTGTATTTCTTAAAACAGTGAGACAAATTGCTGTTTATGTAATCGAGATCATCTTTCTTTCTGACTCACCACCTTCATCGCTCACCACGGTCCACAACTCACTGTTCAACGAGATGAGGCGCGTTATTAAGAAAATTTTTAAGTCCGGGAAATCAAGATTTTCATCCCTGACCACCAACGATAGTCTGGGTTCAAGCGCTGAAACAGCATCGACCGTCAAAACAAGCACCACTGATCCCATGATATCAGTTCCCGCTAGTGCTGCGGCTGGAAGCGCACAAGTTAATCAAGTCGCTGGCGTTACTGTGAGCGTTCACCTTCACCCGCCGCATCCCTAAGTACTTAACCATCGTGATTCGTCACCGATCAGACTGCCAAAGACCTCCGAGTCTCCACCCCGGTTCCCGCTTTGGCAACCAATGATCTTGCTCCTGCAAACGTTCCAGCCGCTGGCGTTATTGTAAGTGTTCAACTTAGCCCATTACATAATTACTCAATCATTGTCGTCGATCAGGCTACCCATGAATCCCAAGTCTCCCCTTCGGTTTCCGCTTTGGTGGTTGCTCCTGTAGCCCATCCGGAAGGAACTTCACCCTCACCTGATGCCATAGTGCAAGCCAACTTGGGGTCCAAGGAATCGGGCCAAAATCCCTCGGTGAGTTACACAATGTGTTCTCGGCTTTCGCTGATGATCAGCAGACTCAGGATTCTGGCTTGTGTCGTCCGACTCCCTTTGCGAATGCCCAGACTGTGTTCATCACAGGAGGTACTTTTGTAAGTCATTTTCCTAGGCTGTGTAAATGGTTTAACAATAATTTGTCTGTCAGTATCATATTGTCAATAATTTCCCCGCAAATACCAGTGAACAGCAGATGAAGATTCCTGTACCTCAGAAACCACTTTCCAGTCTATTCTTTACTGGACGGAAAGATGAACTTGAGAAGCTTGGGAAGATTTTTTTTTGTCGTGCTAATAGTAGACTGTTGTCAAGACGCTCTTGTCTCCTCTGGGGAACAGGAGGCATTGGAAAGACCCAGATCTGTCTTAGGTTCACAGAAGAAATGTCTGGCAGGTAAGTACTTTCATATTACCATTCACAACACTGGATTCACTTCTTGCACTAGTTTTTCACATGTGTTCTGGGTTGATGCCTCGTCTTATGAGAGCATTACTATATCTCTCAAGGGTATATCTGGCATTCCTGTTGCACAAGCTTCTGGTGTGGATGGCTCAGTTGAGTCTGTCCTCCAGTGGATATCTAGTATTCAAGGGGAATGGTTGATTGTGTTTGATAATGCTGGTGATCCTCCTCCAGAGGTGATGGCCAAG
Organism: Phlegmacium glaucopus; assembly: GCA_015039465.1. Classification (NCBI taxonomy): domain Eukaryota; kingdom Fungi; phylum Basidiomycota; class Agaricomycetes; order Agaricales; family Cortinariaceae; genus Phlegmacium; species Phlegmacium glaucopus. The sequence continues at coordinate 115,819 of MU130424.1, read as the reverse complement.
TTTATTCCCCCAGGTAACAGGGGTAATATTCTGATTACCAGCCGAAACCGGTCTGTAGGAAGGGTCATAGGCTTTGAGAATGTGATTGAGATCAGTGAAATGGAGGAGCCAGATGCTATAACTCTACTTCTCAGGGCTAGCTATTTAGATCCTTCACCTGAGCATTTACAAACTGCCAAAAGTATTGTCACTGAACTTGGTGGCATTCCTCTTGCTGTTGATCATGCTGGTGCTTATATTGATGCTGGGAAATGTGATATCAATGAATACCTGACTCAATTGTCCTTACACCGTCAGACTCTTATGTCAGATGCTATATTCACAGGAGCATCAAATTATAATCAAACAGTGTATGGGACTTGGGACCTTTCTTTCAAACAAATAGAAAAGAGGGCTGGTGGACATTCCACTGCTGGAGATGCACAAGCAGCCCAGGCTGCAATTCTAATTCTTCAGATATGTGCTTTTTATCATCATAGCAATATTTCTAAAGACATTTTCCAATCTGCTGCTGAGGAGGCTACAAAACATGTTAATAGTGAGATAGCAGAAGAGGTACCTCTGGCAGTCACTTCCCTGGATCCTACACTGCTTGACCTGAAAAATGATGGTCTGTGGGATGAATTTGTCTTTGGACAAGGAATTAGTGTCCTTCTCTCATTCTCCTTGATGAAAAGGGCACAATCATCTAGAGCATTTTCTGTTCACCCTCTGGTGCACAACTGGAGTCGGGAAAGAATGTCAAAATATAAGCAGCAAAGAATGTGTCAGATGGGGAGCATAATCTTGTCCTGTGCAATTTCATGGAGAGATAAAAGTCAGGATTATGCACTGCGACGGTTGATTTTTCCACATATTAAGGCAAATGAGTTACATGGAAGGGAAATAGAACTTATTGAGCAGTACTATGATGATAAGTGGAGCAATTTTTCACTAGTAATGTGGGAGAATGGAGACTGGAACAGTGCAGAGAAGCTGGAGGTTCAAGTTGTGGACATGAGGAAGAAGCTGCTTGGAGCAGAACATCCATACACCCTCACCAGTATAGCAAAACTAGCAAACACATATCGTCATCAAGGAAGGTGGAATGAAGCAGAGCAGCTGGAGGTTGCAGTCATGGATATGAGGAAGAGGCTGCTTGGTGCAGAACATACAGCCACCCTCAGCAGTATGGCAAATCTAGCAAACACATACAGAGATCAGGGAAGATGGAATGAGGCAGAGCAGCTGGAGGTTCAAGTTGTGGACATGAGGAAGAAGCTGCTTGGTTCAGAACATATAGACACCCTCACCGGTATAGCAAATCTAGCAACCACATATTGGACTCAGGGAAGGTGGAATGAGGCAGAGCAGTTGGACATTCAAATTATAGACATAAGGAAGCAGTTGCTTGGTGCAGAACACCCACATACCCTCACCAGTATGGCAAATCTAGCAGCCAACTACAGTGATCAGGGAAGGTGGAATGAGGCAGAGCAGTTGCACATTCAAGTTGTGAACATGAGGAAGAAGCTGCTTGGTGCAGAACATCCAGACACCCTCTACAGTATTATGAATCTAGCAACCACATACAGGGATCAAGGAAGGTGGAATGAGGCAGAGCAGCTGGGGGTTCAAGTTGTGGACATGATGGGGAAGCTGCTTGGTGTAGAACATCCAGACACCCTCAGCAGTATGGTAAATCTAGCAAACACATATTGTTGTCAGGGAAGATGGAATGAGGCAGAGCAGCTGGGGGTTCAAGTTATGGACTTGAGGAAGAAGCTACTTGGTGCAGAACATCCAGACACTATCATCAGTATGGTACACCTATCAGGCATATATTCTTATCAGGGAAGGTGGAATGAGACAGAGCAGCTGCAGGTTCAAGTTGTGGACATGAGGAAGAAGCTGCTTGGTGCAGAACATCTATACACCCTTAACAGTATGGCACATCTAGCAAACACATATTGTCATAAGGGAAGGTGGAATGAGGCAGAGCAGCTGGAGGTTCAAGTTATGGACATGAGGAAACAGCTGCTTGGTAAAGAACATCCAGACATCCTGCGCAGTATGGAAAACCTAGCAACCATATACTGGGCTACAGGAGGGTGGTATGAGGCAGAGCAGCTGGACATTCAAGTCATGGACATGAGGAAGAAGCTGCTTGGTTCAGAACATCCAGACACCCTCCTCAGTATGGAAAATCTAGCAAACACATATCATCGTCAAGAAAGGTGGAATGAGGCAGCGCACTTAGAGGTTCAAGTTATGGACATAAGAAAGAAACTGCTTGGTGTAGAACATCCAGACACTCTCCACAGTATGGCAAATATAGCAACTACATATCATCATCAGGAAAGGTGGAATGAGGCAGAGCAGCTGCACATTCAAGTTATGAACATGAGGAAGAAGCTCATTGGTGCAGAACATCCAGACACCCTCAGCAGTATGGCAAATCTAGCAACCACATACAGGGATCGGAGAAGGTGGAATGAGGCAGAGCAGCTAGATACTCAAGTTATGGACATGAGAAAAAAGCTGCTTGGTGCAGAACATCCAGACACCCTCACCAGTATGGCAAATTTAGCAACCACATATTGTCATCAGGAAAGATGGAATGAGGCAGAGCAGCTGGAGGTTCAAGTTATAGACATGAGAAAGAAGCTACTTGGTGCAGAACATACAGACACCCTCAATAGTATGGCACATCTGGCAAGCACATACTGTGCTCAGGAAAGGTGGAATGAGGCAGAGCAGCTGGACACTCAAGTTATGGACTTGAGAAAGAAGCTGCTTGGTGCAGAACACCCAGACACCCTCACCAGTATGGCAAATCTAGCAATCATATATTGTCATCAGGGAAGGTGGAATGAGGCAGAGCAGCTGGAGGTTCAAGTCATGGACATGAGGAAGAAGGTGCTTGGTGCAGAACATCCAGACACCCTCAATAGTATGGTAAATCTATCAAGCACATACTGTGCTCAGGGAAGGTGGAATGAGGCAGAGCAGCTGGAGGTTCAAGTTATAGACATGAGGAAGAAGCTACTTGGTGCAGAACATCCAGACACCATCAACAGTATGGCACATCTAGCAAGCACATATCATCATCAGGGAAGATGGAATGAGTCAAAGCAACTAGAAGTTCAAGTTGTGGATATGAGGAAGCAGCTGCTTGGTGCAGAACACCCAGACACCCTTAACAGCATGGAAAATATATTGTCATCAGAGGAGGTGGAATGAAGGAGAGAAATTGAAGCCCTAAGTTGTAATTATAAGGAAGAGAATAGAAAGAGATTGAAGTGGTCTAATCATCAAAGTATAAAAGGGTTTGTACTCTACCTTGTTTACTTTCAATTGCATTATGCTTTGGAACAAAAAATTATATTTCAAATTTTAGACAAACATCATAGAAAAGGTGCACCTTTAACTAACATAAAATTTGGAACCAAAACCTGAATTGAACCCCAAATTTGGAGCTGTATATTCCATTCCACCCCACAGACAAGTTTAACTTCCTGTTTATTTTCACCCATTTTCACTTTTGTTAGTTTTTTTTTAAAAAAAATCCCATCAATCAGCCAAATTGGCCCCAAATCAACACCTGAATTGGCACCTGAATTGGCACCTGAACCTGAACTTGCTCACCTTTCATTCACTTCAATATTGTATCATCTTTTATTTCATTTTCCTTCACAATCCCACCCTTACTCCTTTTCCCTCATTTTTCAAATTCTTTTCAACTGGCAACTGGCCCTTAATTGACACCTGAATTGGCACCCAAACCCAAACATATTCACCTTCATTTATTCTTAATATTGTACCACTATTTATTCTATTATTTTCCACAAGTCTGTATTAGTATTTAAATATGCCTTCTGTCAGGGGATAACCCTGAGGTATATACCATATTTCCTGTTTATATTTTATCCTTATTTTGACTTGCTTACATACTTATTTGCTACTGTTTGGCTACCACATTATTTTGAGTAGTAGTCAGTAATTACTGTCTGTTAGGGCAACTGCGGTGCTGACTTAGTCAGACTAGCAGGGGATCCAAAGTTAATAATATTTTAAAAAAGATATCTACAAGTGTCTCACTGTTACATTCCGTCATACATTACTCCGGTCCAGCTCCATCAGAGTTGTCTCCAGTAGTCCGTACTCCGTACAGTGCTTTCCCTCACATCCCAAACTACTCCTTCCATGTTCAACTCTAAGACCTCTCCGTGTCATTCTGGTTCCTCCATCTATACTCTGCACCCATTATCACTTCTTTGCCACTACCACTATTTCTTTGTCATCACGTTCCCACTATCAGTCAGCACACCAGCCATGGATTATTCACCTCAAGAATGCAGGACCTTTCAGGAGCAGAACGCAGCACATTATATTTATACTTTATATTTTGGTTGCAATTCCTTTTATTATTTAAGTACTCAAACTTGTATGTTTTCCCTCAGTTTGAATATCAACATAGTTTCCTCCTCCTAGTCTTCCTCTAAGTTACTGCAACTTCCGGTTCCACTCCGTTCCGTTCTTACTCCAAATTTAGGACACGAAGGTTCAGGGTAGCGCAGCACATACACTGAGGCTATAGTCCTTTCCCATTCCGTGGTTCCGTTCCGGTCAAACTCCGTCCGATACTCCAGAATAGAGTTCTCAAACTTAACAATGATGACAAAGACATACCTGAGCCTGCCACTGAGGATGGGGAAGCTGAACTCAGTAAGTAGATTAATTTTGAACATGCAGAGAAAAAAACCTTACCAAACACCAGAATGGATGATGAAATGGTGGGCATCCCTGGTTACGAGTCCTATTTATAGGACTCATTCTTTTATGGAGCAGTCTCCACCAGGATTTTTTGATGCTTAATGCGCCGGCAAATGCCATGTTCTATTTTAGTAATGCCGTGGTCATAGGCATTTCTTCCCCTTCCTTCCCTCATCTTCCTTGTAACTTCAACAACCATTGACGCTACCACCACCGCTGCCTGACCTGGTCAAAAAAGTTACAATTTATCAAGAATATGATAGGAACCCTTAGTGTGGGTCCTCATTTTCATCAAAATGAGCTTATTGTTTACCCTCAGTGCTCACTCTCATGCTACCATTGTTACATTCCACAGTCTCATTGAACTGGGCCATGCAACACAATGGCACTCAGGCTATGTCTATGCTTTTTATGAACCTATCCTAGACATTGTGTATGTTGATGCCCAGCATGTCCATGTCTTTAAATGCACTGCACATTCATGTCAGTATAAGTGTCAATGGTTCTTAGATGGACCTGACTGTTCATCCACTGGCAATCTTATCAAACATGTGAAGTTGTGCTGAGGAGACACTGCATAGTATACAGCAGCCACAGAGTGCAGGAATGCCAATGATGCTTGTAGGAATGTTGTGAAGCAATCTGCAACAACATGAACAATTATGGGGTAACCATGTTCTTTCCTATCCCCTCCTTTCAAGACTTTACACTCACCCACCAGTCCGATCGGACTCCGAGTAATCTGATCGGAATCTGTTAGGGCAACTGCGACGCTGACTTAGTCCAGCTAGCAGGGGATCCAAAGTTAATAATATTTCAGAAAAGATATCTACAAGTGACTTACCTAGCAGGGGATCCAAAGAGGAAAGGATGGAGATCCCTGCTAGGCTGGGGGTGTTTAGGTACTAATATGGACATAACAGAGATATAAAATAAATAAAGGAATGATACAATAATAATTAATTAATAAAATAAGAAGTGGTGTGATATGAAAAATAGAAATAAAAGACAGAGCAAAATGGAGGATTGGAGTCGGAGCGGAACTACGGGGTTCTGGAGTAAACTGGTGACAGGAGTGGAGTTGGACAGAAGGTTGGAGGTTGTTGGAAAGGCGGGGTATATGATTCTAAGGTTGAGGTTTGGGTTAAAGTTGGGTGTGCCCTAACAGAATCCAAGTAGTCCAAGTAAAAACATCAAAAGTCCAAGTTCAGTCCGAGTCAGTCCGAGCTGAGTCCAAGCTGAGTCTGAGTTGAGTCCAAGTCCAAGTAATTTTTTACTTGGACTTGGACTCAACTCAGACTCAGCTCGGACTGAACTCGGACTGCATCAGGAAAAATGATTTTGACACCTTTAGTGCATCCTGGTGCATTGACCATCTGGATTAAATCACATCAGGAGGCCCTGGGAGTCCCTTAGAATTTATTTAGAATTTATGAATTTATGAATTTTCCAGTACTTTTCTGTCCCCTCACCAGATCTGATCTGATCTGATCAGAATTGTTATATCCAACCAGATCTGCTCAGATCTGCTCAGATTCTGAGTGGATCCAAGTGGATCTGGGAAAATAGAGACCTACTAGCTACTTCTGTTAAGGTTTGGTTAAGGTTTTGTTAAGGTTTGGGTTAAGGTTTGGGTTAAGGTTTTATTAAGGTTAGGGAGGTATATAGTTTCTATTCTGCTCAGATCTGACCATCTGAGCAGATCTGCTCAGAATGCCTGCCAAATCTGCTCAGATCTGATCAGATCTGGGGGATCACAGCAAAGACCTCAAATTTTCATATAGAATGTTTAACTGCTGCATTCAGGAAAGTATTTTGCAATTTTCTCAATAAGGAGAGCTGCTATTAATAGAATTTAAACATATTCAGGGTCCTAAAACAATTCTCTACCATCTTTAAAAAATTTCCTTTTTTGGAATCTTATGTAATCTATGCTGACCCATATGCTTGAAATCATGCTTATCTGTGATCATGTGACCAATGGTCATCGTAAAGGCGGATTCCAGGGGTAGGGAGCCTTTTCGAAGGCCTCTGCACCCGCTTATCAACAGAGGCGGCCTCGCCGCCTCTGCATCTCTTCGTATCATCGTACAGTAAGCGGCTCCGCTGTTTTTCTGCTTTCTTAGACACCTGACGGCATCTTTCAGACTATTGCTGATTTTGGTGCTATTTTATATAGCGGATACTGAGTCAGTGATGGAGAGTCTGGGAGCATGTCTCAGGTATGCTACTTAACATCTGGGCCATCTCTTGTTTCGTCTAACGACTCTTGAGATCGCCCAGGTGAGCACTCCGTGCTTTGACTTAGGTCTTCGTTTTCTCACCTCACATGAGTTACAGGCTTCGCCTACTCGTTATTAGGTGAGATCCTCCTTCGCTACATTGGCTCCGCCATGCTACGCACCCTTCTATCTGGCTTATCGTTCTAATCTGTATGTTTAGTCTATCCTCGTTTAAACTCTATCGACCCCCTTTTGACAGAACTTAGAATAATAGCAGCAAGCGATCCGCTGAGATAATCAGCGGACCCTGAATTTTATGAGGCAGAGGCGAACGAGCAAGAGGCTCATACAAAACAGAGTAGTGACGTGTATACAAGTAATGATGAAAAGGAAAAGGAGAGAAAATAGATATCAATTGAATGGAAAAGGGAGCAGGAGGGTGGGTCGCGAAAAAAGGGGGTCGATAGAGTTTAAACGAGGATAGACTAAACATACAGATTAGAACGATAAGCCAGATAGAAGGGTGCGTAGCATGGCGGAGCCAATGTAGCGAAGGAGGATCTCACCTAATAACGAGTAGGCGAAGCCTGTAACTCATGTGAGGTGAGAAAACGAAGACCTAAGTCAAAGCACGGAGTGCTCACCTGGGCGATCTCAAGAGTCGTTAGACGAAACAAGAGATGGCCCAGATGTTAAGTAGCATACCTGAGACATGCTCCCAGACTCTCCATCGCTGACTCAGTATCCGCTATATAAAATAGCACCAAAATCAGCAATAGTCTGAAAGATGCCGTCAGGTGTCTAAGAAAGCAGAAAAACAGCGGAGCCGCTTACTGTACGATGATACGAAGAGATGCAGAGGCGGCGAGGCCGCCTCTGTTGATAAGCGGGTGCAGAGGCCTTCGAAAAGGCTCCCTACCCCTGGAATCCGCCTTTACGACGACCTAAGCGACAGAACTTAGAATAATAGCAGCAAGCGATCCGCTGAGATAATCAGCAGACCCTGAATTTTATGAGGCAGAGGCGAACGAGCAAGAGGCTATAAGTCGTAGAGATGTTGTGTGTGGGGGAAGGAGGAGGTGAAAAAGAAATGGAGCGAGGAGCAAGAGTGACTGGTTAATGATTTAGTTGGTGTAAGCGGATGAAAGCCAGTTGTTGCTCGGCTCGAATGGTGGGATTGTCGCGAATATAAATTTTCCAAGCAGTGGAAGACCAACGACCAATCGCTTGAATGATTGAATCTGAAAGGCCAAGTGAAGCGTAATACGTTGCACCACCAGCGCGTGCCGAGTGACCTCCGTAGTCATGCGATAGGTAAGCGAAAAATTTTGAATCAAACCAAGACCGATTAGGGATAGATCCATCTTGACAAATGAAAAGTGGCAATCGAGCGCCGTGACGAGCGTCGCGAAGATTGGTGTAATGTTTGAGGAGATAGACAGGATTGGCGATTTCGTGGTTAGAAAAGATGATATCTGTGCCTCGATAAAAAAGATCAGTCTTATGATATGGTAAATGAAATTGAGCGTGGTCGTTCATAAAAGACAATGAAGAACGTTTGATGATTTTCCGCCAATCAAATAGGGTACGATCTGACTTGATGACAAGTTCTCCCATGCGGTGACAGCCGTAAAAGGCACATGAAAGAATAGTGGCGAAAAGGAAGTCATCGTAAGAGTTTGAGTTGAAGGCAAGATTGTAGAAAAAGGCGAGATGGGATAGTCGTAAAGGGAGTTTACGGATGACGGGATCAGCTCGAATCTTTTTTGAACCGCGAATGGTTGATAAAACAAGAGGGTGGTTCCGATTTTGATCGAAATCCGGATACATATTATGCAAAAAATGCCTTGCTCCGGTAAGATATTTTGGGGCGGACGCAATAGATTGAGAGGAAAAGGCAATGTAACGAGAGAGGGTGAGAGGTGTAGGATTGAGGGGTAGGTGGTGATTAAAACAAAAAGAGATGTAGTCACGAACACCAGTTTGATATCCTTTTAGGGTACTTTTTTCAATAGATGAATGCCGTAGAAATGAAGCATGCTCATCAATCTCTTTGAGAGTGAGGATGGGGCGAGCCTTACGAACAGTACCAGGCTCGCCCAAAGCATCTAAAAGCACTCCTTCCATCGCGCCGGCAGGAGTTCTCGAGGTGGAGTGAAGGTGCGGACGCGGTCTTGGGGAAAACGACGACGATATTCGTCAAAGAGTAGGCGAGAAAGCAGATCGGCTCGGATGTTTTCCTTACCGACGATGTGACGGACACGGAGATCAATACCTGATTGCAAAATGATTTTCGCGACAGCTAAAAGGATACCGTTATGTAATTTTTCAGAAGCTGAGAGTGAATTAAAGATGGAAACGGAATCAAGACTGTCAGTAAATAGGAGAAGACGACGGGGTGGATGTGGAAGGCAAGCGAAATGGTGGATAGCGGATAGGATAGCGAGGAGTTCGAAGAACAGGATGTCGATTTTAGGGGATCCAGGAGAGGGTTTCAATTGATAAACGAAGCCATTGTTAGAGAAAGAGAAAGCGATGGCGTCTTTAAGATTTGCATCGGTCCAAACTGAAACATCAGCTTGTTCGTCGGACCAAAGTCCTTCGTCGAGGAAGCGGACTCCAATAGCGTCAGGAATCGTCTCAGCCAACCAGTTGAGATCGGAATGAACAGTAGCATTCAGGAAAATATTACCATGAGGTTTAGTTTTACCACTTGTTTTCCAATATAATTCCGAAAGGGCTGGACGACCCCAAGGTAGAACATTAAGGAGCCAATTAAGATGGCCTGAAAGGCGTTGCCATTCTCGCAAAGGTTGTTGTCTAGAGGATGCCGATAAGAAGATGTGAATTTTTGAAATGATGTCGGTGATTGAGTCGGGTGATAAAGAGATGGTGCCACGATTAACGTCAACCCAAAAGCCGATGATCTTTAGAGGGTTACCATGTTCCTGCTTTTTAAGGTCAAAAGGGCAAGAGATTTGTTCCCAAAGGAGAAGAAGTTGGACTTGGCGTTTCGGGCGCCAGCAACCTCGATAGAATACTAAGTTTGATGCATCATCCCAACCAAAGTAATCGTCCATGTAAACGTGTAAACCGATTATATTCAGTTTACATTCACCTATCCAGCAGATAAGGGCTGAAACTGCACACCAGCACCGTGGAGAAGCTCTGTTACCGAATACAAGACGACGAACAATAAATCTCTTGCCATCAATTGAGACAACTTGTCGGATTTGCCACAATGGATGAGCCGGTAGATTCAAAAAAGCTCCTGCAACATCAGATTTATACAAGACAAGATTAACAGCTGGATTATCGCGGCGAGCTTGCCGAAGAGCGAGACCGAACGGATGCATATCATCATAATAGACCTTGCTTTCTTCTTTGGGAATGCCGTTGTTAAGACCAGAACCGGAATGATCAGTGATGACTCGAGGTTTTTGCTTTTGCCAGATAACGAACATTGGTGACGACTTCATACCCGGAAGAAGTTGTTGGAAAGGAAGAGGAGGGGACCAATGACGAGCTTCACACTCTTTGTCTCGAAAAGCACGAATCGCATCAAGATCTATCTTTTCGGAGCTATAATTAGACAGATCCTCAGAATCATCTTCCCAATCTCCTTCGTCAAAAGGCCAGAAGCCTTCTCGCAGGCTTTTCATGATAGATTTTACGAATAAAGGATTAGGATGGTCGGTTAGAAAGAGTTCGAGCTTATCGACGTCGAAAGGTGTCTCAACCTTCACATAATCTTGTAATCTCGAAAGTGTAGACTGAATGTCGAGGTTATTGAGAAGATGTTCAGGTGGAGGTTTAAATGGTTCAGCGAATTCGGTATTTAACATAGCTGGGGAGCATGGGTCCTTAGAGTCAGACCAGATGTATCGTCGACGAAAGCGAGGACCATGGACTAGGTCATCAGCTTTACGTTTAGAGGATGAGGGGAAAGTTTTAGGCGTGACCACTGCTGCTTCCACTCGCTGCGAGACTAGAGCCTGTTCCGAAACGTCTTCTTTCATGCAATTTACCAAGACATCCTTCGAACTCCTTCGCCCTGTGCTGTCCTCCACATTCACAGCAAATCCCGTGCTTCCTTCGATTGAGACAGGGATCATCGCAGAACCCCAAATTCCAATTTTGACAAGGGATCGTCGAGCGCTTGGCTGGATTTGAAGGAGGAGAGTCCAAATCACGTTTGAAAGATGAATTTGAACCACGGAAAAGTTGCACCAAGAGGGGGATTTGCAGCATATCCCTATCATCCAAGTGGAAAGGCGAACGGGCATAACGATCACGTGCCTCAATATCAAAATGAATGGGGACAGATATAGTGTGAGGCGTGGCGCGAAATAGGTCAATGACCATAAGACGATATTTTTGGAGTTCAGATTGACGATGAGGGTAGAGAAGGAGGACTCCTGCTTCCCAAGCTGTGAACATACGGGACCACTCGGCCTCGGAACGTATAGCCTTCTTAGCAGACATCTGTTCCTTCTTAGTGAGTACAAACCCTCCAGCAAACTCCTTTTGATCATCTTGATGGCTGTAGTTCCGATCCGTCGATCCATAAAGGCGTTCGAAATCAACAAATTCATCTTGTATGATTTTACGCCAAATGGAACGCGGAATAGGGTCTGGTAAATGCTGGCTTTGCATGAGATCGATGATAGGGTCAATAGCTTTCTCGGAATTATATGCTTGACGCAGTTCCCAAGTTTTATGTAGATGTTCGTCATGAGAGGCGGACTGAGATAGAGTGGCCAAATGAGGAGCAACGGCAAGGACCGAGGGAGGGATAGACGAGTTAGAAGAGGATGAAGGCACGAGGGTCTTAAGGAGATCCGAAATTGGCCCGTCAATTCGGGGACCATCGGAAGAGCCCGCAGGGCGTAGACGATTGAGTTTCGATGTAAGAATTGCCCACGCGATTTCTTCATTGACTTCAGTAGCTGAAGGTTCAGGGCATGGTTCAATTTCGGGAGTTGAAGAAGAGACTGGAACATCCCGTCCTGAGGTAGGTGGTGATGTCGCAGATATGGTAGCAGAGGCGGTCGGCCGAATATCCTGTTGACGACCTTCGAGACGTTGTTTAACTTCTTGTACATAGTCTTCTGCTTCGACAACCGAGATTCCAGTTCTTCTGAGCTCCTTACCAAACTCCTCCAGCGTGTATTTCCCATTGATCGTATCTTCCACCAATATACCACATGCTTCAGTAACGGCCTGAACATTTTCAATCCGCTCATGCGACATAGATGAGAGTGTAGATGTCGATGTAATCGAAAAATGTCGCGAAAAAAGGGGGTCGATAGAGTTTAAACGAGGATAGACTAATAACGAGTAGGCGAAGCCTGGGCGATCTCAAGAGTCGTTTAGTCTATCCTCGTTTAAACTCTATCGACCCCCTTTTTTCGCGACCCACCCTCCTGCTCCCTTTTCCATTCAATTGATATCTATTTTCTCTCCTTTTCCTTTTCATCATTACTTGTATACACGTCACTACTCTGTTTTGTATGAGCCTCTTGCTCGTTCGCCTCTGCCTCATAAAATTCAGGGTCCGCTGATTATCTCAGCGGATCGCTTGCTGCTATTATTCTAAGTTCTGTCGCTTAGGTCTGTGTGGGAAGAGGACAAACATGGGTACAAACATGGGTACAAACAAGTAGTCTAAGAAATTTACTTGGACTAAGTCTGAGTAAGTCCAATCAGAATCCGATCAGAATCCGATGACACACAGTCTGATCAGATTCCAAGTAGTCCGAGCAATTTACTCGGACTGAACTCAGACTAGGCTCGGACTGCTCAGAATCCAATCAGAATCCAATCGGACTCCAATTAGTCTGATCAGAATTAGTGGCTTAGTGTAAAGACCTCCCTCCTTCCTATGCTCTCAACTCTACTCACATCAGCAAATTCAGGTTTTCAGGGCCAAAAAATGGCACTATGGGAAACTGTCAAGAGCTGTCAAGCACTATATAGAGTCCCATAGCAACCTATAGCATCATAGCAAAGGGTCTTTGATTGACAGCACTGGACAGTGCTCCATAGCACCCATAGCAAAACCCCAACTTGCTGATGCCACAGTTAACCACAAGTAGTACAACTTCATCAATATAAATGGACAAAAAACATGCTTTCTATCTTTTACATAATTACAGATCAGAGAATAGGGCATTAGATTTGATTTAATCAGGTTGAAGATGTCCCCCAGTGTACAAGTGCTCTTGAAGTTCCTATCAGCCAAAGAGATTAACGATTATTGCAAGAGGAGTCAGAGCCATTTGATTTGAAACATACCGAAATATGGAGAAAGACAGCTTCACATGTGTCGTTCGAACCTTCTGGCCTCCACTCACAACAATAGACAAACTCATGACCATTAGGATCTGCGTTGTCCTCACCGTCACCAATGCCAATTTTTCCAATCCTCTCAAGTTTCGTCTTCGCCTCATTCAACTCCAGAGTCAAACCTACCGTCGCCCCCTCCAACTTCTTCCCAGTCGCCTCCGCTTCAACATACATCCTCTGTTTCTCCGCCAGCTCCATCTCTAGTTGTTCTATACGCTTGGAGGTCTCCTCGAGCATAGCCTCTTGTTGGTCACACCTTGCACGTAACTCTGGTTCTTCTGCGGCACGTCTCCTGATATCATCATTCGTCCTACGATCTTTCTCGATCAAGAATTCAGCCGTCTTGCGCCATGCTCGGACATCATCCTCTAGTGATTTCGTCCGCAGTTCGAATGTAGTTTTAATTAAATTAACACCAGATTGGGCTTGATCGGTGGCGATCTTGGTTTGTTTCTCCAGCTCAGCATTTTCATCACGGATAGAAGAAACAAAAGCTGAAGCTTTTGCATACTGCTCTCGGAAGAAATCACGATCTTGTTCCGCTGACGCTTTGCCTCGAGTTGCTGTCTCGATATTGAGGGAAAGGGTTGCTCGTTCATTTTCCCAAGAGGCTGTTTGCAGAGCAAACTGGGCTCGTGCTTCCGCTAACCCTTGTTCAAAGGTCTTATTCGCGGATTGGCCATCGCTGGCGGATTCGGCGGGGTGTGGGTGGATAACGGAAAGTTGTTGGAGTAGAGCTTCGTTTGTTCGCTGAGCGATAGCGAGCTGATCCTCCAATTTGGAAATTTCTTCCGACTTTGCATTAAGCAGGTGCATTGCAGACCCTAGGTATTGAGAATTTTCTACATCCTCCATCTAGTAGATAAATGATGAACTGATCAGGATAATCGAAAAATGTTGAGCAGAGCTTACCTGGGAATCGGCCGGTTGAGATAACGCTTGAGGGGATTCTCGGTGAGTAGAAGTAGTAGTAGGCACTTCAGCCCGGCTGTCAGGCTCCTCGTTTTTTCTTTTCTGACTGGACGCGGAACGCGATCGTGATCGAGACTTGGATGCTCTTGATTCAGCCTTCTGACGCAGCCCAGCTCCATCTTCGACAGACGAGTACGAACGAGCTGATGGGGACCTGCTTGGTTTCTCAACGATAGTCTGGAACAGAGTTTAACAAAAGAAGAAAAATGAGGCGTACGTTAGGTATTACATCCACAGATCGACCGGAATTATCATTGGATTTGGACTTGCCCTCTTGCCTCTTCGCCTTATCTTGTTCGTCGGGTTTCAAGCGAGTCAGAGTCTTAGTATTGGAATCGGACTTGTAAGATGGGTGAGACGTCTCCTTGGCTATGAATTTTGATTCTGATTTGCCCTTCCCATGTTCCTGGGCTTTGGACCTAACAGCGCGTTCAACTCCTGAATCGGATTCGACGGGGAGAATTAGTGGTTCCGCTGTTTTCTTTTTCTCAGTCTCATGAGATTTGGATGTGGATGCTCCTTGCTCCTTATCCTTGAGCTCCTTTTCCTTCCCCTTCGATTTCTTCTCCTCAGAAGTCCGCACAGAGCCATACTCTTGTTTTCCACCTCCTACAACCATTTCTCCACCTTTCTCTCTTTCCCTCTTCCTCTTAACCTTGCCGACTATAGCACCCTTCTCTCGCCGCTGTTGCTCTTTCTCCTTTCCCTTTCCGCTTCTCAACCCTATCCTCATCATAGACCTGTCAAATCGCTCGAGCCTTTTCTTATCAGCAGGTGATAATATCGGCGACCTGTGGCCATCTGCTTTTCCATCGACATGGCCGCCTCCATATCTGGGAGGTGTGGTAGGCACGACAATAGCAGCAGAAGGACCAGATGAGTCCACTCGCTTGAAGCGACGAATGGGAATGGGAATAGAATCTGTACGGTGCTGCCTGAGCGAATGCGACTCCGAACCAGCCATCGATCCCGCCCTAGAGCTGGAAGCTTGATCTGGCACTGACTTTGCAGAAGAAGCAGGGGGAGGAACCTCCTCCACTACCGGGTGATCCATATCCATGCCCTCCAAATCTTCCATCTGACGTTGGGGTCGAGCTACGGTAGGGGTACTTTCTTCGACCATGTCTTGCCACTCATATACTAGATCCTGTGCTCGAACATGTGGGACCGGAGTACCTTCATCTTCCTGGTCGTGGCTTGTTTCTAATGGTGGGCTTGGACGTGAGCTGCAATAGATATCAGAAAGTGATTCCTCAATCATCCGTTCGTCTGCCTCTTCTTCCTTCTCCGCCTCAACTTGGCTTGGACTTCTACGCCGGATTTGGGAAGGCTCAGGATCAAGCCCAACAGTTTTATCCGATTTCGTCTTCACTTCCACATCGTCGTCGTCACTTGCGATAATGCTGGGGTCTTTTCGGTTCCTTGTCTTGTCGCCAGCTTCGGCACTGCTAGCAGAATGTCCATAGATGTTAACAAGCTCCACTTCAAGTTTTCTCTTTTTCCTAGGTGGTGGAACAGATCCCGGAATGCTGTTCGTCCTGGCATCTCCTTCTATTCCGGGAGTGGGGAATGTGGAACTGGCAGGGATACGAGCAGTGATGGGGGTTATAGTTGAAGTCGATCGACGCGTAGAATCAGCGCTATCCAATTTTAGTAAAGGAAATGCCGTCCCCTTTGAGGTCAACACAGACAGTGAAGTGACAACTGATGCGCGAGATTCCTTGGGTATCCCAGATTCTCGTTTTGATCCTACAATTTTTAGTTGTGTAACATGCGTATTGGTCTTTTTACATTCCTTAAGACAGTGATAACACGTACCCTTCTTCTTTTTTGCCTGTCTCAATTTCCAATCTCGAACCAAGTTATCTGTACAGTCGTGCTTTGCTACCCAGCTTTGAGCCCATGGCTTTTGAGTTTCTGGGTCAATCCCTTTCCAGCGAACTTTATAGTACTGCCTCTTCTCAGCAGTAATTTCAATGACCTCCCACAAGGTCTCGTTGTCGTTGTCTTGGGGTATAAACTGAGTTTCAAGATCTGAGGGCTCAGGTTGACATTCTAGTTCATTTTCAGACATGACGGAGACCTCTATATAATTATTAGTATTTAATAGGTATTAAATAAACATCCAAAGCTGACCTTTGGTACAATTCTCGATAAACCAAGGTGAGAGGACGGAACGACCATTGATTATGTTGATTATGTAATTGTTGGATCGGATCTATTCTTGGCTTTCTCTAGTTCCTGCTCAACATCCCCTGAGGCATCTTTGTATCCCACGAAACCCATTGTGAATACTACATATATTGCTGGTCAAGCTGCTAGAGCCACATTTGTACGATATATTGTTCCCATTTATTCTTTTCTTTACTAATATGCATGCTCTACACAGATAAACGACGTAAGATGATTTAAAAAAACTTGGGCAGGTCGTGCGCTGTCTCGCGTGGTACCTTCGCCCCGCCCTCCTCTGTCAAGCTCGTGACCAAACAAAAAAAGAGGGCGTTCGCGGAGAAGGGGTTTACAGAGAACCCTGGCTAGCTCAGAAAGACGCCCAAAAGGCGACCGTTGCTCCGGCGAATGACTTTATCATATTAAACTTTATGCAATTTTGCAATGATCACGCCTTCTCCTCGTTTCTGAGCACGTGGTTTTGCCAACACCTACGTTGCTTTATCGATCATCTTGGCTATCGATTCCATCCCTTCCTTTGGATGGTCAGAATGTTTCCAACAGAACTCCCAACAGAAATAACGAATCATGTTCTTTCCTATCTTCCCCTTTCTACGCTCTCGGCACTTCTCACAGTTAACCGCGAGTGGTACAACTTCATCGATACGAACAAAGAAACAATCTATCGAGAGGTGGCATTTTTGGAAGGGTATAGTCCCAGTCCGACGATATTGTTTGAGAAGCTTGGTCCTAGGCAAGGCGGACCACCGGTTGACGTGAGGAAAGTGCTCTACTCGAGCAGGGCAATGTTGGGTGTGTCGGATTGGAAGGACTTTTGTACGATATCTTGTTCCCATTTCTTTTTTACTCACTGATAAGCATATTCTACACAGGTAAACGACGTAAGATGATTCAAAGAGCTTGGGCAGGTCGTGCGCCGTCTCGCGTGGTACCTTCGCCCCGCCCTCTGTCAAGCTCAGCCCAAATGCAACAACCAGAGCCAGAATTGGAATCGACGCACCACTCCAAAGTGCTCCGTTTCAAAGTGGATGAAAAAGTGGGAATCACAATGACGACGACGGAGGTAGGTGGTTTGATAGTGAGGGATTTGGAAACAGACGTGGTACTCTGGGAGTTGCCTGTGGTATATTCTGTTTCTCATCTTTCTTGGTTTATGAATTTATCGAATGTTCACTTTATAGTGGTATGTCCCTGGATTTGTCCACCTCGAATACGACGGGGGATTCATGATATTCAACCGTGATGACGGGAACAAGGAGGTGTGGAGGCGCACGGCAGAGATCCCTATCCCACCTCACACAACCAGCCATGGTGGCGCTGCAGATGCACTTCAAATTGAACCCGAATTTGAAATCGACCCAGCCTCTTCCCCAGACGAACGCCAACTCCATGTAATGGACTACATTTCCCATCTCACCAGATCGAGCCCTCTTCCCTCCTCTTCATCTGCCGCCCCTGCAGAACTCGCAAATTTCAAAGCCCACTTCACCCCACACGCTGTCCTGCACATGCCTGAGCCCACCAGCGCCTTCCGTTGTGTCTATCCTCACCTATTGGTAGCGGGTCTGGAGAAAGCGTTCGTGTGGGATGTGAGGACGGGAACGCTACTGGAGACTGTGGAGGGTATACAAGTTATTCAACCTGGCGGCGGTGGAAGGCAAGGCGAAGAAGAAGAAGAAGACCAAGACACCAACACCGTGCCCCAATTCCTAGGCCGTGTCCGATACGTCGACATCTCCCCACGACACCTCTTCTTTGTAGGTGGGAACCTCTTGCGCGTCTTCTCTCGTGCGACCGGGAACTGTGTGTTGGACATACCTTCTACGAGGTGGAGATATGGGAGGTGGAGATGGGAAGTGGCGTCGAATATGGGGGTTGGTGTTGGGAATGGCATCGGGCGTAATGACGTCGAGGAGAGGGATACTTATGCAGA
Organism: Phlegmacium glaucopus; assembly: GCA_015039465.1. Lineage (NCBI taxonomy): Eukaryota > Fungi > Basidiomycota > Agaricomycetes > Agaricales > Cortinariaceae > Phlegmacium > Phlegmacium glaucopus. The sequence goes on along the minus strand of MU130424.1, from coordinate 97,399 downwards.
GGCTAAAGAGGAGGGAAGAGAGGTTGTGAGGATGTTGGCTACGACTAGGCTGCCTATTGGTAGTTTTGAGCTATATTCAAGTGCGAGGAGGGTGATTGATGAGTTTATCGCTGGCATGTTTATCTCTGTACTACTCCTTTCTTCATTCACTCAATTCCTATCTTTTTATCAGTCCATGTATCAAGTGACGGCAAGCACCTCGTTGCTCTCTTAGGCGGCTCCAGGCTGGTAATCATACACCACTTCGAGGCTCTCCTCTCTGAACCCCTTTCGCCTCCCTCTCTAAAGCTTTCTCTGCCTACTGTTCCCGGTACAAGGATAGCAGCTTCCACTCTTACCACAGTAGCTTCAACCTCCACCGTCACTTCTCAAAAAAGCCCAGAACAACAAAAAAAACGATCGTCAGCGACTCGGCGCCGCGAAAACCGTCGTGTTCGGCGCGAAGCTCGCGAGCGGCGTGAACAATATGAGAAAGAGAAAGGGATATTTGAAAATACCCTGGATGTCCAACTTGGCCCGGCTTCGGCATCAAGGAGTGTGTATTTGGCGTATGAGGATGGCAGGATTGGAATTGTTACTGTCAGTCTCTGGACCTTTGTTTTCCTTTTCGTTTCGCTTACAGACTGACATTTTTGGTTGATCCATGTAGTCAAACGCGGTATATGTAGTCATACCTACTATCCCTTCCTCGCCGCTTCATTCCCAGTCCTCGAACGCCACGTCCAAGGATGCCAGTGCACTATGTCTCAATCATCCAACACCCCCGAAACTTTCCATCTTCCGAATCCCATACTTTTCTAACCCTTCCTGGCTGAACGAAGTAAGCTGCCTCATGATGTCCGACACCGGTCTATATCTCAATTGGAACCCTACCTGGCCATGTAAGTTGCTCGGAGCAGGAGGCCGAGCAAATGTGGTGGGTGGGGGTCATGGTGGTGGTGGTACTGGTGGTGAGGTAGGGATCGGAGGGGCAGGTGCGGGCTTGGGGTTTGAGCCAAGTAGGAAAGAGAAGAAGGAGAGGAAGAGGATGATGGATAAATGGGAGAGAGAGTATGAGCAGGATTTGAAGATGGGGATGTACCGTTGTGCGTTTTTCCTTAATTTGTGTCTTTGGTATTGCGGCAAATACTGATTGATTTAACCGCTTTTTAGCATTCCTGAATGGAGATATGTTCGTTGCGCTGGCGCCAAGAGGTGACTTTGGTTTCATGTTTTCTTCAAATCCACTCGATATTCATTTATCTTTCTTCTCCTTTTCTTTAAGATTTGGAAGAATCGTATGTATCGACGATCTACAGGGTTGATTTGGCTCCTTCACCTTCACCTTCCTTGCCATTACCACCCTCTCCCCAGCAAATGACGAAAGGTGACGGTGGTCTTGCAATAGTCCTGTTGGAGCGGCTGTTACCTTGGTTGTTGATTTCCTGAAATCATTGTTGGCTCTTCAAATCATATGAACCATGTAGAGGCTGCTACATTACTGTAACTGGATGTTCCGGCTCAGACTGGTAACCACCCTCTATGAGATTAGGCCAATAATTGATATAAAAGTTCTGAGGTAAATACGTCTATAGAAATTTTTTATCTTCGTATACAGTGACTGTGCTCCTTCCTAAAGCCTCTAAAGCTTGGAGCAAACAGGATACACAAATATCTACATAAATAACCTCCATTCTTCTTGTACTGAAAGCTGAAAATCAAAGGTCTTGCTTGATTTCAAACCAGTGAAGTGTGCTCTCAGCAGGCTCGCCATAGCCCTGGCATAGCCGTCCCAAAAGTCAGCATGAATGCCAATAATAAGAAAAACCCGCTTCAACATTGGCCATCCAGGTTTGAGCAGTATATTCTCCAGTCTGGCCCAATCATCACTTAACGGATGATCCTCATCAATCAATAGCGTGATTTCAAGTTCGATAGATTCCAGTATGTTCTTTCCCGAGATGTCTTCCAGCTCATCACAAAGCCCTACCAGTGGATCATTTGGCGTTTCACGGGCAATTATATCCAAACACACTCGTCTTAGTGTTTCTAGGCATGGCGCGATCGCCGTAGCGAACTCGAGGGCTCGGAAGGAGGTATGGTTAACTACAGAAAACCAATGTCATGAGTACCAGCCAGTAAACCGAGTATTCGATATATCATTACCTTCCAGGTGGATATCTCGAAGTTCCCGGGACCTTTTAAAAATTTCTCGAAGCGGAACGGCAGCGCCTGGCCAGTCAAAGTTGATGAATAACCTCTCCATAACAGTGAAGTCCAGGATTGGCCGTCCGTCTGAAAACTTTGCTTCCAGCAAACTCAGGTCTTGCAAACTTTTCGTGTGTAGATGAAACATCCGAAATTGTAGTGGCTTGTGGCACAGTGAAGATGCTGTACCGTCATCTGCATCTGCAACTTCACTGACAGTGCTAAACTGCCTGACGAAAAGGCGTCTGAGATTGGAACAGGGGATGAGATTGGAAACGAGGAAATTTTCCATCCGTCCCACGCAGAGATACCTAAGTGTCGGAAGATGCATGAGATCCAGAATTGAACGCTGCATAGAAGACGAAACAAGGTTCCAGTCCAAATCGGAATTTGAAACTCTAAGCGATAGCAATGCAGTTAGCTGTTGTGGAACTTGGGAAAAAAAGTGTGTGGACTTGATGTTGGGTTCTGCGATGTAAATTTTCAGATCACGGATATATCTCGCAATTTCGGGTGTGGTTGAGAGAAGCTCTCCGAACGCCTCGGTAGTATCTGAATAATGTGAGGAATTGGTAATGATTATGTCGATGGAGTAAAACATATGGCTCCTGCACAAATGCAGAAAAAGTGGGCCTGTCAATGAAAGCGCTTTCACATTTTGGAGATAGTCCGCGTTATCCAAGTCTTCGATGTAGATGTCGACAATGTATTCAATAACGTCGAAAGGAAGAAAAGGTTCCGTGGAGTCGAACATGGTGGCGAACTTTTGGTGGTGAATATAAGGGTCGAGACCAACTCGAATATATAATAAAAAAATCACAACGTCACGTGTAGTTGCCTTTGTGGCTCTCCATCAAGTTACAGTTATGCTCGCGGCCACCAGCCACAGCAACATTGTGTCGTTCTACTAGTGTATGAGACTCGTTGTTCCTTCGGTAAATACGAATCTTATGGTCTGACTATGGGATACTAACTCTTCCAAGTTTGGACTTCAATGTAACGATAATAATGGCCTGGCAGTTCAAGTGGTAAAAACAATCTTCAGGTTATTTCTAACATGAAGAGAGATGGCTCAATTCAATTCGAGCGAATCGTTTAGGTGAGGATTTCTTTGGTGAAATACTGCCGCTCCATTGCTATGTATCTATGTCAGTACCGAAAAGGGCTGACCGGTGACCTTCCAGTGACTCCCGTATGGAATCTCGTTGTCCCTAACACATCGATCACTTAAAATCCCCAGGACCATTGGACATGGCAGACTTGGTTACGCTCAAGAGAAGGTGTGTGCTGTATTTCTTCCAATGTGACTGTATATTCAATAACTTCTCCAATGCTTTAGGTCCTGGAATGGTAACGGTAATAAATAGGTATGGTCCGATTGGAGGGAATCAAATCCCAGGCTATGCGAGTGCAATGTTAGCCCGACCCCCTTTACAATCAGTAGTATAGAAAACTAATGTGCTTGCTAAGGTCATGGACTTCCGTCGGTCAAGGATGAGGGCTCACCTACTATTGACTCCGGGACCTAACAAATCAATGGGGCTTCTAACATGGGTTCCCATTTAATTGGTAACAAAAGTCGGTGTTTCGCGTCAAATTTTCTTAATCGGTCTATCCCATCTCTTGTCACATCTCTTCGCGCCGGACACATTGGGCAACTAACGCACACTTTATCTTCAATTTCTATTCGAGTTCTCCACTATTCCTTCTTTGCGAGGCCTCGGCCCTCATCGGTCGACTCATGGTTACAGCTACCACCATCCTATGAGTAACGATGTACGTCTCGACACAAAATTAGTGTTTTTATTCCTAGGCTTTATAATTTAATTTCAGCTTCGTTATTTGTCTTCTGACGGTCTGCGTTCGCCACCCATATGTGTAGTTTTCCCGGCACACTGAATGGCAGAAACTAATTGTTCTTTATACGCCTGTGACCTTTAGCGACAAGGTTCCTGCCCATGACCGCGCAGCTATCGAGGCCTCCCTGACGGACATGTACAAAAGGTAGCCGTCCAGGCTCACCAAGGTTATCATCTAATCCCTACTTTCCATCTTCCAAATCCCATACTTTTGCTTGGGGTTTGAGCCGAGTAGGAAAGAGAAGGAGGAGGAGAGGAAGAGGATGGTGGATAGGTGGGAGAGAGAGAGTATGAGCGGGATTTGAAGAAGGTTGTGCGTTTTTCATTAATTTTTGTCTTTGGTACTGCAACGAGTACTGATTGATTTGACTGCTTTTTAGCATTCCCGACCGGAGATATGTTCATCGTGCTGGTGCCTAGAGGTGAGTCTTGGTTTCATCTTTATCTTCAAATTCTCTCGAGCGGGATATGAAGAAGGTTGTGCGTTTTTCATTAATTTGTGTCTTTGGTATTGCGACGAGTACTGATTGATTTAACCGCTTTTTAGCGTTCCTGAATGGAGATATGTTCATCGCGCTGGCGCCTAGAGGTGAGTTTGATCTCGTCTTTTCTTCAAATTCACTCGATATTCATTTATCTTTCTTTCCACTTTTTCTTTCAGATTTAGAAGAATTGGATGTATCGACTATCTACAGAATTGATTTGGCTCCCTTACTCTCACCTTCCTTCCATTGCCACCTATTCCCAGCAAATGACGAAATGTGACGGTGGTCTTGCTCCGGGAGGCGACAGTCCTGTAGAAGCCATCACTCGATCGAGGAAATGGAGAGTGAAGGCGGCCAGAGCCAAGAGATGACCATGAATGCCCCCTCTCTGTTCGTATATGGAAAGGTAGCTCTTACTTCGTTTGTTGTTTTCCTGAAATCATTGTTGGCTCTTCAATATTATACGTTGGAAAATTCCAAATCATAATATCATTCAATACCAATGATTACTGAATTATGTCAGTGATTATGGATTCTGTTTTCAATTATTCCGACACACAAATTACGCTACATCACTCTAACTGGATGTTCCAGCAGGTAGACTGGTAACCACCCCTATGAGATTAGACCAATAAATGATATAAAAGTTCTGAGGTAAACACGTCTGATTAAATTGTATAGAAGTAATGATCATTCTTTGTATGCAGTGGCTGTGCTCCTTCCTAAGTCCTCTAGAGCTTGGAGTGAACGGGATGCACAAAGATCTACATATAACCTTACCTTAAAAATTTTCTTCTCGTATTGAAAACCGAAAATCCTTGCTTGATCTTAAACCAGCGAAGCGTGCCGGCAGCAGGGTCCTTAGGGCCCAGGTATAGGTCGCCCGAGAGTTGGCGTAAATGATGACAAGAAGAAAAACCTGCTTCAGCATTGGCCATCCAGGTTTGAGCAGTATCCTCTCCAGTCTGGCCCAATCACCACTTAACCGGGAATCCTGGTCAATCAATAGCGTGATTTCAAGTTCGATAGATTCCAGTTTATTCTTTCCCAAGATATCTTCGAGCTCATCACAAAGCCCTGCCAGTGGATCGTTTGACGATTTACTGGAATCTATATCTAAACACATTCGTCTTAGTGTTTCTAGGCATGGCGCGATCGTTGTAGCGAACTCCAGGGCTCGGAAGGAGGCATGGTCAACTACAAAAAAATATGTCATGAGTACCAGCCAGTAAACCAAGTATTCAATATATCATTACCTTTCAGGTGGATATCTCGAAGTTCCCGAGACCTTTTAAAGATTTCTTGAAGTGGAACGGCAGCACCTGGCCAGTGAAAGTTGATGACTAACTTCTCCATACCAGTGAAGTCCAGGATTGGCCGTCCGTCTGAAAACTTTGATTCCAGCAATTTCAGGTCTTCCAAACTGTATGTTTGTAGATCAAACATCTGAAGTTGCAGCGGTTTGTGGCATAGTGAAGATGATGCTGCACCGTCATCTGCATCCCCATCTTCACTGGCAATGGAAAGTTCGTCGACGGAAAGATGTTTGAGATTGGAACAGGGGATGAGATCGGAAATGAGGAAATTTTCCATCTTTCCCAGGTGGAGATAGTTAAGTGTCGGAAGATGCATGAGATCCAGAAGTGAACGGTGCATAGACGACGAAACAAGGTTCCAGTCCAGTACAGAATAAAAGGAATTCGAAACTGTAAGCGATTGTAGGCTTGTCAGCTGTTGTGGAACTCGAGAAAAAAAGTATCTGGACTCGATGTCGGGGTTTACGATGAAAATCCTTAGTTTGTGGATATATCCCGCGATTCCGGGTGTGGTTAAGAGAAGCTCTCCGAACGCCTCGGTAGTACGTCGATATCGAGAGGACTTGGTAACTTTTATGCGGATTGAGGAAAACATATACTTCCTGCACAAATGCAGAAAAAGTGGGCTTATCAGTGAAAGCGCTCTCACATTTTGGAGATAGTTCGCGTTTTCGTTGATGTAGATGTCGACAATGTTTTCGATAATATCGAAAGGAAGAAAAGGTTCCGTGGAGCTGGACATGCGATATATAGTGGTGAATTGGTTGAATTGGTGGTGAATTGGTGATGAATTGGTGGTGAAATGGTGGTAAATTGGTGGTGAATATAACAATCGAGATCAACTCCGAACTCGATAATCAGTAAAATCACAACGTCACGTGTAGTTGCTTTTGTGGCTGAGTCCAGGAGGAACCCCGCGTTCAGTGTCTCCATGGCATTATGCGGCTGCTGGCTGGGCACCGCCACAGCAATACTGTGTCGTTCTATATGGGACTCGTTGTTCCTTCAGTAAGCACGAATCTTATGGTCTGAAGTTTCGACTTCAACGTAACGTTAACAATAGCCCGGTGCTCAAGCGGTAAAACCAATCTTCAGGTCATTTCTAACATGAAGAGCGATGGCTCAATTCAATTTGAACAAATCATTTTTGGTGAATTACCGCCGCTCCATGGCTATGTCTGTATCAGTACCAGAAAGGGTGACTGGTGACACTCCTGCATGGAATCTCATTGTCCCCAACACATCGATCACTCAAACAAAATCCCCAGGACCAGTGGACATGGCAGACTTGGTTACGCTCAAGAAGATGTGTGCTGTATTTATTTTTTCACTGTATATTGGATAACTTCTTCAATGCTTTAGGTCCCGGATTGGTAACGGTAATAACAGGTATGGAGGGAATCAATTTCAATTAAATCCCAGGCTATGTGATTGCAGTGTTAGCCCAACCCCCTTTACAATCAGCAGTATAGTCAAGACTAATGTGCCTGTTGAGGTTTGGGCCCACAAAAGTCATGGACATCCAAGGATGACGCTTACCTATTGACTTCTGGACTAAACAAATCAAGGGCTTCTAACATGGGTTCCCATAGAATTGGTAACAAAAGTCGGTGTTTCGCGTCAAATTTTCTTAATCGGTCTATCCCATCTCTTGTCACATCTCTTCGCGCCGGACACATTGGGCAACTAACGCACACTTTATCTTCAATTTCTATTCGAGTTCTCCACTATTCCTTCTTTGCGAGGCCTCGGCCCTCATCGGTCGACTCATGGTATCCTATGGGTAACGATGTACGTCCCGACACAAAATTGGTGTTTTCATTCCTAGGCTTTATGATTTAATTTCAGCTTCGTTATTTGTCTTCTGACGGTCTGCGTTCGCCACCCATATGTGTAGTTTTCCCAGCACACTGAATGGCAGAAACTAATTGTTCTTTATACGCCTGTGACCTTTAGCGACAAGGTTCCTGCCCATGACCGCGCAGCTATCGAGGCCTCCCTGACGGACATGTACAAAAGGTAGCCGTCCAGGCTCACCAAGGTTATCATCTAATCCCTACTTTCCATCTTCCAAATCCCATACTTTTGCTTGGGGTTTGAGCCGAGTAGGAAAGAGAAGGAGGAGGAGAGGAAGAGGATGGTGGATAGGTGGGAGAGAGAGAGTATGAGCGGGATTTGAAGAAGGTTGTGCGTTTTTCATTAATTTTTGTCTTTGGTACTGCAACGAGTACTGATTGATTTGACTGCTTTTTAGCATTCCCGACCGGAGATATGTTCATCGTGCTGGTGCCTAGAGGTGAGTCTTGGTTTCATCTTTATCTTCAAATTCTCTCGAGCGGGATATGAAGAAGGTTGTGCGTTTTTCATTAATTTGTGTCTTTGGTATTGCGACGAGTACTGATTGATTTGACCGCTTTTTAGTGTTCCTGAATGGAGATATGTTCATCGCGCTGGCGCCTAGAGGTGAGTTTGATCTCGTCTTTTCTTCAAATTCACTCAATATTCATTTATCTTTCTTTCCACTTTTCTTTCAGATTTAGAAGAATTGGATGTATCGACTATCTACAGAATTGATTTGGTTCCCTTACCTTCACCTTCCTTGCCATTGCCACCTATTCCCAGCAAATGACGAAATGTGACGGTGGTCTTGCTCCGGGAGGCGACAGTCCTGTAGAAGCCATCACTCGATCGAGGAAATGGAGAGCGAAGGCGACCAGAGGCAAGAAATGACCATGAATGTCCCCTTTCTGTTCGTATATGAAAAGGTAGCTGTCACTTCAATTGTTTTCCTGAAATCATTGTCGACTCTTCAATATTATACGTTGGAAAAATCCAAATCATAATATCATTCAATATCAATGATTACTGAACCATGTCAGTGATTATGGAAGCATATTTCGGGTGATATGGTCCTGATATGGCCATAGTCACTAACATGGTTTCAGTAATCATCCACATCAACAAATGTTCTATTTTCAATTATTCCGACACATAAATTATGCTACATCACTCTAACTGGATATTCCAGCTCAGGTAGACTGGTAACCACCCCTATGAGATTAGGCCAATAAATATAAAAGTTCTGAGGTAAACACGTCTGATTAAATTGTAGAAGTAATGATCATTCTTTGTATGCAGTGGCTGTGCTCCTTCCTAAGTCCTCTAGAGCTTGGAGTGAATGGGATGCACAAAGATCTACATAAATAACCTTACTTTAAATAATTTCTTCTCGTATTGAAAACCAAAAGTCCTTGCTTGATCTTAAACCATTGAAGCATGCTGGCAGCAGGGTCCTTATAGCCCTGTTATAGGTTGCCCGATGGTCGGAGTAAATGATGACAAGAAGAAAGACCTGCTTCAGCATTGGCCATCCAGGTTTGAGCAGTATCCTCTCCAGTCTGGCCCAATCATCACTTAACCGGGAATCCTGCTCAATCAATAGTGTGATTTCAAGTTCGATAGATTCCAGTTTATTCTTTCCCAAGATGTCTTCTTCGAGCTCATCACAAAGCCCTGCCAGTGGATCGTTTGACGATTGACAGGAATTTATATCTAAACACACTCGTCTTAGTGTTTCTAGGCATGGCGTGATCGTTGTAGCAAACTTCAGGGCTCGGAAGCAGGCATGGCCAACTACAAAAAACATATGTCATGAGTACCAGCCAGTAAACCAAGTATTCAATATATCATTACCTTTCAGGTGAATATCTTGAAGTTCCCGGGACCTTTTAAAGATTTCTTGAAGTGGAACGGCAGCACCTGGCCAGCCAAAGTTGATGAATAATTTCTCCATACCAGTGAAGTCCAGGATTGGCCGTCCGTCTGAAAACTTTGCTTCCAGCAATTTCAGGTCTTCCAAACTGTCTGTTTGTAGATCAAACACCTGAAGTTGCAGCGGTTTGTGGCATAGTGAAGATGATGCTGCACCGTCATCTGCATCCCCATCTTCACTGACACTGACAATGCAAAGTTCGTGGACGGAAAGATGTTTGAGATTGGAACAGGGGATGAGATCGGAAATGAGGAAATTTTTCATCTTTCCCAGGTGGAGATATTTAAGTGTCGGAAGATGCATGAGATCCAGAAGTGAACGGTGCATAGACGACGAAACAAGGTTCCAGTCCAGTACAGAATAAAAGGAATTCGAAACTGTAAGCGATTGTAGGCTTGTCAGCTGTTGTGGAACTCGAGAAAAAAAGTATCTGGACTCGATGTCGGGGTTTACGATGAAAATCCTTAGTTTGTGGATATATCCCGCGATTCCGGGTGTGGTTAAGAGAAGCTCTCCGAACGCCTCGGTAGTACGTAGATATCGAGAGGACTTGGTAACCGTTATGCGGATTGAGGAAAACATATACTTCCTGCACAAATGCAGAAAAAGTGGGCTTATCAGTGAAAGCGCTCTCACATTTTGGAGATAGTTCGCGTTTTCGTTGATGTAGATGTCGATAATGTTTTCGATAATATCGAAAGGAAGAAAAGGTTCTGTGGAGCTGGACATGCGGTGAATTGGTTGAATTGGTGGTGAATATAACAATCGAGATCAACTCCGAACTCGATAATCAGTAAAATCACAACGTCACGTGTAGTTGCTTTTGTGGCTGAGTCCAGGAGGAACCCCGCGTTCAGTGTCTCCATGGCATTATGCGGCTGCTGGCTGGGCACCGCCACAGCAATACTGTGTCGTTCTATATGGGACTCGTTGTTCCTTCAGTAAGCACGAATCTTATGGTCTGAAGTTTCGACTTCAACATAACGTTAACAATGGCCCGGCGCTCAAGCGGTAAAACCAATCTTCAGGTCATTTCTAACATGAAGAGCGATGGCTCAATTCAATTTGAACAAATCATTTAGGTGAGGATTTCTTTTGGTGAAATACCGCCGCTCCATGGCTATGTATCTGTATCTGTATCAGTACCAGAAAGGGTGACTGGCGACACTCCTGCATGGAATCCCATTGTCCCTAACACATCGATCACTCAAACAAAATCCCCAGGACCAGTGGACATGGCAGACTTGGTTACGCTCAAGAAGGTGTGTGCTGTATTATTCCCTTCACTGTATATTGGATAACTTCTTCAATGCTTTAGGTCCCGGATTGGTAACAGTAATAACAGGTATGGCAGGCTATGCGATTGCAGTGTTAGCCCGATCCCCTTTACAATCGGCAGTATTGTCAAAACTAATGCGCCTGTTAAGGTTTGGGCCCACAAAGTCATGGACATCCGTCAGTCAAGGATGACGGCCTTACCTATTGACGTCTGGACTAAAATTAATGGGGTTTCTAATATGGGTTCACATGGAATTAGTAAAAAAAAAAGTCGGTGCCTCGCCTTGAAATTTCTTAGCCAGTTTCTATCACATCTCTTCGCACCAGACGCAAAAATTTAATGCGATTCATTTAATTTCAGCCTTGTTATTTCAAGTTGTCTTCTGACAGTCTGGCTTTGCCGCCCATACTGTGTAGTTTTCCCGGCAAACTGAATGGCAGAAACTAATTTATATTCCGACTGCAGGGGTTGCCATGTCTATTCTCTATAATTCTTTTGCGATTTGCATATGTTGGTGCAGAATAGGCATTTACTTATATCCTCAACCGTTTAAGGAGTTTTTCACTCAGAAAGTCGATCTGAGGCGACCGAAGTAGCTTTACAAGTAGTATACCCAATGCTGAAAATAATAATAATAATAATAATAATAATAATAATATCTGTTTCAAGGAAATCAATATCAAATCATGCCGATCGATGAAATGGGGTCGTAATAACACTCACGACGAGAAGGGAGCGTGCAGAAACGGGAATGTATGGTATGGGTCCCAAAGGACTAACACAATTCATTCCCTTACACGAAAAGAATCCAAAGTAAACCCATAATCCCCCGTTAACCTTTTCGCATAGGAGTGCACATAGGCAGAAGACATTTTGTCGCCATCCCCGCCGTGTTTGCTAGATAAACAAAAATACCATCAGCGCGAACGATGCAGATTCAAGGACATAGCACCATCATTTCGAGGAGAGGCAGAGAGAGAGAGAGAGAATTTAAAACATACATATGCATGAGGAAAGGCTGGTCTTCAGTGATCAGATAGATAGATGTCAATCAATATTGATATATTTAAGAGGAAAAAAAGAGTGATTCTACTCACTGCCATGAGGGGGATTCAAGCGGGCGCGCGAGCCCGGCAACGAGTTTTCGTATTCCCAGCCAAGGGAGCACATCGCCTGTGTGATTCCATGCATATGCGAGCAGAGGATGAGCACGAATTATGCCCGATGCAGAGAAACCATACCCATATGAAATCTTCCTGCCCAACTGGCCCTTTGATCGCAGGGTTAAACAGCCGTTCAAATAGCTCATACGCTGATTTCTTGACATAAAAGGGAAGTTCAAACAGGCTTTTCTGACTCTGTCCTTTGCGTTCCTCCGCCTCGCCCTCCACCTCCTTTCCCTCTCCGTCGTGTTCCATTTCGGCACTTGAGGAAGGAGGAGGGTTAGGGATACCAGTCGTCTTGATTTTCGGCCCGATACGGGGAGGAGTCTCCTCAATGGGCTTGGGAACGACATCCGAGAGGTAAGAAACGGGCGTAAGTTTTACCGGATCATGTGCGACGGGAGGTTGACGTGAATCTGGTTCTCTCTGAGGTCTCAGTGAGAAAACGCGAGGGGGAGCAGCGGCTGCAGCTCGAATACGAGGTCTGTGAGGTGGAATGTACCACCGCGCTGGGAGCTTCTCATACCCTATTAGCTGATGATAGAAAGTAACGCATCGAATGTGAAGTCAGAGAGTCTATGACATGACAATTTGAAAGCATGCTGTGAAACGCACCTCCTCAAGCGACACCTTGGCCTTCTTCTGCGAAACAATATCGAATTCCTTCCAGATCTTCTGCAACTTTGTTTCTTGCCCTAGCGAGTCAATATTCTTGATATGGCGTTCGATTGGAGCAGAGTTGAGAATTTTCTGGGCCTTCTCGCTGTTTGACTTGAAGTCACGAAGGCGAGGATCGATTTTGAGCGGTTGATGTTTACCCCGTGGGCCGAGCAGGCGATAGAAGTTCTGTGAATTATATGTTTGATGGTGTCGAAAGGAGTAACGGAATCACATACGTAGAAGGCTCGCAATTGGTTGATATTTTCAACCAAATAGTCCCCAAATCCTTGGGTATCTTCAGAAGGGGCCTGGGTGAAGAACGAGAACAAATCCGCCAGTGCAGCAAGGTTCCCCTCTTGATAGAATGAAAAACGGTACAATGCCCCATCGAGAGTTTGGGACTGACGCAGCTGGACTGCGTAGGGATGTTCAGTAAGAGGCGCAATACGGGCGCCAGTCCATTTTTCATGGTAGGTCTGAATGAAAGAAAGAAAGTCATAAATGGCCCCGCAACGGCTAGAGTTGGGTTTGGTAACTCACAAAATCTCGAACCCACAATTGTTGAAACTTGGGGTGCCTAATAAGGATCCTTGAAAGACGGCGCGCAAAGTCATCTACAGTTTGCTCTACCAAATCCCTCGCCTGATCCATCAGTACATCCCGTTGAACTTGCGCAGCCATATATCCGACTTTTTCTTCATGCTCAACGAGCTCTTTCAGGAGCTTCTCCACCAAAACCCACTTACCGAGGACTAGGAGGGCATTGTGAATCATGTACCGAACCTCAGTGGCAAGGTAGTCCGAGCTATTGAGGAGGTCCTCAACCTTTGGCGCAGCACCCTTCTCGTCTGGTATAAGCTCGCTGCGGGTTTGGGCAGTCGATGCGATTGAAGAGCGAACATATTGCGGGTCAGATCGGAAAAGGGTGGTGATGGAATGGAGAAACGAGACTTCTGCTCGTGCTTGGCGATGCAGCAGTTGGGAGGTGGGAACAAGATTTAATTCATCTGCGGTGATCTCATTTGGAGGTATGAGCTTATGATTATGTTCAAAGAGCGTACCTGGAGCCCCGCTTTCGACCATGTGGAGAATCCTGCTATCGACTTCAGCCAAGTACTCTTCGGGACTGGTGACATCGATGATCCCGAACCCCTGGCAGATTGGATTATTGTTAAGCACTCAAAATACGAGCATGAGCTTACAGCTGCGTATCTGTCTACCAGATCGTCGTATTTCCGGGCGAATTTGGTCCTAGACGGTCCTTTGCCTCTTCATCAATTGAAATAGGGTTAAAAGTGACAGGAGGAGCTTCTGTAGTTGAATGATTTCGTGTTGTGTACGATATTGGAGACTGCATAGATGAATCCGCTGATTATTTTATATTTATGCCACAGAGACTTATACTTAGGCCTGAGAATCACATGGACTTGGGTTGCAGTAGGTTATATTTATTTACATAAAATAATATTAATAATTATTGATATATTATTTAAAGGTTGTATATGAAACCCTGGTATGTTAACTTGGATCATAGGGATATGAGTACTATCAGAGGCATTGCACCGGTACATGTCCACAAGTTTTTCAAAATGTTAAAAGGAAGAAATGTGCCTTGGACTCGGACATACGACTGCGAGTAGCAGAGCGTGGGAGACTGATGGAAGTGTCTCCGAAGCTAATAATAATATTAGTAAATAATAAGCTCTCTTGCTTCAACGTTAACAATGGCCTGGCGTTCGAGTGGTAAAACCAATCTTCAGCTTGTCTCTAACATGAAGAGAAATGGATTAATTCAATCCGAACGAATCTTGACGGTGAGAAATTTATCTCCATAGCTCTTTTATATTATTATCGGGAAATCTCATCTTTCATCGCAACAGGCAATGAACGCAGTTGATCGAGGGAATTATGTTCATGATGTAGCTGATGCATATTTCGATTCACCTCAGTTGCGTATTTCATACTTCTTACCTTCGACTCATACATCTTACACATCAAAATCCCTCCATTTCAAATCTACAGGACGATCGGACATGGTGCTACTATCAGTGCACCTCACATGGTGAGTTTTTGGTGTCCCAGAGAAGACTCGTCAAACAAAATTAGGATCATGATCCTGGGATAGCATGCATATGCCTGCGAACACCTACTTCCTTACCTCCATCCTGGTTCCAAAGTTTTGGACGTTGGTAGTGGATCTGCGTATCTTGCGGCAGTGCTACACCACCTCGTCAGTCCAGGCGGTAAGGTAGTAGGTGTAGACCACATCCCACAACTGGTTGATTGGTCTATTGAAAATTTAAAGAAAGACGGCTTAGGCCATGCTTTGGAAAATGGAGAACTGGTGATTGTCTCGGGTGATGGCAGACTTGGTTATGCTCAAGAAGGTGTGTAATATATATTCATTTGATGTCCGCTTTAGACGATTCAACTCCCTCGATGCTTTAGGTCCTTACGATGCTATCCATGTTGGCGCTGCAGCCGCCACGGTACCTTCGGCTCTAGTCGAGCAACTGGCAAGTCCGGGACGCATGTTTATTCCTGTAGGAACCTTCATGCAATTCATCGAACAAGTCGACAAAGACGCTGCAGGGAACATCAGCACACAGAAGGTCATGGGAGTCCGGGTGCGCTGACATTCAACTGTCGTTAATCATACACTAAATTAACAATACCGGTTTTTGTTTTCCGTAGTATGTTCCATTGACAGACCGATGCAAGCAGGTCGGGAATGAGCCCGAGTCAAGTTCCGACTCATGACAGCGATAATGATTCTTTCAATTACGGCGAAAAATTACCAGTTATTTGTATTTTTTTGTAACATAGTTTGACCTTTTGTTGAGAGATTCCCCCACTAATAATCTCAATTGTCATGGAGTTGTAGCAATAACTCCTTACATTTTTCAATCATTATGTGTGATCATGCAGGGACGAGTTAGTCTGGGCGCTGAAATGACGACTGTGGGAGATTTATGAACCGTAACGCCAATCATCAATGTATAGGGTTGGAGCAATAGGCACTTTTCAACCAGCAACCGTCACAACAAGCAATTGTTGTGGTACATCCTCCTAGTATGCAGCAGCTCCAGAATTTACCAGAATTCTACGAGTTAAATCTCATTATACTATCCATCATCTGTCTCTTGTCATTGCTCGCAGACAGATACGCGGTGGGTGCCAAGACAAAACAAAATTCTAAAGATGTTGCGGATGGACGACTGGATAACAACGCTCTGGCCACTTTGACGCGTAAATACCTCGTGGTATATGGTATCGTAATGAGTTCGTCACCACACTGTCATCATCTAAGGCCGATGTCGTCGCTAATAGAATCTTCGCAGGTGCTGACTGGCTACAAGGGCCATATGTCTATTCTCTATATCGAGAACAGTACGCTTTCTCGGAGAGGCTAGTTGCGGTTCTCTTCGTCACTGGTTTCATCTCTGCAGGACTAGCAGCTCCTTTGGTTGGTGTATGGGCGGACCAACAGTACGTTGAACAACTATTTGAAATATATCTAACAATCCTCACACTTAATCCTCTACCGCCAGTGGTCGTCGAAGGCTCTGTCTCGTATTCTGCATAACATACACGTTGACATGCGTCTGCATCACCGTGCCCTCTGTACCAACACTTCTCTTCGGAAGAGTGCTTGGTGGAGTGTCCACTTCCATTCTCTTCTCCGCCTTTGAGTCATGGCTCATTTCAGCATCTACCTCCGCTGGACTTCCCTCATCCGACCTCTCCACCATCATGGGACGAGCAACCCTCATCAACGGTTTGGTAGCCACCGGTGCAGGCGTGGTCAGCAACAAACTAGTTGCAACAACCAATAATTTCACAACACCATTCGTTGCGAGTGGTATACTTCTCGTGTTAGCTTGGTTTGTGATTCAAGGAACCTGGACGGAGAATTACGGTAGCGGAGGTGGAGTAGTGGACCAAGACGTTTTCCAAATCAAACGTTTAGGACGAGCTTGGAATATCGTTCGTCGAGGTGTGTCTTAGTCTATTCTCCTCTCGTCTCTCTCCCTCAACCGTCTTTTTTTTTACAGATCCCCTTCTTCTCGTACTTGGACTTACACAAACATGTTTCGAAGGGTCCATGTACCTATTCGTCTTTCTATGGGTCCCATCTCTCCAAGAATCATCTTCAATCCCTTTACCCCTCGGATACATCTTTTCCTCATTCATGATCTCCATGATGCTGGGCTCTCTCCTTTACACAGCCATCGTTTCCTCCTCCCAACCAAAAACATTCAACCGCAGTAGCGGTAGCGGTGGTGACTCGTCTCTCACGTTACACGCCAAACTGAGTAGTGTCATTTGTGTCGTAAGCGCTTCTGCGCTGGCATTAAGTGTCGCTGCCACAGATGAACGAACACGGTTTTATGCTTTTTGTCTATTCGAAGCTTGTGTTGGGATGTATTACCCTGTTCAGGGTATGCTTCGTGGAACTCTCATCTCCAACGAACATCGAGCAACAGTAAGCCGCCCCCCCCATTCTCCTTCCTGATTTCATATGTCGGACTATTGACGTGATTTTTACAGCTGTCATCTCTTTTCCGTGTCCCACTCAATATCTTCGTCGTTGTCTCCCTTATGACAGGTGTTTCCTCGGCACGTAGAGCAGTTCTCACTGCCAGCGCGATCATGTTGGCATTTTCATCCTTGATGACGGGTATCGTCATCGTAGACCATTCTGATGAGCAATCCGCTTCTAGTATACCTATTCGTGATTAATCCTAACCTCAATTAAAACCTGAGCAATGGCAGGGCATACACATATATACCCCCCCTTACACATCGATTCGGTTACCAATCGACCTACCAAAATAATTACCTGCGCAACGTTACTTTTTGCTTTTAGTCCCCAAGTAAATTAACAAACATAAGTATCATTATTTTTTCAGGGGAGGCGAACATAATTTTTTTCAAAGGGAAGAAAGACTGATCGGATTGGTGATAACGGTTCAAGACAAAAAAACGGTTAATCAGTAGTAGTAGTATAGCGAAAAAAAACAAAGATATGTTAACTAAGCAGCATCGGCCATGGGAGCTATCTGTCCGCCCTTGGCAGCAGACGGAGTGAACGTGTGCCAGCGATCATTGAAGCGAACATCTACAAAGGATCATCAATCCAAATCGGAAAGGTAATAAGTGAGTGGAACATACCCAAAGGCCGACCACCGTACATATAATTTTGGAATTTGGCTAGATGATTGAGTAAGAAAACGAAAACCTGCCATAAATTATCTCTACACACCGATAGCAGTTTCGGCTTCTTGAACCTGAGCAAACTGGACTACACCACACCCTTTAGAACGAGTGCCATCAAAGAGGATTTCAGCGAGTTCAACTTGGCCAGTGGTTTCAAAGAGCTCAACCAAGTCCTCGTTGGCAGTGGACCATGGAAGCTATAAGGGCATTCAATGACTAACACAAGGAAATAAAAACATAAAAAGACCGACATTGCGAACCATAATTTGCTGACTGGGATCAGGCTCCACGTAATTAGCGCCGCCATATGGAGCGCTGCCGCTGAATCCACTACCTCCGTAGCTATCCATCCTTAATCCACCACCAGGGGCAGCCGGTTGGTCAGGACCAGAATAGTCGGCGTAAAGTTCCTGATTAGAGAAATCTCGGCCACCACCCGCCTGTGAAAAACCACCACGGAAACCACCTCGTAATCCTCCTCCACGGAAACCACGACCAAGACCACGAGGAGCTCCACGGAAACCTCCACGGAAACCTCCAGGTCCGGAAAGACCAGCATAACGATCCTAAAAGGTTCAGGATTTAAAATTTGCATTCAAATCAGAAGAAGGAAGACTGACCTCTCGCACTTCAAGGGTACGACCGTACCAATCGAAACCGTGATACATACCTAGGACGGGTAAGTGGTTTACCAATAGGAAGGATTAGACAACGTACTGATAGCCTGTTGGGCATCTTTTGGTGTTTCGAAAACAACCGTTCCAGAACCTTTGGGTCGACCATCTGCACCAATGTTGATATCGGCACGAATGATATTGCCTGCTGTTCGGAATAAGTCTTTCAAATCCTGCCATCCAGCTTGATAAGGAAGCTATGACATATATGAATATGGTCTAAAGCAAAGAACTAGTGATTAAGACTCACATTGCCAACATAGAGTTGGTTTCCTGGATTGTTCTGGGCACCGAAGTGGTTGTGTGAAGGAGGACGGGGAGGCGGAGCCGCATTCAAACCTTGCCCGGCCATGGCCATACCTATTTTACCCGGAACCGGGGTAGCACCAAATCGTGCTTCATTTTCTCGATCCTGAAAAGTTCGTTAGCCAGACAGTCATGGATTAGTATATATAAGTTATACTTCTCTGATGAAAACAGGCCGACCAAGCAGGGGCTGCTCAGATAGTTCCCGAATTGCGCGATGAGCATCTTCTTGAGAAGCGAATTCAACGATCCTGACAACAAAAAATCAGAATATACAACGATAGCTATGCCAAGTCAGGACTTACCCGCATCCCTTGGAGACGCCAGTGGGTGTGACGAGTACTTCGGCGAAGAGGACCTCACCAGCTAACCGAAAAGCTCCCATCAATATCCTCTCAACAACTCGACCATTCCACAAAAAACTCGAAAAAATAACACTCTAACCGCCCAATCTGGCATCAAGAACTTGTGCAAAATATGCGACTCAAAAAAAAACTCGCGGGCCAAAGATCCCCAAAAGATAGCAAAAAGGCTGAGATTCCCCCACCCACCTCCCCTCATAAATTCCATTAAGTCACGATACTTGACGTCGTAACTGAGGTTTCCAACATAAACTCGATTTTCTCTCTTGCTGATTTTTGCGAATTCAACGGCTTCTTCATGATCTGCGTTCATTGGGCCACCCAGAGAACGGGCAAAGGTATCTGCTGGCTTACGCTCCCGACTACGAGAACGAGTTCTCGATCTGGTGCGGGAGCGAGAGCGTGTGCGAGAACGACGACGCCGACGCGGAGAAGGCGACCGACGTCGACGACGTGGAGAAGCCGAACGACGTCGGCGGCGCGGAGAAACCGAACGCCTCCTTTCCGGCTCCCAATGATCATTGATCCTGGGTCGAGTAGGGCGGTCATAGTCCCTGTCTCGACCACCGTTGCTCGGTGGGATAATTGCCTTGTCTTCGCCGTCATCTTTGTTCTTCATATCGACGTCCATGCCTGTTGATTTACTAGAAAGATATCGGGAAATCGAAGAAGATATGTGCGGTAGAGATCAGGGTGGTTCAAAGAGGTGAGACGAGTGTGGTGTTTTTTTTACTCAACCATGTGAGAAAAAAAACCGGAGCTCAAATACTTGAAGCTCAGCAAAGCTCAGCGAAGGTCACTGAAACCAACAGAAAACACCAACAACGTTGACTTTGCATTGACTATTTACTTTTGAAGCACCTAACTATCAATCCACCTCCATCATGATTCATGACCCCTCCCAGCTCCATCTATTCATTCTTTAAATCCACTTGGATCCAATCAAAACACTCTCAATTTTGCAACCTCTCCAGTAGTTCCAGTTTTGAGAGCAACTCATCAAAGACAAGTGCTTCTCATCCTTCTGCAGTTATCATTGCCTGCCTCACATTCTGATGTGCTGGACATCTTATCCAAAAATAATATATTATCTTTTCCACTTTTTTATTTTGGTGGCTCTAATGAGTTGCAGGTGACAATAGGCACTCTACTAGAAACTGATTGCATGGGGGATTTTACCCCATATTGACATATAGAATAATTGGCCAACCCTGGTAGAAATGCATTTACACATAGAGTGGGGATTCAAATCTTTGCTCAGGGAATGGCACCTAAGAGCTTCCCCCCTCTTTGCACTAGAGATTGGCATGGGTAACCCTGGGTTTTTTTTTGGCCAACCTGTACCCCTATCTGCCAAACCCTGGTGGGTATAGGTTTGGGCAGATAAGGGTAAAGATTTGTGAAAAACCCCAGTCTCCAGGGTTTGACTGATTTTGATATAAATACCACTTCCAAGTTATTTTTTTCAAGGTTTTTAAACAGTAAGTGTGACTGCAACATTCCATCCCATATCTGTAGGACAAGCTGTCTGAGTATTAGTGATGGACAGGTCCGGTTTGGTCTGGTTCCCTGGCTTTTTTTCCGAACTGAGAACCGAACTTATGGTTCGGTTCATGTTAGGGAATGAATGGAGGTATAGAACACTCCATTGACCCTTACAGTCACACTTTTGGAGAACCCCGTTGATAGGATCCATATAGCCTCTAGGTTTGTAAACAGGTTATTTTCACAGTTTAACAACTTCGCAGACACTCGCAGATACCTCGCAGTTACCATTATCACTTGCACTCTTGGCTGTGGTTACCAGTAACTCTCACATTATCATTTGCATGTCTGGTAATACCTTCTACTCCTCACTCATACATTGCACAACCATTCTACGACCCTCATAACTATTGAAAGCACCCTCATCACTCTTCGCACTTCATACTCCAGACCAGTTTCAACTGTCTCTAACAATATTGGACTTAGCCATTTCACCCTTTCACAGCAATACCTCTGCACAGCCGCTATCTAATTTCGTGGTCTTTCACAGTTCACACATGCATACCTTACCTCTCCGGTATCCCCTGCAGTGGTTTTATTATGGTTTGTCTTGCTTCACACTTACTTTCTTTCTACTTTCCATATATAGTTTTATCATATCTTTCGAAACAGGAGGTCATTCAACTGACCTCCTTACTCATCACTTTATTTTTACTTTGTCTCCTATCCTTTTGTTACCAAATTATTGGGTCAATGTGACCTCGCATTAGCTCAATTCTTACATTGCTGTTTTGCATATCTGCACCTAGTTAGTGTGCAACTCTTGTATTAGTACCTGTACCAAGTAGGAGGCAAAGTAACAAAGAAACGGCCAGAGTTTGTACCCCATAACTTTGCAGTATCTTTCTAAGTCACCCACTTAATTGTTTATACTATGCTACGGACTTTGCTGCATCTCACAGATTTTGCTAACTTTGCACATTACTCATTCTCTCACATTTAAGTCATGTGAACTTCGCATTTTCACTTATTGAGGAAATCTACATCAACCCTTTGAACTACGATGTCACTTGTGGTCTGTCCTCACCGCAGGTACATCACCATAAGCATTGTTATTGACCAAGGGGGTGACAGGATTAAAATAAAAAATATCACATGGGGGGGGGGGTCACTTTGGCCAGCTTAAAAAATTACCAGAACTAGAACCCTGAGTTGACCCTGAGCCATCAGAATGATGCACCTGACTTATTGTTACTTCAAAATGGGCCACATTATGCCACCAAAAACATGATGGACAACCATTCATGGCCCTGTTGTAGTGTATTGTGTTTGTATTATAGTTGAATATATTCCTTTTAAATTTTATTCATGAGCCCCAGATAATTGAAGGTTGAAAGGCAGGCTGTGAAACACAATGGGTAAGCCCAATCAAATTTTATTTTTTAGCCTAGTATAATGCTTACCCATCTAGTATCATCTTGCTTGCATGAATAAAGAGTAGTGCTTGAAAGTCTGGTTAGGTCCAGTTATTGGGTGCCCAGAGGCTCTAACCATGACCAAGACTGGTTAGCCTTCGTCCCAGAACCAAAAATAACCTAACTGGACCACAACTAACCAGTTATAGTCAATTATTTGCAGTTACTAACCAGTTAGGACCGAAACACTGACATTTGGCAAAACACAGGCAAATAAGTCCATATATGTCTCAGTAAATATTATTCCCACTTATTTTGAGTTTAAAGATAATGTAATGTCTTTATGCAAGTCCAATGTACAACTTTCACAGGCCCCTGGTACACACTGCACTTGTCATGTGCATCTTAGCTGTGTCTACAAGCAGAATAAACATGTCACGCACACACAAGCAGTGGCATAAACATAACAAATCTCAGACAAAACATGTCTATCACTGACAAAGCATCTATCAATGACGTCCTGAGGAGAGACATAGCGCAGCGTGCAAAATGAGTCCACTGGGGTTCGTTTCAGTACTTTACCCTCCCCCACACATTCCGAGCGGGTCCAAGCAATCCAAGCAAATTCTGAGTAAATTCCGACCAAATTCTGAGCAATCCAACCAAATTCCAACTAAGTTCTGACATCATTTAGGGTTAGGTTAAGGTTTGGTTAGAGTCTATTTAGGGTTAGGATTAAGGTTTATTTAAGAGGTTAGGGCAGTATATTGATCCTTGGTAGTTATAATGAATTTAATATAAAATTGGTCAGAATATGGTTGGATCCACTCAGTGATGTACCTGCGGTGGGATCAGACCGCAAGTAATAACATAGTTCGGAAGGGTTAATGTAGATTTCCTCAATAGAATTTAAAGGGAAGTTTGTGGTATTGAAATACACAAGGAGAGTAGACTGCGAAGATAGTGAGGTTCGCGAATGATAACGTGGTATGCAAAGTAGCTTAAAGAATGAGACTATTGACTTAGAACATTGCTGCAAAGTTTATGGGATCAAAACTCTGGCCGTCTCTTCTTCACCAGTCCTCCTACTTGCTACAGGTACTTAATATGAGAGTAAAGAACTAACCTAAGCATCTACATCGGATCGGGAAAGCTTCTTCCCCGTTGTGCCCGACATGCCTCCAGCATGACGAAACTGTCCTGCATTTCTTGTTACAATGTCCCGTATACGCTCAACTGCGCTCAGTGTTGCAAGCCAAGCTAGGGCCCACAGCACGCGACATCTCCAAGTTGCTCAACACTCCCAAAGCGCTGAAACCACTCTTCCAGTACATCAACTCAACACAGAGATTCCACGCAACTCCTACGTAATCACCCTTTCCGTCGCTCATCATAAAGAAGAGCAGCAATATTGTCGCTCTCATCCCTTCCGTCACCACATCATCTAGCCTTACTATTTATTTCACTTATCTATCCCATCGACCTTTGACGATGGCCCACTACTTTTAGCACCACTTACGCACTGAAACCCATTTATGGACCTTTCATGCAGTTGGTGTAGTTCTCACTTATAGTTGTCTTTAAATCCATAACTAGTTTATAATCGTGTACACACTCTCTGGCATATGGTTCGCCACAACGGAGAATAAAATAGGATTGAAAAAAAAAAAAAAGAACTAACCAGGTGCGGATATGCAAAACAGTAATGTAAAAATTGAGCTAATGCGAAGTCACATGGGCCCAATAGTTTGGTAATGAAGGAATAGGAGACAAAGTAAAAATAAAGGTCATGAGTAAGGAGGTCAGTTGAATGACCTCCTATTTTGAAAGAATGATAAATATATATATATGGAAAGATGAAAGAAATTAAATGCAAGGCAACACAGACCATAATAAAACCAATGCAAAGGATGCACGGAGAGGTAAGGAATGTGTGTGTGAACCGTGAAAGACCGTGAGATTAGAGAGTGGCTGTGCGAAGATATGTGTACTTTACAGTCCCCCACGTTGTCCGGCCGGAGTCCGCCGGACTGCCAAAAGTCCGGCGGAAGTCCGGCGGACTCCACTAAAATTCTGGTAAAATTCCGGTGAGAGTCCGGTGAGAGTCCGGCGAGAGTCCGGTCAGAGTCCGGTGAAAGTAGAAAAATGCCTGGACTGTATGTCTGGTCACAGTCCGGCGGACTTCCACCAGACATCCGCCGGACTTTTGATGGAATTTAGGGTTATATTTAGATTTAGAGGTTAGGCTTAGGGTTATATTTAGATTTAGGGCTTAGGCTTAGGGCTTAGGATTAATATTTAGGGATGGGGATATTTTCTGTCCGCGCGGTAGCACGTTCTTAGGTTAGGAGGGTTAGGAGGGGATACAGGCATATTTTGTACTTCCACCGGACTTCCGCCGGACTTCCACCGGACTCTCACCGGACTCTGACCGGACTTTTCTGGAGTCCGCTGGAGTCCGCCGGACAATGTGGGGGAGTGTAAAGACCTCGAAGATATGGTTGCGAAGGGATCAAATGGTTAAGTCCAATATTAACTGAGAGAACTGAAGATATGTTGAAGTATGAAGTGTGAAGAGGAATGAGGGTGCTTTGGATAGTTATGAAGGTTGTAGAAGTGATGTGTGAAGGTTATGCGAGGACTATATCATGTTATGCGAGGTGCGAAGGATATGCAAGAACCATGAATGAGAGTGTGAATGAAGTTGGTACCCGTGAGGCATCCACGTATACTGCAAAGTTGTTAAATCGCAAAAATAACCAGTTTACGAACCTAGAGGCTATATGGGTCCTATCATCGGATTCTGCTTGGAATTTGCTCAGACCTGCTTGGACCCGCTTGGAATGTGTGGGGGAGAGTAAAGACCTCGATCAACCTCAGAATTCAAATCACCCTTCTCTGCTCAGCCGTTTGCACACAATCTTACAGGATCTGGGTTTGTTAAGTCTACTCCAGCGCTTGATCAGCCCAAAACCTCAAGACCTGGTGAACAAGTCCCAGAGTCATCTTCATTCACCAAGCCGTCCAACTCTACTTCAGAGAATGAACAAGTCCGACTCATCTCTGACCTTGAGTCATCAGTCAATTGTTTCTGAAACAGACTCATCACGAAAACAGAAGCAATCTCCTCAATACTACACATACTCGGAGAGAACCCTGATGTCACGGGTTCTGAACCCCAAAAGGAGAAAACTTTGACTCTTACCTTGCCAAGATCATCTCCATTCAATCATCAGGAGTTGAGTGTTTAGGGACCGGTTCACTTCAACTGCAACCTGGCAGCTCAAACATCAGGACAGAGAAGCAAGCCCAGAGGTCGCAAGAGGATGAAGAAAATGACTCAGGAGCCGACAATGGTGACAATCCTACCAAGCAACAAAAACTCGTTGAAACCGACATGCCCTGGTTCAACCCTAATGGTGACACCTCCATCAACTTTGTTCACCCCAATTCCCAGGAAACCCGTCGGTTACTGTGAATCTATAACCAAGACATGTCCAAAGTTAAGTTTCTTGCCAAAATCACCCCAAACTCACCTGCTGGAATCCCATCCTCGCAGTGGGAATGAATTTTCAAGGGTGACACCATCAATCTCAACCAGATCCTTGCGTCACTCCACCATATTGTCGTTGATGAGGAGAGAACAGGTCGCTTGGGCACATAGTTAAGTTATGTGATGTATCATACGGTGGAGAGAAGGCATACATTGTAGTATACCATTCGGCTTCCCTGGACTCTAGCAAATATTACCCAAACAGGAAATATTACACTGTAGCATATGGTATAGGGCTAGTGAATTTGCCAGGGCCCATACCTGGATGACTTCAGCAACCGGGCTCAAATCGGGGTGAGCTAGGCATCGGCATCAGGCATTGAGTAGGTCACAAAGCCAAATTCCCCAGGCCCTCTGCACTCTATCAGCACAAGGCCAGGCCTGCAGCCGGCCTCACCCACAACTTGGAACATGTACTAAGGCAGTTTTACATGGAACCGTCAGCCATGACAGGCCACAGTCATCAGTATGTGTGGGTGTTGCCCCCCGCATAGGCCATGTACCCAGAATAGCCCCTCAGCCCTGGCACCGTATGACCCCCCGAGGACATAGGCATTGGCCACTGCTCGGCATTGGCCTTGTATTGAGGGTGTATCAGGATAGTAGGGGGTAGCAGCACACATGTGGGTCTGAAGCCAAGGATTTCCCTGTATCAGATGGGTCATCTCAGGAATTCGCCAGTTGCCTGACATCGGCATGTAGGTCGATTGGCCCAGCTCTATATGACATCATAGCCTAATAAATCCATGAATATCCTTATAGACTTGGCACAGGAAAAGTTAAATAAACATTATTGGGTTAGCAAATGTCATGGGGTGTGATTGTGGAGCAACAGAATATTATTAATAAATATTCAGGGGAAGGTTGGTGCCCTAGCAACAGTGGAAGCAGAATAACCAAGATAGTGGAACCATGTGATTGTGTGGGAATCATGATGATTAAGGATAGGGGGAGTGCTGAACAATCATAAAGATTGTTTCCAGGCACAATAGGCACAGTTACCATCAAGAGGGGTGGAAACTACCTAAAATTAGTAACATGGGGCTAAAAATAGAACAACCCCTATATTTCCAGGAACAATGAGTGCACATGGTGCCAGAACCAAAGTAAGGGTACCAGGAACCAGTATATCTATTTTGGACATTATCTATTTTAAATATCTCAGATGTATAAAATACCTCCCAGGGTTTGTACCTAGTCAGAAAATTGGATTCTTTCTTTCCCCCCCTCATTTGCAACCTAGTACAGCTCACTGTCTTAGACATTGAGCAAGAACACTTGTCTTTGAGATCAGGGTATTGAACATAAATCAGTTTCTCAGAGTGTTGAACTTGTTGTAACAATTGTTGAATTGTTATAAAAGTTGTGTTGTATTAAAGTCATAGCAGAAGTTGAGGACTTTACACTCCCCCACATTGTCTGGCTGGAATTCTGCCAGACCGACTGGAGTCCAGCGGAAGTCCGGTCAGAGTCCAGTGAGAGTCCGGTGGAAGTCCGGTGGAAGTACAAAACATGCCTGTATCCCCTCCTAACCTAAGAATGTGCTACTGCGCAGACAGAAAATATCCCCATCCCTAAATATTAATCCTAAGCCCTAAGCCTAAGCCCTAAATCTAAATATAACCCTAAGCCTAACCTCTAAATCTAAATATAACCATAAATTCCATCAAAAGTCCGGCGGATGTCCAGTGGAAGTCCCCTGGACTGTGACCAGACATACAGTCCAGGCATTTTTCTACTTTCACTGGACTCTTACCGGACTCTTACCGGACTCTGACTGGACTTTTACCAGAATTTTACTGGAGTCCGCCAGACTTTGGGCAGTCCAGCGGAGTCTGGCCGGACAATGTGGGGGACTGTAAAGTACACCAGAAGTTTGAGTCTTCTTGTGTATGTGTTACATTCCATCATACATTACTCCGGTCCAGCTCCGTCGGAGTTGTCTCCGGTAGTCCGTACTCTGTACAGTGCTTTCCCTCACATCCCGAACTACTCCTCCTATGTTCAACTCCGAGACTTCTCCATGTCATTCCGGTTCCTCCGTCTATACTCCGCACCCATTACCACTTCTTCGCCACTACCACTATTTCTTTGTCATCACGTTCCCACTATCAGTCAGCACACCAGCCATGGATTATTCACCCCAAGAATGCAGGACCTTTTGGGAGCAGAACGCAGCACTTTATATTTATACTTTATATTTCGGTTGCAATTCCTTTTATTATTTAAGTACTCGAACTTGTATATTTTCCCTCAGTTCAAATATCAACATAGTTTCCTCCTCCTTGTCTTCCTCTAAGTTACTGCAACTTCTGGTTCCACTCCATTCCATTCTTACTCCGAAATTAGGACACGAAGGTTTAGGGTAGCACAGCATATACGCTGAGGTTATAGTCCTTTCCCGTTCCGTGGTTCTGTTCCGATCAAACTCCGTCCGATACTCTGGAATAGAGTTCTCGAACTTAACAGTATGCAATTGTGTTGAAGTCATAACAGAAGCAAGGGGTCTTTGTTATAAACGTCTGGTACGCGCATGGCCCCTATTCCCTTTTCTCCCCTTTCTTTACATCCTCCTTCATCGTTCTCTTCCTATACCACCCCTTTTCCCTACTTACCCTTTGCCCTGAACCTTCCATGTACTATACTTAGCTATCGCTTCCGTTCCCTCTATCTCTGACTCGACCCGACTCATACTCCCAGCACGGACCATTCCCTTATCTCTGACTTGACCCCTTAGTATATAAGAGCCATACCCATAGCCATGATCCCTAGTTTAGACCTTTGTACTCTTACGGTCTTAATCTACATAGCTTGCTCAGAACTTGTCGCCCTCAGTCTCAACTTGGTGAACACGATTGCAACCGTACAACGGTCCTTAGTTACTTGGTCTATTGGCCCAGCACCGAACGCGAGTGCAAGCTTATAGTCGCCATAACAAAAGGTCTAAACTACTCTTGCGTCCGCTTCTCTAAGCGCAGACGAACCTTACCTTCTGGAGCCCAACAAAAACATGCACTAGCCAACAAACCAGCAGATTACTTGGATTACCCTCATAACCCGAACTCGTGTGATCGCCTATATCAACGGAGTCATAAGAAGATCGTGTGGTCGCCAATACCAACGGATCTCAAGAAATAATACACCACGACGTCAAAGGGCAAATACCAAGCCCCTAGCGAGTCATCATCAGAGGAAGAAGATACAACAGGAAGTAGTCAATACGACACTGACAACGAAGAACCTCTCGAAGAAAAACTTCCCGAGCCAGAACGCATGAGCCACAGCTCTACAACACAACCAAGACAAGAACGAGTAGGAAGAAACCCTCGAACAACCGCAACAGACCAACCAGTCCCTCAGACACCGTCAACTCCTCAACCGACTACTTCAGGAAAAGCCAAAACCCCAGTATACACACCACCCGTTGCTCCCTCCCCATTCCAAACACCCGCCCCATTACCATCTACCTCCTTTGGACCCGAAACACCCGTTCAACAGCCAAAATCCGATTGGGATATAACTAGTGACCACAAAGACAACGACGACAAAATGTCAAAAGAAGTACGCATCAACCCCCCGCAGCCATACCACGGAGATCGAGACGGACTCCTATCCTTCCTCCAGGACTGTCGAGTATACCTCTCTCTCAATGACTCAATCTATAACTCGGAAGCCAAACAAATCATCTTTATCCTCTCATTCCTTACTGGCGGAACTGCTAAAATCTGGAAAGAAGCCTTCCTCGACGAATGTCTCGCTACCACACCCCCAGACTTTGGAACTTATGCCGGTTTCATCAAGAAACTCAAAGAAGCATTCTTAGCCGCCGACGCCGAAGGAGAAGCCAGAGCCCAACTATGCCAACTCAGACAAGGAACCAACTCAGTAGACGATTACATCGCACAATTCAGAATCCTCGCAGGAAGATCCAAGATCAAAGACGACAAAACTCTTATCGACTATTTCTCAGAAGGGATCCATACCTCTCTTTTACAGAAAATCTATGGACTCGAAAACCCCCCTACAGCCATCAAAGATTGGTACGCTAAAGCCTCTCGATTTGATCTTCAATACAAACGATGCAAGGAAATAACTCAGCGAAAAACTGGAAGCACCCCCCAAGCCAAGAAAACTTACCCTGCGCCACGCTATGTTAATCATCATCATGATCCCAATGCTATGGATATCGACACAACCGAGATTGATCGCCTCACTATAGAAGAACGTGAACAACACATGAAAGAACGAAGATGCTTCCATTGCCACAAGATAGGACACTTCGCCCGAGAATGCCGCTCCAAGCAAAACAACGCCCCGAACACAAGCTCGAACTATGTCAAACCAAACGACAGTAGTTACAAAAAATTTAACGGATTCAAGAAGACAGCCGCTACCGCCCGAGCCATGATACGCAACCTAGTTGAAGATATGGATACAGAAGAAAAAGAGAAGTTGATAGATGAAGTAGTCAAGGACCAGGATTTTTAGGCAAGCACACAGTTTCAACGTCTGTGTCGCTGATGATTTCTTCTGTATTAGTAGCCGAGATGGGAAAACAATCTATGATCCTACAGACCCCTATCACATGCAAAACTGAGAAAGAGAACAAAATCATTGACGCCCGAATTCTTATGGACACAGGAGCAGGTGGACTCTTTATGAACGCCGGCTTTGCCAAACGACACCAAATACTTCTATACCCCCTCGATAAACCGATACTCCCCCGAAACGCAGACGGATCCCCTAACTCCAATGGGAAAATCACACATTACACCTGGATCAGATATCAACAAGGTGATAGCTGGATGATGGAACGACTTCATGTTGTCACAATAGCAAGCGCCGATGTCATATTCGGACTCCCCTGGTTCCAAGCCCATAAACCCCAAATAGACTGGGGAACTGGACGAATGCATCTTCCAATGGGAAAACACCAACTAGCCCTGACTTACAATCGAAGGAATCGACAACGATTACAGGAAACGCAAAACGCCCACACCACCACCTTAAACAGGATGGAAATTGACGAAACACGATACAACCAAGTAGAGGAAGAAATGAAAGAAACAATAGAAAAATGGAGAGAAAAGAGAAAGAAGAAGACCAAATTACAAAGAAGTGATTCCCCCGATTGGAGAAAAAGAGAACAAGTCACCACAATCCCCGAAACTCCAACTCTTCCGAAAGCCACAATAGAAGAAGTTGAAGACGAGGAATCGCCCCTCAATTCAACACTCCTAAAATTGGACGACGAAAATGAAACCATCGAACTCAACGTCGACGACAGTGAAACCGAGCTGGTCGCCGCTTTTATCAACCACGTCATGGACAACGAACTCTGGGTCAACAAAACCAATGTCTCTACTGCCTTAGCAAGTGAACAAAATGCGAAGAAAGACGAGAAAACTTTGGAGGAAATGATACCATCGGAACTTATGGATTATTGGCGTATCTTCGACAAGGAAACTGCAGAACGATTCCCTGGAGCAAGACCCTACGATCATGCCATTGACCTTAAAGACGACTTCATACCTCGCGACTGCAAGGTCTACCCACTCACACTACCAGAACAAGCTGAACTGGACAAATTCCTCAAGGAAAACCTCGACAAAGGCTACATACGACCATCCAAGTCCCCCATGGCATCACCATTCTTCTTCGTCGACAAAAAAGATGGAAAAGTACGCCCTACACAAGACTATCGAACGTTAAACGAAGGAACAGTCAAGAATACCTATCCACTTCCCCTCATCTCCGAACTCATTGACAAACTCAAAGGCGCCAAATACTTCACCAAACTGGACATCCGATGGGGTTACAACAATGTACGCATTTGAGACGGAGACCAATGGAAAGCAGCTTTCAAAACCAACAAAGGATTATTCGAACCCACAGTTATGTTTTTCAGACTCTGCAACTCCCCTGCCACGTTTCAAGCAATGATGGACGACATATTCATAATCGAAACCACCGAAGGATGGGTCGTCATTTACATGGATGATATCTTCATATTCACCAAAACAATTGCCAAAAATATGGAAAACACTAGACGGATCCTCCAATGCCTCGCCGACAACGACCTGTACCTTAAACCCGAGAAATGCGCCTTCTGGCAAACCAAAGTGGAATTCCTAGGACTAGTCATTGAAGAAAACAAACTCGCTATGAACCCGGTAAAACTCGCTGGAATCGCTGACTGGCCTGCACCTACTTCACAGTACTTTACCCTCCCCCACAGGTTCCTGTCGGACTCCGGCGGACTCCTGAGGAGTCCTGTGGAGTCCTGAGGAATCCTCAGGACTCTGCATACTGATTGACCAATTCATACTATTTTTTTTACATGGGGTTAATGACTGCTATTTTTTTTAACATTTAGAGATATGGTTACACTACTGTACACTGTTTATCTAGGGCTAGAATCATCATTGTCACTCCCTG
The DNA here is from genome assembly GCA_015039465.1 of Phlegmacium glaucopus. NCBI lineage: Eukaryota > Fungi > Basidiomycota > Agaricomycetes > Agaricales > Cortinariaceae > Phlegmacium > Phlegmacium glaucopus. Next base: position 65,225 of record MU130424.1, on the reverse strand, counting down.
ATTCACTATTACTCTCTGATGAGTCTTCAACATCCAGTCCCAAATCTTCTTCATCACCATCCTCCTGAGATCCAGCCTTTTGCTTTTGTCGATTTATGACATATTGGGTATGGTAAAAAAGCATCACATGCAAAAACCAGTTGAAATTTCCAGGAGTCATGCGTTTAAGGATTGATTCAAATCCTCCAAGCCATGCATTGAGCTGTTCACAAACCTGTGTATTAAAGGCTCGCTTAGCATATGGCTGTCCATCATTACCATATGCAATAATAACAAGATTTGGTGCAGAGCCATCACCAGGTGAAGGATTGCAATACTTTCGGCAGAGGTAATCTGTAACACGATGATTGATGTAGTGATATGTATCCACAATAAATCTTGTTGTTTTCTCCCATTTTTCCCAGCTTTTATTTGTAACTGCAGTTCGAAGAACTTGACAACCTTTATCAATGCATATATAGTCAGGCCGAGACTCCTCAGTTGGGTACACTGACTCCAGAAAATTCAAAACATTGGTTGTTGATTCAGATCTAGCAAATTTAGTCCAGGCAACAACAACCCCACATGGTGCACAAATTGTCTCAACACAGTAGTAGCGTGCTGGGCTAAAATAGTTAGGAGAAGGTGGAGGTTCTTCACTTGGGTCATCATGTCGTTGTTGTCTGTTTGGCACCCTTAGATCTACATTCCAAGCCATATTTTCCCCTGGTTTTTGCAACATTCTTCGGACTCCAGACTGAGTTTGACGACTGTGGTGCTTTTTATATTTTTTCCACTCTGGTTGGTGTGTTTGACATGCAGATGTTCCTTTGATTCTTCTATTGGTACAATCACGAACAAGGCAACGAGACTCAAGCAAATGATAATGATAATCACATAATGATCCACTACGAGAGTTTGAAAGGTCATTTGTGCACTGATCAAATGCACAATACTTTTTTTCAAAAAATAGCAAGTTAGCATACTGAACAATCAATCAAAATAAACAAACAAATTTACATTTGGTCCCATGACAACTCCATCTAAAACCCTCATTGTTGTCCACAATTTCTCATGATCCACATCCATTTCATTAGTTGAGCTATCATCAGACATAAGTGATCTAGGTTGTTCAACATTTTCTGCTAGTGGTGGTACAGTGCAATTTTCATCAACCCCAACAACAGCTGCTGGATTGTCAAATACAGCTGTACTTGACTTCCTGTACTCTTGAGTGCATTCACCACAAGCATGATGATCAGCAGCTCTGATAATCCCATTTTCTCCCAAGATTGAATAGGCCTCAGTAGTAACCTCTTTGATATTTAGAGCATCATCAAGCTCAAGATCAAGTTTAGAATATGCAGCAATTGTACGTAAAGACTCTTGCACAAATGACTGCCAAATATGAGCACGAGTAACATTTGTAGAATTTGTCCCAAAGGTATTATTCCAGTACTCAGAATATGCAGACACAGATGCATGAAAGCTATATGTTGCATTGATGGCAGATTTTGAAAATAACCGGTCAACCCATAAGTTACTGCCAATTTTGAAATATTTTGCAGAGTTAATATAAACTCGTTTCCATCGGCTTGCTACATTTGATTCTTCAAAAAATCTTTCATGATCAGCATGATAAGATGTTGCACACTCTGGACATTTGCCAGTCAAAACAGGGACCTTTTGAAGATTTTATGTCCTTTGATTAGTGTTACTTCTGGAATATCACGTTCTCGGGTATTTTGTACCAAGGACCTTGGAATACATGTTCCTGTGTTGCATACAAATGAAGCAGGACATATTACATGGACAGGTTGAATTTCATCAAGTTTGCCTGTATACTCATCATCCCTGTTATAAGGTGACAAATGTAATGCAACAGCCATCTTGTCAAGCTTTTTGGCAACCAGTTTGGTTTCCTCTGCTTCTGATATGTCTACAGTCCTATCATCATCATGAAATAAGGTTTTTTTCTTCTTTTTTCCAAGATGAGATATTAATGTTTTGGTTAAAGCAATTATCCATCCAGATATATGTTGTTTGTGTTCAATTGAATATTCTGAGTGTTGTTGTCGAAAATGCAGATTTAACAGATCTGCATTTTCTGCAAGGGTAAACAATAAAACCAAGACAGTAGCCAAAGAAATATC
>MU130424.1:0-61469 GCA_015039465.1 Phlegmacium glaucopus | reverse complement strand
TAAATAGAAAATAAAAATAAAAGATATCTACCATCATCATGGGCAAGGCTAGCTTTGGAGGGCTTGCTGTGCTGACGAGCCTTACGTGTCGGGGGACCAATACGTATCTGACTAGGGTGCATAGACTTTTCACTGCTACTGTCATCCTCAGTATCATCCTCAGTGTCAGTATCAGTGCTGCTCCCATCACTATTACCGATATTGGTTTTCCTTGCCATAATCTCAGGTTCACGTGCTATGCGGAGACGAGCTCCCACCAGAGTGGGTGGAGGAGGGAGGAACGAGGCTGTTGGTGACCGAGGTGGACGTTCCGGAGGTGCAACAGATGTTGTGGCAGCCTCCAACGCATGCTCAACCCTGTAAAAAATGTATGGAATAGTTAATTTAATCAAAAAGAAAGGGAAGGGGGTTGCTTACGGTGTCAGATGGGCCGGAGTGCCCTTGGCATTCTCAACTGCGTCCTGCGCAATGCGCTGGGCACCCGTTTTCATGCTGAGACAGTGGAGGTGAGACGTTAGCTTGCCAACACTCGTAAAACGAGGGTACTTACCTTTTTTTCCCTCTTTTTTTCACTGGAGCCTTCCCTCTTGTGCTAACGCCGTCGTTGTCCTGGTAGTTGCTAAAGGTAACATGTTAGCTCACTACGCTCGTAAAATGAGCGTACGAACCTCTTTTTTCCCCTTTTATTCGCTTGTGTGTTCGCCTTAGCGCCGGCTTTGTCGTTGGCATCATTGACACCATCGTCGTTGCTAGAGGTGGCCCGTTAGTTCGTATATGCTCGTAAGACGAGCGTACGAACCTTTTTGTATTGTTTTTTTTTGCCGGAGCCCCCCTCTTCACGGCAACGTTGTTGTCTTCGTCATTGGCATCATTGACGCCATCATCGTTGCTAGAGGTGGCCCGTTAGCTCGTATATGCTCGTAAGACGAGCGTACGAACCTTTTTATATAGTTTTTTTTTGCCGGAGCCCCCCTCTTCACGGCAACGTCGTCGTCGTCCTCGATGCCATCGTTATTGTACGTGATGCTGTCGTTATTGTATGTGATGCCGTCGTTATTGTACGTGATGCCGTCGTTATCGTCCTCGTCGTTAACGTCCTGGTAGCTGCTAAACACGGCACATTAGTGGCAAATGTTCGTTTTACTAGCTAACTTACCTAATTTGTACTTTTTTCTTCTTAATGCCATCGTCGTTGGCATCCTCGACGTCGTTGTCGTCTTGGTAAGCGGTTGTGGACTTGGTTCGTTTGTTTGCTGACTCGTCAGCATTCGACTGCTGGCGTTTCCGGCTGGTTGATTTCGACTTGGTGGAGGGAGGGGGAAGTGCATCGCTGTTCGAAGCAGCGGCTCGGTTGGCAGAGCGCAGCTCACGTGCGCTCATCGTGGTTGCAGTAGTTGGTGGTGAGAGAGTCGACGAGTGGTGGTGTGGGGTGTGGGAAAGGGAGAATGGAGGGGAGAAAGGGAAACGCACTCCAGGGTTGAGGGCACGGTAGTTGCCGAGACAGCGAACCTGCGATCAAAACGCACGAATTATAATTATTTATGTAGTAATTAATGGTAAAAATATATGAAACCAAATGCTGAACTAAAAATAACTGATTATATAATCATACTGAGTCCGCCGGACTCCGTTTTGGCGCCTATTCCTGCGCAGTCCCTGGAACAGTCCGGTTTCCAGTTATTCCGGTTGCCAATCTGCCGGATTCTGAGGACGGAAATTTGTCCTTTTTGGCTGGGCTCTCTGCGAAAACCCAGTCCGCCGGAGTCCGCCGGAGTCCGCCCGGAATCTGTGGGGGAGGATAAAGACCTCGATTTATCTTGTGTTGTTGACAGATGGCGCAGCCATCAACATAGTTTCGAATGAATGTAGCCATCCCAGGCCACCAATAGTCGTGTTGGACTAGGTTTTGGGTAACAAGGCGGCCAGGGTGTCCAGCAGGGATAAAGTCGTGATGTTTTCGAACAATGTTACGGCGTAAGTCCATGTTATCAGGTACATAGCAGCGGTTTTTATAGAAGACCAGGTCACCGTCGGTTCGCCAGTCACTAAGGGCAGAGCGCATAGGGAGGGGCCCGCCATGGAGGATTGCATGTAAGGTGGTTTTGATGACGTTGTCCATTTGTTTTGTAGAGGTTATGAGCTCTTGGAGTTCCATGTCGATGGCGTTAACAAACAGATTGTCAGGGAGTAATGTGCGGTCTTCGTTGTTGTTTTCCATTCCAACAGTAAGGTCGGCACGTCGTGAAAGGGCATCCAATTGAACCATTTGGGTTCCGGGTACGTGTGTGAGGTGAATGTCAAATTTGGAGAGGAAAAGGCTCCATCGAGCTTGTCGTCGATTGAGTTTCTGAGCGGTTTTGAAGTAGGTTAGGTTCTTGTGATCGGAGCGTACGGTGACTGGGTATGGGTTTCCCATTAAGTAGTGTTGCCATTCTTTGAGGGCTCGAATAATTGCTAGAAGTTCTCGATCGTAGATTTCATAGTTTCGTTCTGTATTGTTGAATGACTTGGATAGATATCCACAGGGGTGCCAGTCTCCGTTGTTATCTTGTTGTTGTAGTACTGCTCCTGAGGCGTATTTAGAGGCGTCCGTTTCGAGTTCAAAGGGTTTTGTTGCGTCAGGCATTCGTAGAACTGGGGATTCAGTGAATTTCCTTTTCAGCATTTCAAAAGCTTGGCTTCGTTCGGGTGTCCATTCGAATTTGGTGTCTTTCTTGAGTAGGTTGTTAAGTGGTTTTGTCATATTGCTGTATCCTTGAATAAATTGTTGGTAGTAGTTACCAAAGCCTAGGAATGAGCGGATTTTGTGTACTGAAGTAGGTGCAGGCCAGTCAGCGATTCCAGCGAGTTTTACAGGGTCCATAGCGAGTTTGTTTTCTTTGATGACTAGTCCTAGGAATTCCACTTTGGTTTGCCAGAAGGCGCATTTCTCAGGTTTAAGGTACAGGTCGTTGTCGGCGAGGCGTTGGAGGATCCGTCTAGTGTTTTCCATGTTCTTGGCAATTGTTTTGGTGAATATGAAGATGTCATCCATATAGATGACGACCCATCCTTCAGTGGTTTCAATTATGAATATGTCGTCCATCATTGCTTGAAACGTGGCGGGGGAGTTACAGAGTCCGAAGAATATGACTGTGGGTTCAAATAGTCCTTTGTTGGTTTTGAAAGCTGCTTTCCATTGGTCTCTGTCTCGAATGCGTACATTGTTGTAACCCCATCGGATGTCCAATTTGGTGAAGTATTTGGCGCCTTTGAGTTTGTCAATGAGTTCGGAGATGAGGGGAAGTGGATAGGTATTCTTGACTGTTCCTTCGTTTAGCGTTCGATAGTCTTGTGTAGGGCGTACTTTTCCGTCTTTTTTGTCGACGAAGAAGAATGGTGATGCCATGGGGGACTTGGATGGTTGTATGTAGCCTTTGTTGAGGTTTTCCTTGAGGAATTTGTCCAGTTCGGCTTGTTCTGGTAGTGTGAGTGGGTAGACCTTGCAGTCGCGAGGTATAAAATTGTCTTTAAGGTCAATGGCATGATCATAGGGTCTTGCTCCAGGGAATTGTTCTGCGGTTTCCTTGTTGAAGATACGCCAATAATCCATAAGTTCCAATGGTATCATTTCTTCCAGAGTTTTCTCGTCTTTCTTCGCATTTTGTTCACTTGCTAAGGCAGTAGAGACATTGGTTTTGTTGACCCAGGGTTTGTTGTCCATGATGTGGTTGATAAAAGCGGCAACCAGCTCGGTTTCGCTGTCGTCAAGGTTGAGTTCAATGGTTTCATTTTTGTCGTCCAGTTTTAAGAGTGTTGAATTGAGGGGTGATTCCTCATCTTCAACTTCTTCTATTGTGGCTTTCGGAAGAGTTGGAGTTTCGGGGATTAAGGTGGCTTGTTCTCTTTTTCTCCAATCGGGGGAATTACTTCTTTGCGGTTTGGTCTTCTTCTTTCTCTTTTCTCTCCATTTCTCTATTGTTTCTTTCATTTCTTTTTCTACTTGGTTGTATCGTGTTTCGTCGATTTCCATCCTGTTTAAGGTGGTGGTGTGGGCGTTTTGTGTTTCCCGTAATCGTTGTCGATTCCTTCGATTGTAAGTCAGGGCTAATTGGTGTTTTCCCATTGGAAGATGCATTTGTCCAGTTTCCCAGTCTATTTGGGGGTTATGGGCTTGGAACCAGGGGAGTCCAAATATGACATCGGCGCTTGCAATTGTGACAATATGAAGTCGTTCCATCATCCAACTGTTGCCTTGTTGATATCTGATCCAGGTGTAATGCGTGATTTTCCCATTGGAGTTAGGGGATCCGTCTGCGTTTCGGGGGAGTATAGGTTTATTGAGGGGGTACAGGAGTACTTGGTGTCGTTTGGTGAAGCCGGCGTTCATAAAGAGTCTGCCTGCTCCAGTGTCCATAAGAATTTGGGCGTCAACAATTTTGTTCTCTTTTTCAGTTTTGCACGTGATAGGGGTCTGTAAGATCATAGATTGTTTTCCCATCTCGGCTACTAATACAGAAGAAATCATCAGCGACACAGACATTGAAACTGTGTGCTTGCCTAAAAATCCTGGTCCTTGACTACTTCGTCTATCAACTTCTCTTTTTCTTCTACATCCATATCTTCAACTAGGTTGCGTATCATGGCTCGGGCGGTAGTGGCTGTCTTCTTGAATCCGTTGAATTTCTTGTAACTGCTGTCATTTGGTTTGACATAGTTCGAGCTTGTGTTCAGGGCATTGTTTTGCTTGGAGCGACATTCTCGGGTGAAGTGTCCTATCTTGTGGCAATGGAAGCATCTTCGTTCTTTCATGTGTTGTTCGCATTCTTCTATAGTGAGGCGGTCGATCTCGGTTGTGTCGATATCCATAGCATTGGGATCATGATGATGATTAACATAGCGTGGCGCGGGATAAGTTTTCTTGGCTTGGGGGGTGCTTCCGGTTTTTCGCTGAGTTATTTCCTTGCATTGTTTGTATTGGAGGTCGAATCGAGAGGCTTTAGCGTACCAATCTTTGATAGCTGTAGGGGGGTTCTCAAGTCCATAGATTTTCTGTAGGAGGGAGGTGTGGATTCCTTCTGAAAAATAGTTGATGAGCATTCTGTTGTCTTTGATCTTAGATCTTCCAGCGAGAATTCTGAATTCTGCGATGTAATTGTCTAACAAGTTGGTTCCTTGTCTGAGTTGTCGTAATGCGGCTCTTGCTTCTCCTTCGGCATCGGCAGCTAGGAATGCTTCTTTAAGTTTGTTGATAAAGTCCGCGTACTTTCCAAAGTCTGGAGGAGTACTAGCGAGACATTCGTCGAGGAAGGCTTCTTTCCAGATTTTAGCAGTTCCGCCGGTGAGGAATGAGAGGATGAATATGATCTGTTTGCCATCGGAGTTGTAGATTGAATCGTTGAGAGAGAGGTATACTCAACAGTCCTGGAGGAAGGATAGGAGTCCGTCTCGATCTCCGTGGTATGGCTGCGGGGGGTTGATGCGTACTTCTTTTGACATTTTGTTGTTGTTGTCTTCGTGGTCACTAGTTAGATCCCAATCGGATTTTGGCTGTTGAGCAGGTGTTTCGGGTCCAAAGGGAGCGGGTGGTAATGGGACGGGTGTTTGGAATGGGGAGGGAGCAACGGGTGGTGTGTATACTGGGGTTTTGACTTTTCCTGAGGTAGATGGTTGAGGAGCTGACGGTGTCTGTGGAACTGGTTAGTCTGTTGCGGTTGTTTGAGGGGTTCTTCCTACTTGTTCTTGTCTTGATTGTGTTGTAGAGCTGTGGCTCATGCGTTCAGACTCGGGAAGTTTTTCTTCGAGAGGTTCTTCGTTGTCAGTGTCGTATTGACTACTTCCTGTTGTGTCTTCTTCTTCTGATGACTTGGTAGGGGCTTGGTATTTGCCCTTTGACGTCGTGGTGTATTATCTCTTGAGATCCGTTGGTATCGGCGACCACACGATCTTCTTATGACTCCGTTGATATAGGCGATCACACGAGTTCGGGTTACAAGGATAATCCAAGTAATCTGCTGGTTTGTTGGCTAGTGCGTGTTTCGTTGAGCTCCAGAAAGTAAGGTTCATCTGTGCTTAGAGAAGCGGACGTAAGAGTAGTTTAGACCTTTTGTTATGGCGACTATAAGCTTGCACTCGCATTCGGTGCTGGGCCGATAGACCAAGTAACTAGGGACTGTTGTACAGTTGCAATCATATTCAACAAGTAAGACTGAGGACGGCAAGTTCTGAGCAAGCTGTGTAGATTAAGACTGTAGGAATACAGAAGGTCTAAACTAAGGATTGTAGCTGTGGGTATAGCTCTTATATACTAGAGGGTCGAGTCAGATATAGGGAGATGGTCCGTGCTAAGGATATAAGTCGGTACGAGTCAGAGATAAGGGAAACGGGAGTGAGATCTATGTATAGTACAAAGAAGATGTAGGGCAAAGGGTAGGTTGGGGAGCGATGGTGTAAAGGGGGCATCAATAGAGAAAAGGGGAGAGAAGAAGTAAGGGGGCCGTGAGCGTACCAGACATTCATAACAGTAATCATGCCAGTATATGTTAGGGCAATAAGGGAACCCAGGAACCAAGTTTAATACAAAGGTGGTTATCCTTGATAACCACCTTTGGTCTATATACTACAGGCATGAGAGCTAATACAGCTAGGACATAATGGAAGGTAGCATGAGGTAAAACTAAATATAAACTGACATCTGTTGCGATGTCATTGGTGAAGGGACAACTACTACCACAATAGAGGGGGAGCACACAAGGAGCAGGAATAGGGATGTGGTATGGGACACGATCATAGAGTGAGTGAAGGTGGTGACATACTAAGCAAGCATAGAGGCAGACACAATAGGTGTCCCCCGACAGTATATGCAACCCAAGACATGCCAACTCAGACTGAAGATACATTTGCATCCATCGTTGCATATTGGCATCTGCTTTGCTGATCATCAGTAATGCTTGATGGAATCTGGACTCTCCATAGTATATAACTTCTTGTGATCTGACATGATTCCTGTGTTGAGATCCTGATTGCAATGAAAAAGGGTGAAAAGCATTAAGAATATGAGACATGTGGACAGTGCTAGTACAAGTGTTTGGTAGAGATGAGTGTAGCTGAGTTTTTATCCTGTTCACATTACATAATTCTGATCAGTGGTGAGATATATTGGCTATTAACCTGCCAAAAGGCCCAATCAGCAGCCAATGCTAATCTTTGCCATATTGTCTCCTGCCGAGCGGCATACACCTTGGCACTGGCACTAACATCAACATTCGGCAGGCCCGAGGTCCACTCATGAGCTTGGACAAAGTAACAAACTGTCCACTGCATTTCATATGTAACCAAAATGAGTTCTTCTTCCCATCTGTTTTTCTGTGCATGAGCACGCAGCCAGTGAACTTGCCTGACTAATTCACTATAAGTGAGCAACAGTACAAGTGGCAGAAAACATACATTCCAGAACAGTCACATGATCAGCATTGGGGTGGACCTTGGCTGCAAAGGTGCTGGCAAGACCACCAGTTCCCCAGAGCCATGACAGCTGCAGTTTGGTTGAACCAGGCAGATTGGGGTTCAATATCACTGTACTTCCTTCCACATCCTCCTTTGTCAAAATGCAAAATATGTTCAATGTCTCCTTGTCACATCCAAGTGTAATCAGCTGGGCTTGGCATCTGGAGTAAATCTGGGAATGCAGGGCAATTTTACAGTTCAATGAATAGATTGCCTTTTGGGCCTGTGTCCTGACTGACTTCCTCAGAGCTTCCCGCACGACATGTGAATATCAAAACAATTTCTCAGAGATTAGGTCCCAGATCTGATTGAGATATGTCTTTGCTTGGTTAATCCTGAAAGGGAGTTCAATGGCCTTGAAAATACCATCTACATTTCCATTTGATGGGAGGAAAATTATCTTTCGTTCAACTGGGATTGGTGCATCCTCTGATGGATCCACAATCATGGGTGCTGCTGATGCTGATGCTGATGCCGAGGGATCAATTTTGGCCTCCATGTCAATATCAAACTCTACCTCACTCTCTTGTTGCATTGCGATGCAAGCAAAGCATTCTGGAATTCTGGCAGCCTCTTGTAGTTCCTTCAACTTAATTAAAAGCTGGACTAACTTTTCCTGTTCCTGTTCAATAGATTGACCGTTGGCATCGCTTGGACCATGGGTGAGTTGCCGAACATGGTCCTGGACATCAATTCTGTATCTTGGTATGCAGTGTGAACCAATATAACGCCAAGCACTCACTGTTTCTCTTCCACCATCAAGGCAAACTGAATCCACTGATGAACAGGAGATATCGGCATAGCCAATCCTGATCCAGATGCCGATGAGGTATCATCCAACAATTGATCGGGCACTCCAGCATGATAGATATCCATCACTATCCAATCGGCCTCCCTCATTAACTCGGCCTTCAATATTTCATCCTCCCAGGTGTTCACTCTCTCAGCCTCCACTATGGATGTCATCTCGAGATAATAGGTCTGGGTCTCGTCAGCCATTGCTGATGCCTGCCAGTACCTGGCCACTAATGGGTCGGTTATTCCAAGTGCTTTCTTGTGATTAGAGTCACTGGCATGGTTGTCTAGCATCTCGGCTCGATGTGGCAAGGTCACAGTTTGGACTGTGGGGGAAATAGAATTAAGATTTGACCAGGGTGACTCTAGGATTTCACCTATAACTATGCCTAGGCCTGGTATGAATAAAGGTGCGAATCTGAATAAACATTCATCTTTATGACAATGAACATGGAACAGGCCAATTGCATGATCCACACTGAGGCCAAATGGCAGTTTGTGGCCAATTTGCTTGTGTAGATGCACAGAATATTGACATGCAATGTCATAAATGAGCATGACACCTTGTTCTGGGGATACAGAAGTTGTTTTTAGCACCTGTAAAAAGGCAAAGTCCACATTCTTTTGTTGTTCTCCTTTGAACAAGTCCACCAAGGCATCCAGCGCATAGTAGCCATGCCGTGTGCATGCAATGCTGACGATGCCTGTAATGTCACATGCCTTTGATCCACGTAAGGCATTTGTTATTGCTCTGAATGTACTTTCACAGGGAGCTTTCTAGTATGGAAAGTGAGTCCGGCATTGGCATTGGCATTGCATACTCTCATGCTTACTGTTGAATTTTCCTGGGCCCATTTCAGAAAGTTGAAATATTCCTGACAATTAGGCATCATCCCTGAACCATTGCAAAGCCATACATTACCCTCAGGATTCTTTGGCAAATATGATTAGCTTTGAAATTCCCATCGGCCACAAAGGTCTGTTTGTAAACAAACCTGTGTTGCTTACTTGTTAATTCCTCAAAAATCAAACCAAATGAATACTTGCCGGTTAACATCATCCTTCCAGTTCTCTGCTAAATTGATGCCTGGTTGAGGGCATGCAGGACAAAAGTTAGAGTTTTTGGCTTGGGGAGGATTCTTAGGGTCCTGGCCAGTGTGGCCATATCCTGCCCACTAGATCTTCTTCTTCCAATGCCACAGATGTGACATCCGTTGGAATTCATGGTAAAGATTTAGTACTTTACTTGGAGCCATCAGCATTGTGAGGCGGCGAATGAGTTGGTTACATTGATATGCGGATGCCTTCAGTTCCAGATTGCAAAGCCAAAAGTAGTCCAGGACCTGTGCCAAGAAAAGAGTCTGAATTTGGACAAAGCTGGCTGGGAGTAATCAATTGGCAATCAAATCCATAGGAAGGATATGTTTGCCTTGGCATTGACAGGCCACCATTGATAAGTAGTGGATGCCATTAGTATGAACGATCCAACATGCACATTGTTCAAAGCATCTGCCTGCGGCACATCATCGGCATAGTTGGCACTGTCATCGGCGCCAGGCATACATGGTAAATAGGCTGGTAGGCCAGCCATATCATCATCTGCATCCTGCCCAACATCATTATCATCACCGTCCGTGTTTTCATAGTCCTCATTAAACTCATCCAATACATCTCCTTCTGCCTGCTTCTGCCAGAGTGATTCCAGATAATGAAGGAATAGATCATCACCTGTCTTTTCATTCTGTGCTAAATGTATTCCTCTGTTTTCTTCATCTACATCCAACATTTGAACATCATCCCATGAATCCACTACCGATGGTAATCCCGAGTCGGCTGGTGCCGATCCGGATCTAGTACATCCTCCTGGATGCCAAACATCTTGTTTGCCATTGTCCTTCTGTACCTGGAATTTCTCTAGATAGTCCCTTTGAAACGTCAGATTATTGCATAGCCCAATTCCTGCATGATGCCAGACCAAAATATAGGTGCCGACCTCCCAGAGTGCTGCCTGACAGAAATGTGTGCCAGTCCAATGTTCAATACAATGCAAAGGGCTGCCCCTGTGAGTATGCCGCATGCAACTCCAACACACCGGGTGGGCCAGCATGCAATCTGTACACCTCCAGAGGGCCCAATTGTTCAATGTGCAGTGGGAGCACTTCTGTTGATCAATTGGCCATGCTTCTCGGGACAAATGAGCTTGGAGAAGATTGTTGATGCGGTCGACAAATTTGAAAAAATAATCTCTCTGTCTCTAGCATAATGGCTTGTTTTTAAGTATGATATTGATGTCACAACTCTTTATCACACCTTCTTTTGCTTTGGCTGAATGAAGCAATCCTCTGGTGGGTCTTCATAACTGGATTCAAAGGTGAAAGGAGTGGTTCTAGGGATTGGTGGTACTTCTGTGGATACACTGGATTTGTTAGGCAGAGGTCTGAGAGGGACCTTCACGTGCTTTGTCACTGGGCCCCTGCTTGTAAGTATCTCAATCTCTTCATGTGTCACTGTATCTATTGTATCATCATCATCTTCATGCTATCGCACACCAATACTGATTGGTAGCATGAGAAGAAAGCTTAAAAGTTGCCATCATGAAAATAAGCAGACTTTGAATTCATTTACCTATTTTGGAAGCAGCCCTGAATCGCGTTCCTGGTCGACAAATCATTTGTTCAACATTATCACCCTCATCGCTCATCATACTCTCAATGTCTCACACTATGCTCTCCATCGTTTTCACTATCGACATGCTCCTAAGCATCTACCATCCATTTGTTCCTTGGTTAGTGATCCAACAAAGCAATCAATCTACTATTTGCATCGGTCATCGGCTTGTGTTTGATTGTATCTTTGGTCCATCATTTCAAGAACGGCCCCTTTATGGATGCATCAACTACATCTCCCATTATGTACAAGGCTTTGTCATCATTGTTGTGGCTATGGACCCACAAGTTTTCCCCTCAGCCATCTATCTTGCCATCCCTCGCTCCTGGATCTCACTCAGTCCCCTATCCTTGATTATCTACCTCTTATCTTATCATTCACTGCCAAAACCATCATTCACGTGGTACATGAAGCCTTCCCACCCTCTTTATGACAACTTAGGAAGTCCAGGAGGATCACGACTAAGCAGGAATTGCAGATGAATCAGCAGCAGAGGATTATTCTCACAGTGTGTCAAGTGTTATCAAGGCTGTGCAACATGGGATCATGGGCAAGTAGTGTTTTCTCGGGAACAAGGCTGCACCTTTCAAGTGTTGACTCAGGACCTTTCACATTTTTGACATGACCACACACACACCTATGGAGTTGATATATTTTTGCTCTTGGACTATGTACACTGCCTTCTTTTCTTTTCTCTCACACTTTGACACTTGACAGATTTTTTTTATTGTTCCTTCTTCTTTTCCATTGTTCTTTTCTTCTTGCAGCTGTCCTCTCTTCATCATTCTCCCTTTGACAGCATGTACTTTTTTCTTTTTATTGTTCTACATAGCCTCATCCTTAGGGTATAAATACTGCTCTTTTGTACCAGGATAGGTAGTTTCTCCTAATTCATTCTTACTCCCCAACAGTCATCTTTTCAGTGGAATTCCAGTGAATTCCTCCCTCTAAGTTCGCTTTTTCAGTCCTTTACTGTCAACCTACTGTCAACTGCTATAGTCTTACTGAAGACTCTTTCTCATTCATCCTCATCCTTCTGTTCTCTATTCTTTCCCCCTACCTCTGTGTGTTACAAGTCTAAGGCTAAGCCTTCCCTAAACAAATAACAGGGAGTCTCTTGACCTAAAGACTGGTCCACTGCTCTCTGGTTAGTGTTATATAACAACACAAACAACAATTTATACCAGGTTTCCCCTCGACAATCTTCACCATCTCGGAGCAATCCTCTTGGATGTTAGATGCTCGATAGGTAATGTCCCCATAACCATGTGGAAATCTGACATTTCTGAAGCATATTGTCTCATGCTGGTGATGTACCTGCAGTGGGGACAGACCGCAAGTAGTATGCAGTTCGTGGGGTTGATGTAGTTCTCTTCAGTAGGTGATAGTGAGGTTTTATGAGGTGCGAAGGTTCGCTTTAAAGTGCGAGATAATGCGCAGAAAAAGCGAAGCCTGCAGGATGATTTTGAAGGAGTGCAAGAGTAGCTTAGTACGATGTTCCAAAGGTGGGATCAAAACTGTGGTAATTTGTCCATTCTCCTCTGTTCTATTGCTTCCCCTTACTTGCTATTGCTAATAATATAGTAACTAGCAAATAGCTAAGTGCGGAAAGGTGAAACAGAAATGTAAAATGTGGGTTAAAGCAGAGTCACATGGATCCGGTAATTTGGTAATGAAACATAGGAGATAAGAGCCAAATAAATGGAGACAAGATAAAAATAAAGGTGATGAGTAATACAGTCACCTGAGTGGCCTTCATTGGAGTTGTGTTTAAAGGTTGCAAGAACAGCTGGTAACTGCGAATGATAATGTGAATGTTGGTGATGACTGCAAGTATCTGCGATGGTCTGCAAGTGTTCTGCGATGATCTGTGAGTATGTGCAATGATCTGCAATGATCTGCAATGACCTGCAATGATCTGCAAGTATCTGCAACAATATGTGAGCATCTGCCAGTATCTGTGAGCATCTGCGAGTATACTGCAAAGGTTGTGAAACCACAAAAATGGTGTGTTTACATCCCTAGATGTCTCCTGGGTCCTATCACTGGTTCACCCCTTCTGGAAAATCAAACAAGTCAACACTGTCAATGGGATATGGTTCATTAATCGCAATCTAGCTTTCGGGAGTAGCGCGTCTCCAGCAATATTCATCTCCTTCAACAGCCTTGTCGCATGAATAGAAAAGTACATCAAGGGGTTTGATTACTTAGCTAACTATGTACACAACTCCTTTGGATGTGACCTTGCTGCTCCTAGTCCTGTGGGACAAATTAGGAATTCCTCACAAACCCAACAAGCAGGTCTTCGGCTCTCCCCTAACAATCATTGGCATTAATGTCGACCCTAACACTATGACTCTCTCCCTCCCTACTTCATCCAAAGCTCGCCTCATCAACGAACTCAATTTTTGGATTTCAAAGCAGCTGAAGCAGTCCTCTGGCAGTTTCAAACTTAAACATTGGGAACAGATGGCGGGCTGGAGTTCAACTGGGTGCTCAACATTTATCCTCATCTTTGACCAGCACTTAACAATGTCTACTCGAAGATCGGGGGTAAGCACAATTGGGAGCAGCAAATTTACATTAACAACACCATTAGGGACAACTTTGTATGGGCTCTCCACCATATTGAGCAGTCTGATGGCGTACATTTATTAAAATCTGTCCTCTTGGATCCCTCCCTTGCTACTATTTCTATTTACTGTGATGCTTGTCCAGAGGGGTTGGGTTTCTGGTATCCAGGTGATAAAACGGGATACTATGCACCTACCCCTGTCAATGTTCCTGCCAAATATATCTTTTACTTTGGTCGGCTCTCAACCATGTTCAAGGAAAAGTTCCTTCTGGAGCTCACATCATTATCTACACTGATAACTCTAACACTATTGACATCTTTTGATCTTACCGATGCCTCCTTCCCTATAATCACTTGCTGAGAGATCCAGTGGACATCATTCTTCAGAATGATTTCAGCCTCTGGGTTTTAGATGTTTCAGGTTCCGGGAACGTCATTGCCAAATGCTTTATCCTGTGTAAAGTTTTCCATGGTGCTTACTCATGGGCCTCAGCTTAAATTCTTTACCTTCAACCCCCCTGGTTTGGTGGGGCCACCGGTATGAACCCCCAATTTATTCCTTCTAGACAGCATCCTTGTGACGCCTGGTCTAGAGAATGCCTTCTCTGAGAGCGAGCAATCACAATCGGTCAGGCAGTAGACACCACTACTTTGAAATCATACAATTCCACCCTTAATTCTTATTTGCCTTTTGTTCAAATCCACAAGATGCCAGTCAAACCCTCCCCAGAAACACTATTCTTTTTCACAGTCTTCATGTGTCATCACATCAACCGCTGATCAGTTGCTTCCTACCTTTCCAGAATTTCGCAACAACTAGAACCTTACTTTCCTGGAGTCTGGGAAGCCCCTTTGGGAGGACTGTACACTCCCCCACATACTCCGCCAGAATCCAGTGGACTTCACTGGACTCCAGTCCAGGATTTTTCAGTGTGACATGGGCCAAATTTGTGAGTCCAGTCCGCTGAAGTCCAGTGGAGTCTGGTAAAATCCACTGGAGTCCGCGGATTCTGGTGGAGTCTTACTGGACATATTCCACCAGACTCCGCCAGACATGTCTGGTGGACTCTGGCAGACTCCACCACCATTTCAACATATGGCCTCAAATGCAAACAAATATAAAAATAAAGTCTTGGCAGGCACACAGTATTTATATTTAGCTATCATCCAAGAAAGGCAACTCTAAGTCTCTAAATGATACAACTCAAATTTGGACTTAAGTTTCTTTAATATAGCCCTTTCTCAATAAGAAAAGAAGCTATTAATAGATTTTAAGTAGATTTAGGGTCCTAAGAAGATCCTCTATCATTCTATTCAATATTTCCTCTTTGGGAAATTTTTCCCATAGGCCAAATCCCATTTAATGCTGTGTTTAAAAATGTATTTTGCATTTTTCTCAATAAGAAAAGAAGCTATTAATAGAATTTCAACAGATTCAGGGTCCTAAAAGGATGATCTATCATTGAGTCTGGTGGAGTCTGGTGGAGTCCACCAGATTCCGGTGGAGTATGTGGGGGACTGTAAAGTACAGCCTCCATCTCTCGTGGATCTGGCAGACTTCGAGCAACCAAATGCCGCAGTCACCTGAGTCAGTCCGTGAATGTAGGTCAACTCAACTTCATATACTGTTATTCACTCACGCACTTTTTTCTTTAGTCAAACAGGTGCATTGGCTGAGGGCAAGGGCGCAAAAAAATAGAGGTCTTTACACTCCCCCACGTCTTCCTGGAGGAATCCTGGTGGATTCCTACCTATTCCTCCTGGAATCCTGGAGGAATCCTACCATTCCTGGTAGGAATACCAGGATTCCAGGAGGAATTTCCTACCAGCCAATTTCCTCTGATTTCCTCTGAAATTGAAATTCCTTGCTCTTCCCAATCCAGGTGGATTCCGGGTGGATTCCTGGTACTCAAGGAAATTTATACCAGGAATTTGGGAATTCCTTAGGAATTAATCCACCAGGAATCCACCCAGAATCCTTGGAATTCCTGGTACTACAGTTGCGGACAACCAAACACGACAATTTTGATATCTCACGATCGGGAAGTTTTATGGGACAAACTGATTTCAGATTTGGATTCAGGCGGGTTGAAATACGTCAAAAAACATGTCTCCGAAGTTTCTCCCACGACCCTTTAGGGTGGCCAATTTTTTTGGACCAAAAGTTGTAAAAAAATGTATGCTACCTTGGTTCAGAATAGCATCAGTCAACATCATTGGCAATTCATTGCTCTATTATAAACCTGTCAATGTTGTTTTTGTTTCCTAACAGCCCATGTGGCAGCGTTAGATCACCGGATTGTGTTCGTAGGGTATCAATACAGTTGCCCCTTGTATTGATAGTAATAATACACATTTAGTCGGAGTTAGAATTTGGTGTTTTTCTTGTAGAGGACATTGAAGTGGAGATAACCTACTGTTCTTAGTACTCTCGGCTTGCAAGCGAACTCTAATAAATGTTAGAGTTCAAGTTTTGAGGATCGACATGAAAACTTAAACAGCCTCCATGTCAAGAATTTAAAACATGATCATACTGGCTACTAAGTAGTATACTGCCACAGTGGCACATCATGGTTTTAAACAATGTCAACAAGAGAAAGAGATAGAGAAAATAAAGGCTACTTGGAATAAAGGCTACTGGAAAGGATGCATGGAAATGAAATATTGAGAAATGTCATGTGAAAGCCAAAAATCGCATACTTTTACTGATGTCACAGAGTGTCACAGGTATTTTGTTCCATTTTTTCTGCCACAACCCTTAGTCTAAACCCAAATCAGCAAACATAATCATGTTTATCCCATTGAGAGCTTTTGATTTAGCATTTCTCACATTTTTCCCAATTTTTTTGGGGGGAGTGGCCAATTTTTGGGGTTTATCGGCCCAAAATTTTTGATCTAAGGAAATCGGCACGTAGAAATATGTTCATTAGGGTGCAATATACATGTTTCAGCAGTTTTTGACTATTCTGAATGTTTGTGGCAGTGTGCATAATTCGGGGTATCAAAATTGTCGTGTTTGGTTGTCCGCAACTGTACCATTAAATAGTATTTATTATTAATATGTAAAGGTAAAATAGAAATATATAGGTTAGCTGTAATCCATACATATATAGGTTAACATATATTAAAGGTGGCAATGCCTTGCTGCCATTTGAATTTTGAATTTTGTTCAGGCTGCGAGGTTTGATCATGTGACCACATGTGACCACATGTGACACTCTCACTACAACCAGGAATCCAGGAGGAATCCAGGAATTCCTGATAAATGAGATTATTCCTGGTGGATTCCTAGTAAATTCTGGGTGTATTCCTAGTATTCCTGGTGATTCCTGGTGGATTCCTGGTTGTAGTGACAGTTGTGGTTGTAAGCAAAGTGCTGTTGAGATGTGTCACACCTCACAGCCTGAACAAAATTCAACATTCAAATGGCAGCCACCTTTAATATGTGTTAACCTATATATGTATGGATTACAATTAACTTATGTATTGTTATTTTACCTTTAAATAATATTTAATGGTAGTACAACAGGAATACTAGGAATGCACCCAGAATTTACTAGGAATCCACAAGGAATTCCTACAGGATTCCAATGTGTCACATGTGGTCACATGACCAAACCTCGCAGCCTGAACAAAATTCAAAATTCAAATGGCAGCAAGGCATTGCCACCTTTAATATATGTTAACCTATATATGTATGGATTACAATTAACTTATGTATTTCTATTTTACCTTTAAATATTAATAATAAATACTATTGAATGGTAGTACCAGGAATTCCAAGGATTCCTGGTGGATTCCTGGTGGATTAATTCCTGGTATAATTTCCTTGAGTACCAGGAATCCACCTGGAATCCTCCAGGAATATTCTCATTTACCAGGAATTCCTGGATTCCTCCTGGATTCCTCCTGGATTCCTGGAGGAAGATGTGGGGGAGTGTAAAGTTCAGAAAAAATAGGTGGAAGGAGGAACAGATTTTAGTTGGATATGAGATGGAGTGGTCAGTGAGGTATTTTCTTTATCAGGCAAAAGTATGGGAGGAATGCTGCAATGTTGCGGCACTAAGCCCGGGTGCCATTGCTTATGCCGCCCGTCAAAATGCCTGCTGGCGGGCAGGTTGCTGTGGCAGCTGAGTCCCTCTTCAAAGTAAGGAATGTCTGTCCTATCATGTGACAACTTTGACTTCTTGTCAAATTTGTAATCATTATCTATGTTAATCACAATCATGTCCCCCCTGAATATTTTTAATGTTTATGATCTCCAAAATACTCCCTATCACACAGATACACTGCATATCCACTTAGTGTTTAAAAGTCCAGTCCGGTCCGGTTTTTTGACCCTCAGGGCGCTTAACCGAGACCGTAACCGGTCCACCTCGGTCCTAGGACCGAAAAAGACCAGACTGGACCGCTTCAGACCGGTTTACATCGGTTTTTTTCGGTCCTAGGACTGGTCCTGGTCCTAACTGGTCTTAATCAGTTTGTAACCGGTCTTCTGCGCACAAATATATATTTTTGTATCATAAACGGTTGTTCAGTTTAATAATAGCTTCCGAACGAGCCCAAGAACGCTAAATTCCGTTACGATTTGGATTTTCTACAGTAATATTAGTAAAATGCCTTATTTTAGCGAATATTGTAGACTATTTTACGGATCTATTTATTTCTCAGCCAGTTTTTATCAGAATCTTATGATTTTTGGGCTCATTGGGAAAAGGTAGATTAGGGCTACCTTTTTGCCGGTTTATATTGGTCTGAACCTCAAAAGGCCGGTTAATCAAGACCGGTCTTTTTCCGGTCTTTGATTCTCAAAAATCAAAAGACCGGACCACTGGTCCGGTCTTTTTCCGGTCCAGTCCGGTCTGGTTATGGTCTTTTTCCGGTCTCGTAACCGGACCTTCAAACACTATATCCACTCCATGATCACTTACTGTGAAGCCCGGTTCTGTGTGGCTTTGCAGGCCATTGCAAGCGCCCATCCTCCTCAAGTTCTCCTGATGACTGAATGCTTCCTTCAGGAACTGGTATGTATTCATGAGACCTGATGAAGTTGGTGATTTCATATCATATACTGCAGATGTTTTGTTTATCCTATGTTGGTCTGGCAACTGCAATGGGCCACTCCCTAACAATCCAAGTCTGAATCTGCTCACTAGCTCAAAGCTATGAAGAGAGAACATTGGCCGCAAAAAGATTCGAGTTTGATCCAGAGTTCTTGCAATACTTGGAATCGGGCAATGTTGACATACTAGGCACTCACATCAAGAACTTCTCCTTTGATTGGTGGAATCAGGCAGAGATGCCAGGACAGAGCATTGGGTTACTAAACACACAAAACCTCTCAGAGTGCCTCAATTTCCATGCCTGGGAGATCAATCAGGCCAAACATTGTACGGCAGCAGGTGAAGGCCCGTCTGTTCAAACCAGTCCTCCAGAGGACTCAGGTCTTGGTAAGCCACATTACACATGGCATGACAAGATTTGGGATGATGCCAAGGGTGACCATTTCCCACGCTGCCGCCTGTATTGTGCAGCCGCATTGGGAGTCATGGATCAGGCAAAGGACCTGCGGAATCATGTGGATGCCGTAGAAAGTGCATATCAGGCTGAACATTGATAGGATCCATACAGCCTCTAGGTTTGTAAACTGGTTATTTTTGCGATTTAACAACTTCGCAGTATACACCAATGCCTCGCGGGTACCAACTTTATTCGCACTCTCATTCGCAGTTCTCACACATCCTTCGCACCTCGCACAACACGATATAGTCCTCGCATGACCTTCGCACATCATTTCTACAACCTTCATAACTATCCAAAGCACCCTCGTTTCTCTTCGCATTTCAGACTGCGACATATCATCAGTTCTCTCAGTCAATATTTGAACTTAATCATTTCATCCCTTCGCAACCACACTTTTTCACAGCCACTATCTAATCTCGCGGTATTTCATGTCTCGCATACGCATCCCTTTCACTAAGTTTATCATGGTCCATGTTGTGTTCAACTTACTTTCTTTTGACTTTCCATATATATTATTTTATCATCTCCTTCGAAACAGGAGGTCATTCAACTGACCTCCTTACTCATCACTTTTATTTTTACTTTATCTCCTATTCCTTCGTTACCAAACTACTGGGTTCATGTGACTTCGCATTAGCTCAATTTTTACATTACTGTTTCACATATCCGCACCTGGTTAGTTTACAACTCTTGTATTAAGTATCCGTAGCAAGTAGGAGGGAAGGTGAACAAGAGACGGCCAGAGTTTTGATCCCATAAACTTTGCAGCAACATTCTAAGTCAATAGTCTCATTCTTTAAAGCTACTTCACGCACTGCGTTCTCATTTGCAAACTTCGCTATCTTTGCAACCTATTCTTCTTGCATATTTCAATACCGTGAACTTCTCTTTAAATTCTATCAAGGAAAACTACATTAACCCCTCTGAACTATGTTACTACTTGCGGTCTGATCCCACCACGAGGGGTTCTTGTTCATTTTTCCTCAAAAATTCCAGTCTCTACTCGTCTCACAAAGTGGTCACCGGAAGCTCAACCGGTTACTACAATTTCTTCACCAGAAATCATCCCAGAGGATGGGTTCGCTTCGCACCCAATAGGTGAACCCACGGCATTCGAGTTAACCCAATCATTCTTGGACGAGCCTATTCCAACAACTGTTTCATTGGTTGAACCTGCTATATCACCAGAGCCGGTTACGCCTTTAGCGGTGGTTTCACCAGCTCCAGTTATGCCTGATAAACCAATCGCCGAATTCCCAGTTAAACAGCCGATTTCAGACTCTTCCACGCCAGTACAAGTTCCTGCAGCTTCATTTGTTTATCCCACAAATATATCGGACTTATCATTTATGAATTCGCAACCTGACGAATACATGTACCACGGTCGAGTAGAGGCGAACGCGTCCGCAGAGGCTGGAGATTCGCAGCATGTTTCTCGTCGAAACAACGACCTATATTTGCCGCTCCCAGGCAAATCTACGGCACCATTCTTCAATAAGATGAAGCCTTGCAAGTTGTCTCGCTTTTTTGAATATTTGGAGTGGTTGTATGCTAAGTTTGGAGTGAGAGAAGAAGGAGTGTATGGTGGGGTATACCGATTGGGAGACGGAAGGTTTTTGGAAAGCGTTTGAGGAGTTTGGAGATCCTGCAGCCACGTATAATGACCTTAAGGCCGCCGTAATACGCATGTATCCTGGCAGTAACGACAGCAACCTCTACACTGTCCGTGATATGGATTTCCTAATTGGCAAGAGGCAGCGTCTCGGGATAATGACTAGGGATGAGTTGGCAGACTTCTATACGAAGTATATCATATTGACGCAGTGGCTTATCAGCAAAGGCTATATTGGCAAGCACGAACAACAGCGCGGATATATGCGAGCTATACCACATGTCCTGATTCCTGCAGTAACCACCAGACTTCAGATCAAAACTACACAGTTCACGTTACAAAGCTCCTCAAATTTCTTGCCAGCGTATTTCGCGCAACAACAACCATCCCAGCCAGCACAGCAGCGAGTTGCTACCGAATGTACCTTGGTTTCACAGCTGGCAGGTCCCGCGGAAGGGGGAGAACTTGGCACGTTATTTGCGGAGCTTCGCAGCCTGTTGTCAACGATGAGGTCAGGAGGTGGAGGATATTCAGGAGGTGGAGGATATTCAGGAGGTGGAGGATACTCAGGAGGTGGAGGATACTCAGGAGGGCCAAGGAGGCAGTTGAGGTGTTTGTTTGATGGGTTGGAGCATTTGATAAGGGATTGCAAAGCAGTAGAGGAGTATCTTAAGCAGGGAAAAGTGGTGAGGTTAGCGGATGGAAAGATAGGGTTGCCGGGAGGAGAATGGATACCACAGGCGCTTCCAGGAGCAAATTTGAAGGAGAAGGTTGACAAGTGGCACAGGAGGAACCCTAACGCAATCACAGCCAAATTGTTTGTTCAGACAATCGACATGCGTATCATGAACGAGAGCAAGCCAGACGTTACTCAAATTCACTCTGTGTATCATTTGACAGCAGAGGAACATATCACGAGCTTGCAGGCAGAAATATTCGCGTTGCAGCAGAAGGGGAAGGGAGTTCAGACAAGAGGGCAGAGAGCGAGGGATGGAGAAGAAAGAGAGAGGGAAGAGGAGGTTAGACCGAGAGTCAACACATTTCACGTGCCGGTTAGCACAAGCAAGCCAGCAACAGTAGAACACCCATTTGCGAAAGCTAAGGACACTGCATACACCCCACCAGTCAACCGAGTCATTGGGCAACAACAGAAATTCAATGCTCCAGCTCCAGTACGCAGGAACGACCCATCTTACCGTACCTATCCACCCATATACGATACCAAGATAGCGGCGGATGTCTACCAGCGTTCCATGGAAGCTCCCATCACTCTTACCCAGTGCAAATTGTGGTCCATTTCTCCCGAGGTTTGCTCTCACGTTCGCAAGCAGATCACCAATAAGCGTGTACCTCAGGGTCAGGAATGGGCACCGGTTGCTACACAGAACCTTGCGGCAGTCATAGAGGGGGAGTTCGAGGATGAGGAGATGTTGATAGGGTTGTCGACTTTAGCGGAGGGAATGATAGAGAGAGAGAGGATAGTAATCCAGGATCCAATCGAGCAGTACCTCTTCACCTTACCGCCAGGAGAGCTTCCAGACCCCAGCCGAACTCGTGGTCGCTGCAGAGTCCAGTGCAATTCATGCCGTTCGCTGCATCGTCGACAACAAGCGAGAGGTAGAGTGCATCTTGGATCCTGGTTGTCAAATCATAGCAATGTCCAAAGAGATCTGTAACGACCTCGGTTTAATGTACAACCCACAAATCAAGCTTCAAATGCAGTCCGCGAACGGCACATTTAACAAGTTGCTGGGATTAGCGCAAAACATCCCATTCAAGTTTGGCGATATAACAATTTACATGCAAGTCCATATTCTTCGTTTTCCAGCTTACGATGTTCTTTAGGTCGTCCATTTGACTTGGTTACCGAAAGCACTGTCAAGAATTTCGCGGACAGTCAGCAGATACTCACTATCGAGGATCCGAACTTGGGCAAAGGAGTCACGATGGCAACTCATCCTCGTGGACAGTCTCGTGATGTTGGGGAGGAGGATTTTTGATGAAGGAGGGACTGATACGAGATTCTTGCGATAATCAACAATGTACAATATTTTCAGAAATTGATAAATCAACTATTCCGCGTTATTCAGTGAATCATTCAGTTTCCTCCGAAAGTTGTTTGGGAATACAATCAGTCAGAGAAGACGGTGTTAGGGGAAGGCAAGAGAGAAGAGAGGGAGTATGGGAGGATATGTGGTTGATAGCGAAGGGATGGGGAGCGGAAGAGCAAGCGAGGAAGGCGAAGCATCAGGCAGACACGAGAGAAGACAAAAGCAAGTCGCAAGAAGCACAACTATCAGCTACGCACACTTGGGCACCGCGGCCCCCTAGCACTATTTCAGGATGTTCGAGCCAGGCAGCGAGACCAGCTAGTGTCAACCACAGGTCAGCATTATCCTCAGTCAATCAATCACAAGCGCGAACAGTCACAGTATTTTTCAGGAAAGAAGTATAAGCCAGTAGCGAGGAAGGTTAAGCCAGTGGGGAGCGAGTTGTTGGAGAAGTTTAGAATTGTGAGGGAGATCAAGGGGGATGCGTTGGGGAGTCTACCAATTCTTAATCCAAAACCACCCCCATTCGTACCAGTGGGTCGATATATGCAGAAGAGGAAGGAGGCGTTTGACGAGTTGAATGGAGGAGGGTTTCTTTGGCCAGCAGAACGCGAACTCTTGCATCATTTCATGTCATTACATCAAGACACATTCACGTGGATAGATCCGGAGCGAGGTCATTTTCGTGAGGACTTCTTTCCTCCAGTCGAAATTCCAGTGGTTCCCCATACGCCTTGGGTCGAGCGAAATATTCCTATTCCTCCAGGGATTTTCAAAGAAGTGTGCGGGTTGATTAAGAAGAAGATAGATGCAGGGGTGTTTGAGCCTAGCAACTCATTGTATCATTCACGGTGGTTTTGCGTGTTGAAGAAGGATGGGAAGTCGTTGCGAATTGTGCAGTCTCTCGAGCCGTTGAATCGTGTCACTATCAGACACTCGGGAGTCCCACTGTTCACAGATCAGTTAGCAGAGCAGTTCGCGGGGAGAGCATGCGGAAGTATATTGGATTTGTATGTGGGGTATGACGAGCGTACGTTGGCACAGTCTTCACGAGACTACACGACATTTCAGACACCGTTTGGAGCTCATCGCCTTATGACATTACCCATGGGCTGGATGAATTTTGTTCCTATATTTCACGACGACGTTACGCATATTCTACAAGCCGAGATTCCACACGTTACCCAGCCTTATATCGACGATGTCCCAGTCTGCGGTCCAGCTTCACAATATATCCAAGCCAATGGGACACCAGAGACAATACCAGAGAATCCAGGCATTCGTTGCTTCATATGGGAGCATTTCCAGGATCTGAATAGAGTCGTGCAGAGGATGAAGTATTGCGGAGGAACATATTCAGGGACGAAGTCAATTTTGTGTGTGGAAGAGATTATGGTTTTAGGGCATCGTTGTACAGCAGAAGGGAGGTTACCGGATTTATTGCGAGTGGAGAAGATTAGGAATTGGGGAAAGTGCAAGGATCTCAGTGATGTTAGGGCGTTTTTGGGGACGGTTGGAGTGTGTAGAATGTTTATAAAGGACTTTGCAAGGAGGGCGAATCTGTTAGTGAAGTTGACGAGGAAAGGAGTACCTTGGGAGTTTGGGGAGGATCAGTTGGAAGCTATGGAGGATTTGAAGGATGCACTTCTCGCTTCACCGGCTCTGCGACCCATCAACTACAATTCACAGTCTCAAGTCATACTATCAGTCGACACTTCCTATATAGCGGTCGGATACATACTGTCGCAGTGCGATGAAGAAAATAATTGGAAACGCTACTTTGCGAGATTTGGAAGTATTACGCTCAACGAATGAGAACGAAGATTTTCACAGCCAAAGTTGGAATTGTTCGGACTCTATCACGCTCTCAGAATGTTGAAGCATCATCTCATTGGGGTCAGGAATTTAGTTGTGGAGGTAGACGCGAAGTATATCAAGGGAATGCTAGCAAATGCAGATATTGCACCGTCCGTGAGCATCAACCGCTGGATCGTCTCTATTCTTATGTTCCATTTTGAGCTCGTGCATATTCCGGCAGTGTTTCATGGTCCAGATGGTTTATCGCGACGCAGACCCCAACCAGGGGATAGTGTAGAGGAGGAGGATGATGGTTTCGACGATTGGATAGATCAGGTTAACGGTTTCATGCACTTTATAAATCCAGCACTGCAGAGGCAACATCAAATTTGCGACAAGAGTACTTTGCCTGTCTTATCTATCTTTGTCATGGAATCACGGAGTCGTACGAGGGGAAGAGCAAAGGATGGAGATGAAGATAGGCTGAGGGACGATGAAGATAGGTTCGAGGAGGTTGTCGAGGGAGAAGGTGAAGAGATATTAGAGAATGTTGAGGGAGGCGAAGAAACTGGAAGAAGAACCGGGTTCACGAGCGGAGCTGATGAGGAGAGTAGCGAAGATTTATTAGAGAATGCCGAGGTTGGGGATGAAGCACGACGGATCACGTATTCCGACATTCCAAGGGCACCTTTAGCGGCTACTACGGACGAGAAGCTGGAGAAGGTTAGGGATTGGTTAGGAAGTTGGGAGAGGCCAAAGGGGTTGAAGGACGAGGAATACAAGACATTTATGCGTTTCGCGATGGAGTATTTTATGTTGGAGGAGAGGTTGTGGAAGAAAGACAGGAAGGGAAACCATAAGTTGGTCGTCCCTAAGGACAGGCATATATTCCTTATCATTTCGGCTCACGACAATGTTGGTCACCATGGCCTATTTGCGACTCACGCATTACTCGCAGAATGATATTGGTGGCCAGGCATGAAACGCGACATTGCTTGGTTTATCACGACTTGCCATCTATGTCAACTTCGCAAGACGCAACAAAATGTTATTCCACCAGTTGTTGCGACCCCTGCACCTTTATTTGCGAAGGCGTACATGGACACCATGCATCTTTCGACGTCGTCTGGATACAAGTACATTGTTCAAGCTCGATGTTCGCTAACGCATTGGCCAGAGTGGGAGATGTTGAGGAAAGAGACAGCGAAGACCCTCACGAATTTCATTCTTCACAACATCCTTTACTGTTGGGGGACGTTGGTGGAGATAGTCACAGACAATGGCGCCCCCTTCGTCAAAGCATTGCATTATTTGGAGAAGGTCCACCATATTCGACATATTCGCATCTCAGGGTATAATTCACAAGCAAATGGGATAGTGGAGAGATCGCATTTTGATGTGAGACAGGCATTGTTTAAGGTGTGTGATGGGGAGGAGAATAAGTGGTCATCAGTGGCACATTCAGTGTTTTGGGCGGAACGAGTAACAGTTAGGAGGAGTATGGGATGTTCACCATATTTTGCGACGACAGGGACGCACCCATTACTTCCTTTCGACATCGTGGAGGCCAACTATCTGTTGCCTCCACCTACTGCAGCACTGTCGTCGACTGAACTCATAGCACAAAGAGCTATCACGCTTCAAAAGCAAAGGTCTCAATTGGCAACTCTACACGACAAAGTCCACAGTACTCAACTTAAGGCAGCGGTCCAATTCGAGAAAGATCATTCACGAGTTATCCATGACTACGACTTTCAGTTGGGAGATTTGGTATTGGTGCAAAATACAGCTATAGAGAAGGCGTTGAATAGGAAGATGCGAGCAAGGTATTCGCGGAACCAAGGAGGGGCTTATATTATT
Source organism: Phlegmacium glaucopus (assembly GCA_015039465.1). Classification (NCBI taxonomy): domain Eukaryota; kingdom Fungi; phylum Basidiomycota; class Agaricomycetes; order Agaricales; family Cortinariaceae; genus Phlegmacium; species Phlegmacium glaucopus. The sequence goes on along the minus strand of MU130424.1, from coordinate 35,104 downwards.
GTGGAGTTGGATGGAGCAGTTTTTCAGAGGCCCGTTGCAGTGTTTAGGGTGATTCCTTATTTCGCGAGGAAGAAGTTGGATTTACCGCAGTTGGAGGAGCTGTTGGATATTTCAAGGAAGAGGTTGGAGGAGATGGAAAATTCCAAAGCTGAGTATTCAGATGATGACAATGATGAGGACGACGAGGAGGACGGAGAGCGTCTCCGGCTGGAGGAAGACTGATCCATATGATGATGAGTTCAGTTGGGAGGAGTGAAATGGCTGTAAAGTCGTTTGTGCATTTTTGCATTTTTTTGCATTTCTCTATTTCTATTTTATATCTTCTTTCTTCAATCCGCGAGTCTGAATTCCTTAATCTTTAGTCTTCAATACGACGCGGACGCACGAAACACTTTGCAATGCCAATGCTCAACACATTCCGCACACTTTTACCCTTTTCATCATCAATCCAAGCTGTTCAAACTTTAATCTTTATCGCTGCCACAATTTCGCTTTTCCAAAAAATTTAATAAAAGTCCTTTATTTTATCTTCCCTTTTCTTAAAAATTTAACAAAGTCCTTTTATCTTATTTCTTATAAAACATTTTGTCAATTCACACAAGAATCAAAATCTTTTATTTTAACAACATTTCATTCTATTTACATATATCCACGCGACAAGAAAAGGAGCCTAGCCGTCCAGCGAAGCAGTATCCCTCAGACGATCCAACTGGGCTCGAAAGAGCTCGCGCTCATGCGTCAACTGTTCGCGAGTCCGCTTGAGAGCCCTCTCCGAAGCTTGAAGAGTGTCCGAAAGGTGAAAGTTCTCCTCTTGAAGGTCGAGCACTTCCAATTGCGAAAGCTCAAGTTCCAGACGAAGGTTGGAAGCGGTGTTGAGCGAGTCCCTCGTCAAGTAGACAGGGATCGAAGGAAGGGTAGCAGGGGACTTGGTGGTGATCTCAACGATGGGAATATGAATGGTAGGAGGCTGAGCTGCAGTGTCGGTACCTCTCTTGCGTTTTAGAGGACGAGGGGTGTCTTCCGGAGTCTTGGCTTTAGTCGCGGCCCTCGTACAAGCTCGCTGGACCTCTGGGATGAACGAGCACTTTGTTTTGGATCCCTTGCATTCCATACACCTTCTCTTTCCTTTAGCCACCACACATTCCTTTTCCTTCGTTTCGCAGGTTTTGCACTACACAAATATTTAGTACGGCAACACCTCAAGACGGGTACATACCTTCTTTTCCATAATGCGCCCTTCATTGCAACGCTTTCCCTTAGTCTTGGACGACCCTTCACCTCGAGAACTAGGAGGCGGAGCAACTATGTGATAAGGTTAGCGAAGAAGAAAGAGATGCAAAAGCTAACTTTACCTTCTTTGACATCGTCATCCTCGTCCGCGTCATCCATAGGATCATCTCATTCCTCAGCTGCAGGCGTGATAGCTGGCGAGGCAGGAGGAGAGAAAGCTTCAACTGGCGACGGCACAGCTACAGGCGGCTGAAGCTTATTTAAGTCCTCAAGGAGCCGCCTTGCGTCAGCCATAGCAACCATTACCTCGCTGCAGTTGGTACGAAAGGTCGTCGAAGCCAGGATTTTGTTGGCCAGTCTTTGAAACCCAGCGGGGTCTAGGTCGCTGAACTCGTGTACCTCGGTCATTTGACGCACGAGGTCTTTCATTTTGTACTAGGAAGAAAGTCAGCAATATTCACGCAGGAAGAAAAGAAGTCAAACGATCACTTACGATGTCATGCACCATCACCTTGACGAACTTCTGCTGCATCGGAGCAGGGGTTTCCCCAAAGAATACCACAGTTTCCTCGAACTCCTTGAAACTTTCAGCGAAGCGATCAGCTAACGAGCAAGGGACATCAGCAGAGATTGTAGTCAGAGGGCCAGCAGCAGCAGGAGGTGCAAGAGATGCACCAGCAGTGGGAGTGGACGCGATAGAGGACATGTAGAGGGTGGTTTAAGCAGTTGTTACATTCCGTCACATGTTACTCCGGTCCGACTCCGACGGAGTTGTTTCCGGTAGTCCGTACTCCGTTCCAGTACTTTCCCTTGTCTCCGACTCTACTCCTCCTACGTCCGACTCCGAGACTTCTCCATATCACTCCGACTCTTCCGACGATATCCCAAACACCTTACCACACCTTTGTCATAACAACTATTCCTTTGTCATCACTTTCCCACTATCAGTCAGCACACCAGCCATGGATTATTCACCCAAGAATGCAGGACCTTTTCCAGGAGCAGAACGCAGCACTTATATTTATATTCTATATTTCGGTTGCAATTCCTTTTATATTTAAAGTACTCGAACTTGTATGTTTTCCCTCAGTTCGAATATCAACTTTGTTTCCTCCTCTTGTTTGTCCTCTAACTCACTGAGGTCTTCCATCTTATTACTTCTTCTTCCGTTCCGAAATCAGGACACCTTAGGAGCTGGGCGGCACAGCACACACGCTGAGGCCAATGTCCTTTCCGCTTACTGTTCCAGAGTAACTCCGACGTGACTTCCTTGTTTTAAACTTAACAGCAGTAGAGGAACGGTCTTGAGGTAGATGATGAAGAGGAAAGTGTGGTGCAAACAATTGCCTTTTATAGCTTTCAACCGATATAAATCGTTGTTTGTGTTGTTATAAAACACCAACCAGAGAGCAATGGACTAGTCTTTAAGTCAAAAGACTCCCTGTCGTTTGTTTAGGGAAGGTATAACCTTGACTTTTAACACACAGAGGTTAGAGGAAAGAATAGAGAAGAGAAGGAGGAGGATGAAGGTCTTGGAAGATGAATGAGGTATAAGACGAGGATGAGGATGAGTAAGAGAGAGTCTTCAGTAAGACTATAGTGGTTGAGGGATAGGGGATAGATTGACAGTAAGGGGCAAGAAAAGCGAACTTAAGGGAGGAATTCACTGGAATTCCACTGAGATGATGAAAGTGGGGGGTAAGAATGAATTGAACTGAACTACCTATCCTGGTACAAAAGAGCAGTATTTATACCCTAAGGATGAGGCTATGTAAAACAATAAAAAGAAACAAAGTACGCGCTGTCAAAGGAAGAAAGATAAAGAGAGGACAGCTGCGAGAAGAAAAGAACAATGGAAAAGAAGAAGGAACAGTAAAAAAATCTGTAAAGTGTCAAAGTGCGAGAGAAAAGAAGAGAAGGCAGTGTACATAGTCCAATAGCAAAAATATATCGACTCCATAGGCGTGTGGTCATGTCAAAAATGTGAAAGGTCCTGAGTCAACACTTGAAAGGCGCAGCCTTGTTCCCGAGAAAAACACTACTTGCCCATGGTCCCATGTCGCGCAGCCTTGATAACACTTGACACACTGCGAGAATAATCCTCTGCTGCTGATTCATCTGCAATTCCTGCTTAGTCGTGATCCTCCTGGACTTCCTAAATTGTCATAAAGAGGGTGGGAAGGCTTCAGGTACCGCGTGAATGATGGTTTTGGCAGTGAATGATAAGATAAGAGGTAGATGAGTGAGGATAGGGGACTGAGTGAGATCCAGGAGCGAGGGATGGCAAGATAGATAGCTGAGGGGAAGACTTGTGGGTCCATAGCCACAACAACAATGACAAAGCCTTTTACATAATGGGAGATGTAGTTGATGCGTCCATAAAGGGGCCGTTCTTGAAATGATGGACCAAGGATACGATCAAACGCGAGCCGATGACCGATGCGAATAGTAGATTGATCGCTTTGCTGGATCACTAGCCAAGGAACGAATGGATGGTATATGCTTAGGAGCATGTCGATAGTGAAAACAATGGAGAGCATAGTGTGAGACATTGAGAGTATGATGAGCAATGGGGATGTTATCGTTGAACGAATGATTTTGTTGACCAGGAACGCGATTCAGGGCCGCTTCCAAAATAGGTAATCAAATTCAAAGTCCGCTTATTTTCATGATGGCGACTTTTAAGCTTTCTTCTCACGCTACCAATCAGTATTGGTGCGCGACACCGCCACCGGGTTCTCACATGACTTATGGGAGTACAACAAGGGCTTAGGGTTTAGACTGAGGACAGTCTAGATTTCAGTTGGGAGGAGGATGATAGGATCCATATAGCCTCTAGGTTCATAAACTGGTTATTTTTGCGATTTAACAACTTCACAGTATACGCCGATGCCTCGCGGGTACCAACTTTATTTGCACTCTCATTCACAGTTCTCACACATCCTTCACACCTCGCACAACATGATATAGTCCTCGCATGACCTTCGCACATCATTTCTACAACCTTCATAACTATCCAAAGCACCCTCGTTTCTCTTCGCATTTCAGACTGCGACATATCATCAGTTCTCTCAGTCAATATTTGAACTTAATCATTTCATCCCTTCGCAACCACACTTTTTCACAGCCACTATCTAATCTCGCGGTATTTCATGTCTCGCATACGCATCCCTTTCACTAGTTTTATCATGGTCCGTGTTGTTTTCAACTTACTTTCTTTTGACTTTCCATATATATTATTTTATCATCTCCTTCGAAACAGGAGGTCATTCAACTGACCTCCTTACTCATCACTTTTATTTTTACTTTATCTCCTATTCCTTCGTTACCAAACTACTGGGTTCATGTGACTTCGCATTAGCTCAATTTTTACATTACTGTTTTGCATATCCGCACCTGGTTAGTTTACAACTCTTGTATTAAGTATCCGTAGCAAGTAGGAGGGAAGGTGAACAAGAGACGGCCAGAGTTTTGATCCCATAAACTTTGCAGCAATGTTCTAAGTCAATAGTCTCATTCTTTAAAGCTACTTCGCGCACTGCGTTCTCATTTGCGAACTTCGCTATCTTTGCGACCTATTCTTCTTGCGTATTTCAATACCGTGAACTTCTCTTTAAATTCTATCGAGGAAAACTACATTAACCCCTCTGAACTATGTTACTACTTGCGGTCTGATCCCACCACAGGTACATCAATGTGCTCTTGCTATCCATCAGACATCAGCCATCAATCTTTTCTTTGAGGCAGCAGTCATCAAAGATACCACCAATGGAGCTGAATCAGCTTCGGCAGCAGGCCTAACTGGACAATCAGAAGCCTTGAAAAAGTGGACATGGGGTGTGGACTTAAATGAGGAAGATCTCAGGGATATGGCTCGGGCAGCAGATCGTGAATTCCAGTTGCCACATTTGGGCTATGACGAGAGCCTTGCCAACTACGACCTCCCATCCGATTTGACTGGTCCAACCAAAAAAATCCACCAGGAGTTAAACAAGGAGATTGCAAATCCATCACCCTACGAGCAGCTGAGTTCGGATATTCGTGTGGAACGAGAACTCGAGCCCCACGAGTTCCCCCTCGCATTTCGTAACTTTCCTCTGTATTCTGGCCCTTCGCAAAACCGGTCCAGTGATGCTCAGCTTCCTGCCCACTCAGGAACCAAAAAGATGTGGTTACCTGCTCCTCCTACTGATTATGTTCTACTGCCACCTACTCGCCCTGGTATGTCAGCAACCAATAACTGTCAACTATTTACTAATAACAAATAGTTGGAATCATATCCATTGAATGTGATGAGCCTACTCCCACAGCCGCAATGATTCCCCAAGCCGAATCGGACAATCCACCTCCAACAACTATCTTTGTAGAAGATTCTGATGTTGAGCTTCCGGAAATGCAAACCACTAGTCCCCCACCTATGACTGTCTACATCGATGACTCGGACAATGAAGAAATAGGACCACCAAACAGTGTTTGTCTTGAGGCAACACTGGTCGAGTCGGATGCAGCAATACCATTTGCTGATATTTTTGTACCATTGGAAGATAATGATAACAGGGGGGATGACATGTTCAAAAGTTTTGCTCAAACCTTCATCCCATCCGACAATGAGGATGGAGATGCCATGTTTGAAGATTTTGTGCAAACCTTCATCCCTGGGTCAGACGACGTGGAGGACGATAAGGTGGAGTGGCATACTGTCCAAGCAGATTGGGTCCTTTTATGGCAGCTGATTTTACCACCTTTGATGACAGTTGGTTGGGTGATTAGGTTTCTGAATGTTTGTACTTTCTGGTTGAATGTTAAGTTTAAACAAGGGGTCACGTTGGAGTAACACCGGATCAGATGGAACGGAACCGGAGCAAGTAACGGAAAGGACTTTGGCCTCAGCGTATGTGCTGTGCCGCCCAGCTCCTACAATGTCCTGATTTCGGAACCGGAAGAGAACAGAAAGTTGGAAGACCTCAGTGACTTAGAGGACAAACAAGAGGAGGAAACTAAGATGATATTCGAAGTGAGGGAAAACATACAAGTTCGAGTACTTTAAATATAAAAGGAATTGCAACCAAAATATAGAATATAAATATAAGTGCTGCGTTCTGCTCCCGGAAAAGGTCCTGCATTCTTGGGTGAATAATCCATGGCTGGTGTGCTGACTGATAGTGGGAAAGTGATGACAAAGGAATAGTTGTTATGATGAAGGTGTGGTAAAGGGTTTGGAGTATCATCGGAAGAGTCGGAATGATACGGAGAAGTCTCGGAGTCAGATGTAGGAGGAGTAGAGTCGGAGACAAGGGAAAGTACTGCAACAGAGTACGGACTACCGGAAACAACTCCGATGGAGTTGGACCGGAGTAATGTATGACGGAATGTAACATTGAAATATGTCTCCTACTCATTGTGAGATAATATTTAACTGTCCAGCCTTCTGATGAGTGCTGCCTGGGCATCATTGAAGGTTGCCGAGTCTGTGATGTGACAAATGAGTGGGCTCGGCAACACCACAAGGGTAAGCGGCAATTGATGTGCCCGACTTGGCATCAAAGCTCAATGGTCAGAAACTGCTTCATCCTGCCGATGAGAACCACGGTTCATGGCAGCAATAGGAAATCAGTACAGAGTACCATGTATGCATTAATTACTATAAGATATATGGGTAGTAGGGAGTCCAGAAAATGAGAATTATGACGAGAATGGAGCTGCTCTTTACATGTCAGATCCTTAAACAATACGGCTGTATTCTCATATATTGTGCCTGAACCGGCTACATTACCATTCAGCCGATCACCTTGCTGTATCTTACTTCAGCCAGATTGGCAGTCATCTTCATACCTGAGATGCCCAACTCAGGTTCAGAAATCAGTGGTCAGAAGCCACTGCATCCTGCCGATGAGAACCACAGTTCATGGCAGCAATAGGAAATCAGTACAGAGTACCATGTATGCATTAATTACTATAAGATATATGGGTAGTAGGGAGTCCAGAATATGAGAATTTTGAAGAGAATGGAGCTGCTCTTTACATGTCAGATCCTTAAACAATTCAGCTGTATTTTCATATATTGTGCCCGAACCGGCTTCAGCCAATCACCTTGCCATATCTTACTTAGCTGGATCGGCAGTCATCCTGGTCTCTCAAATGCCCAACTTGGCATCGGAGATCAGTAGTCAGAAGCCACTGCATCCTGCCGGTGAGAACCACAGTTCATGGCAGCAATAGGAAATCAGTACACAAGTACCATGTATGCATTAATTACTATAATATACACAGGTAGTAAGTAGGGAGTCAGGATATTAAAGATTTCAAGAGAAATACGGTGCTCCTTAGGGAGAACTGTTCTCCAGTCGGGCTGCTCTCTGCCCGAGTCACTTTCACATTGCCAAGTATACATGTGGTGTCGGCTTGGCAATATCCCAGAGTCAGCCAGCATTCTTGTGTGTCTGAACTGGCATTACATGTCATCCTATGATTAGCGGTATTATGCCCAGGCCCGCTGCAAAAAACCTTCAGCCAATCACCCTTGCAAAGTCTCAATTAGCCGGCTCAGCAGTCATGCTATCATATGCTGCATTGTAAACCATAAATGTGTTCATTCAAACCCATCCATCACCAGACTACAGTTTACCCAGCCCAGATCATAGGGTGTTTGGTGGTGTTTGCCCAAACCGAGCAACACGACTACACTGTGTGCGTTCGGTGACCATGTTACTTGTTACAGTGTAGCTTACCTATGTGCATTGCATGAGTCATTTCTATCTTTACCTATGGCTCACTGTTTACATGTGACTCACTCTCTTACTATAAATATTGTATTTAACTCTTTGTATATTCTCTAGCTAGTTCTTGAGAATTCTACTGCTTCTCCACTCAAACTCTCTCAAACTCTATAAGGCAATACTAAAGTAACCCTTCAGCACTCTTTAGAGCTCACTATATGAATTGATCTTTATACAACTGTCTAGAGTCAGAGTCATCTGAACTCTTTGAAGTTGTAACACAACCACAGGGGGGCAGTTGTGGAGTTAAGAGATGTTTGTGATATGTTACATATATATAAAAAAGAAGGGCTTGTACTATTATGAAAACCAACCAAGCTCTGCCAGAAGTTAAAGATATTCAAGATACTAACATTGAAACCATATTTGAGAGGAATTTTTGAGTAATGAGGTAACATTGGGGAAATTGGAATAAAAGGATCATCAACACACATCTAGAAGCAAAAATTCTCCTGAAGCATATCCAAGGCATATTTTAGATAAGTGATATCCTATAGCTGATGGCTTACGGAAAGGGGGTGGGACCCATATCTTCTGAAGGCATATGGTATGAAATATTGTATCTTTGTATATGTCAAGGAAAGACAAGTGAGAAGACACATGAAGTCGGCCATCAAAATCACTGTGGACAAAAACACCAGGAATTGATGGTACAACAGGTAATTGACTGCTACCAGATAAAGGTGGAACAGAGGAACATGTGTTGAGCTGTGCCTCATACCCTCCTATGGCTGTATCCCATATCTGTGCAGTTTGAGCATTAGATACAGACAGAGTACGCATACCATTAGGAGGGAAGACAGCAGAACTGACCCAATGTGATTGTCCTTTGAGTTCAGCTTCACACTCTCCTGTGATTGTATTCCAGATCCGTGCAGTGTAGTCATTAGATGCAGACACAATATGCATACCATCAGAAGAGAAGACAGCAGAATTGACAGAATTTGAATGTCCTTTGAGTTCAGCCTCACACTTTGCTGTGGCTGTATTCCAAATCCTTGCAGTGCAATCATCAGATGCAGACACAATATGCATACCATCAGGAGAGAAGACAGCAGAGTTGACCAAATGCAAATGTCCTTTGAGTACTGCCTCACACTCTCCTGTGGCTGCATTCCAGATCCTTGCAGTGCAATCATAAGATGCAGACACAATATGCATACCATTAGGAGAGAAGACAGCAGAGTTGACCCAATTTGAATGTCCTTTGAGTTCTGCCTCACACTCTCCTGTGGCTGTATTCCAGATCCTTGCAGTGTTATCATCAGATGCAGACACAATATGCATACCATCAGGAGAGAAGACAGCAGAGTTGACCCAATTTGAATGTCCTTTGAGTTCTGCCTCACACTCTCCTGTGGCTGTATTCCAGATTCTTGCAGTCCAATCATGAGATGCAGACACAATATGCATACCATCAGAAGAGAAGACAGCAGAGTTGACCCAAGTTGAATATTCCCCAAGTTCCACCCCACACTCTCCTGTGGCTGTATTCCAGATCCTTGCAGTGCAATCACGAGATGCAGACACAATATGCATACCAACAGGAGAGAAGACAGCAGATTTGACCCAATTTGAATGTTCTTTGAGTTCTGCCTCACACTCTCCTGTGGCTGCATTCCAGATCATTGCAGTGTGATCACCAGATGCAGACACAATATGCATACCATCAGAAGAGAAGACAGCAGAATTGACAGAATTTGAATGTCCTTTGAGTTCAGCCTCACACTTTGCTGTGGCTGTATTCCAAATCCTTGCAGTGCAATCATGAGATGCAGACACAATATGCATACCATCAGGAGAGAAGACAGCAGAGTTGACCAAATGCAAATGTCCTTTGAGTACTGCCTCACACTCTCCTGTGGCTGCATTCCAGATCCTTGCAGTGCAATCACCAGATGCAGACACAATATGCATACCATTAGGAGAGAAGACAGCAGAGTTGACCCAATTTGAATGTCCTTTGAGTTCTGCCTCACACTCTCCTGTGGCTGTATTCCAGATCCTTGCAGTCCAATCATCAGATGCAGACACAATATGCATACCATCAGGAGAGAAGACAGCAGAGTTGACCCTATTTGAATGTCCTTTGAGTTCTGCCTCACACTCTCCTGTGGCTGTATTCCAGATCCTTGCAGTGTGGTCATGAGATGCAGATACAATATGCATACCATCAGGAGAGAAGACAGCAGAGTTGACCCTATTTGAATGTCCTTTGAGTTCTGCCTCACACTCTCCTGTGGCTGTATTCCAGATTCTTGCAGTCCAATCACCAGATGCAGACACAATATGCATACCATTAGGAGAGAAGACAGCAGAGTTGACCCAATTTGAATGTCCTTTGAGTTCTGCCTCACACTCTCCTGTGGCTGTATTGCAGATCCTTGCAGTGCAATCATCAGATGCAGACACAATATGCATACCATCAGAAGAGAAGACAGCAGAGTTGACCCAATTCCCATGTCTCAGAACTGTTTCAGATAGACCCCATGCCTTCCTCCTTCCCCAACAGAGCTTCCAGGGACAATCCATTCTACTTCCATATATTTTCAAAATATCAGATTTTTCTGGAAGCCATGCAAGGGCTGAAGGACATCCTTCAAGACTGCTATTTTTAATAAAATCAAAATTTTCTTTTAGAAATCTTTCAGCATCAATCACTGTTGTTGCCAAGGGCTTTGGGGTCTGATTTCTATCATAAGTGCAATTCACCAATAGCCATCAAGATTACTTACATTTTTCCAAACTTCTAGTTTGTGCAGTGAATGCATTGCAACTCCTAACTTTCCTAAAATGCTCAAACAATCCATCCATCGCAGAAGATGTCTTTCAAAGAAATGCTTCAATTCATCAAATTCATTGTTGATGTCTGCATAGGTGAAATGCAAGGCCCAGTTGCCACAAGCATATGCAAGAGATTCAGAAATCTCCCCACATTCCCTCTCTTCCAAGTAAGATACCTTTTCTTTCTGTGACCATTCTGTCTCCATCAAGGACAGACACTGAAGTGCCAGATGTTTGTGTGAAACACAAGGGTCAAGATAGTGCTCTGTGGAAAGAATCTGATTACTGATGAAATCATAGAAGGAAGCATGGAATATTGAGATGTGCTTAGCAGAATGTTGAGATGAAGGAATATGTATCAAAGAATGAAGGGAAGAAAGTGCTACATTAACCCGTTCTATAGGTATTTGCACCAAAAGACTGATAGCAGTCATAGACAGAGGATTATAGGCATATACAACAGCTGTCAGAACCATGTCTATATCTGATGCCTCCCCAACAGTTGTGGAGTCATAGGCAGCACCCAAAATTCTCCCATAAAGAACATATAGTGGCTGGGTTAGATCAGATCTTGTTTCCAATGCAGAACTGACCACAGCAGAAAGACGCCCAGGCATGCTAGAGCAACCCCTCTGAGCAATATATTTGCAGACAGTTGCTGCATAAATGAACAAAATCCCAGACATCTTAACAAGGCTTTCAACTTCAGCCTGAGGTGGCCAATTATCCCAATTGTACTTAACTTGCCCATCAAGCAAGCAAGCTTTAATGTAAAGCTCAATATCAGCTTGTACAATATCCTTTTCAACCTCATGAAGGATGAAACGGGAATGACCCAAAAACCCATCAAAAGTCTCCTTCAGCAATATCTCAGGACGACCAGTGATGAAAAACTTCACTGGAAGAGATTTACTGTGCTTTAATATCACAGAAAGCAACTCAGCCACAAGGGACCGGTCAGAGCACTCATCTAGAGCATCAAGAACAATCACTGGGACAACTACTACCTCTCCACTATCCCTGTATGCAGCAGTGAGTGGTCTAACAATGAAATTCAAGAATTGTTTGGTAATCCTCCAAGATTTGCAACCAGGATTGGCTTCCACTACATCCAAAATTAATTGGGACAGAGTGGGAAAATACCCACTGACAGCCAACTGAAGACAGATGGTGGGGATAATGCAACGAACATCACTGGTATCAACCCGAAGATGAGAAGAGAAGAAGGTACCACCAAGGGATTCCCCTTCATCAAGGACTTCACTGAACGAGTAAGCAATTGTTGTCTTGCCAGTTCCAGCCATCCCATTAAGCCAGTATACCTTTGTGGCCGTATTATCACTGGCCCATTCTCGTAGTCTATGAAGGATTGCCTTGCGAGTGTTCTCTGTACATGCATTGCGTGGGGCAGGAGACGCCGCGTCGTATTCTGCAAACTCAGCACGAGGTAAGAGATTATCACGTAGTGCAGCCTATAAACTAGGTTTTAGCAATGATTATCCCAGTCCAAAGAATAAACACCCTCACTATGATTCGAGATTTAGATTGTTCGTTTCCATCAGGATTGGATGGTGCGTGCAAGTTGATCTAACACGATGATAGAACTGTCATTACACAGATTGGTTTCTATGCAAATGGAATGATGCTTACAGTATTGGCCATGTTGATTGTCGAGTTACGCAAGGTCACATCGTGAGCACCTTGGAAGACAGTCATTGGACTATGGGTGTTTTGAGTTACGCCCTAAATGAGTTAGGTTTTAACGATGGTCTCAATCCGAAAAATACATGCTCACTAAAATTTGAGGCCTTGTCTGGACCTGAAAGGAAGACAGAACTGTTAATACACAGATTGTCATTTACACGCTGCTAGAATGATACATACATTACTGGCCATGCTAATATTCGGTTGTGCCATGTATGTACTGTGAACGCCTTGAAAGGGAGGCATTGGACTATTGTTTGGAGACATGTGCTAGATGGGTAGTAATTAGTGGTGACGGCGTTGATCGCACGATGAATACTGACCGTGGGTAGAGTTTCTGGTGCCAAGCTACTAACGGAACCAAGTTCTCTGTGCACAACAGGTATCGATGCTGAAAAGGGTACGGAAGTTGGAGAGGACACTGTGGATGCTTCCGTACTCGCAACACCTATGGTTGGCGCGTGATCGACGCCGGCCACAAGGATCATATTGAAGGGTAAATCACTTGAAATTATGAGGATGTCAAGTCATAATCAACAACTGTCGGACGACATGGTTCATTTACTCACCTTGTTCCTGCTGTCAGTGTATCTGTCGTTGCTATATGGTGATCAGGCACTGAATCCATATCGATCGACGGTACTGCAGGCGGGCGCGACAGCTTAGAAAGAGAAGTTAACTTCCCCTTGACATATCGAGCAACTTTGCCTATGCGATGTCTCGTAGACGGTCTTTCGTCCGACATGATGATGATAGTCAAGAGTGAGCGCTAGGGTTGTTCAACGTGCGGCTACTTCGCATTTCCCACGATGAAGTAGTTCCAACCATCAAGTATAAACAGATCTATACATACGAGCACCCGATAGTTGAATACGGTGGTCATTGTAAATTTATAATGACCTTTGAATATAAGCATACCGTACGACGGATTGATGATTGATGTAAAAACACAATAGGATATGCAACACAACATAGTACTTCGCAACATCAGCCATATTCCTCATCCAATAATGGCACTTGACGTCGCCAGAAGCAGAGCCTCGACGGCATCCTGACGGTTACCCACATAGGACCCGTTTCTTGTATACCGTAAGGAGAATAGAAACATGAAGGCCGTCCGTTGCCACACAAGTAATCCATAGCTGGAGAGAGGTAATCCAGACTCCAAAGCAATGGGTAGGCTCGCAATGGAATAATGATGTACTAAGGAAACCGCCGAAGCAGTGTAACTTCGGCATGTGCAGCACGACCATCGGCAGCTTTCTTCATCGGTAGCAGCTTTCTTGATCTGCGACGGACTTTGGCGAAATCACTTGCCCTTTGCTTCACCAGTATCGATGACGATAACGGGACGACCCATTTACCTTCGCATATTGTGCGGCGATACGCAATGATAGTTGGAAGTCTAGGCCATACGTACCAAGTTGGTCTAGGCCTCCGCCGGCGTCAGGGGGTACAATCCAGTCAGCCAATCTCGCTATACTTGAGCGCACGGCAAACGCCTTGATAATAATAAAAAGTTAGAAGATTAAATTTGAAGATGTAGATCAAGGCGTGAACAGAAGATACCTAAAACGGCATGTGAGTAGTGAAAAAAAGGTGCCAATTCAGGATATACCACATATGATTATTTGATGGGTTACACTCAGACAAGGTACCAAATCCTTTCTTGCATTGCTCAGTCAGAACACAAATTGATCCCTCCGATACCTTCATGACCACCAATAAGAGGCGTCATAGGTCTGGCGGGCCAGTTGCCAAGCGAAATGTGAAGATCGAGCAGTGGTCATCAGGAGACTTGAGGGGATGGTCTTAAATATGGACCTTGGCGCCCTCTTTGATGAGGATAGCAACTTTTTGATATTGGGAATCCGTTAGGGGATAAGAATCACTTGGATTTGGAGTACTGTTAAAAAAAGGAGAGCGTTTATCATGATGCCATGAGGTAGGGCGAGATAAACTCTAGTATGACTCGTGGCGAGAGACGGAAATGAATAATTTGGTTTACCAACCCCAACTCGTCAATCATTCAGATTCTTCAATTGTCCAGAACATCTTATGTCCGGCATTATCTTTTCGGACTGGAGCCATGGTCGACAAACACCAAAGAGAATCGGATTTATCGGATTTTCGCATTTTGCCCCTCGAGTACCTATGTCATAATCGATTCAATATATGCCATCTTTATTGTGTAGAATTACTGTACCTATTACGTTCAATTCGTCCAGTCCTCGCGTCACAGGGCTGTGGTACTGGCCGAAATCGGTGCATGTCGGTGCCTGCGTCACACAGGCTTCGGACATACTTTGCGTCCGGTGGCAGGTCACGGAAAACGCTGACTTTCTGGTAAAAAGGAGAAGAAGCGCATATGTACTTACCAGAAGAGGGATAGGGGTATCAACTCCGTTTGAAGAAAGATCACGTGATAGGTTGATGAGGGCATCGCGACAATATCCGCTAACATAGAAGTCGGATATATATGTGGAGGCATGGTTCTAACTCCTCCAGCTAAAGCTTTGGCTAGTCTCTTATGGCTTGGCAAATTATACACCAATATTTTTATTTTGAGCCTCTAGCTTTGTGAAATCGTCTTTACAGTTTTGAAGGAGAATAAGCGGCATTGGAAACGGTGACCCGTGGGTGATTTCATCGATATAAAATTGTCTAAATTGGCAAATGTCGGTGGATAGATAGGGATAAAAGACGAAAAGAGCCAGGGTCGGAGGAGATACCTCGGGAACGGGGCAGGCAGGACGGAGTTACCTAATCGGGCGTTTTATCAGGATTTGTGGAGGACCAGGATTAGGATTGAACAATCTTGTACAATCACTACATTAACTCGGTTCTCGCACTCACTTCTTCTTCCTTACCCCTCCCAACATGCCCGCAGTAAACGACTCATTCTCAGAACCCTATACACGTCAGGGTGATGATATCTCAATAGAACAGGCAAGACACGACATAGCTCTCCTAGAACAACAACACCGCAAAGCGGGCATACCACTTTCAGGTCGTATCATACATGTATGCCATTATCTACCGATTACCGCAACCATCGTCTCCAAACCTTCGAACGACATCGGCGTTCCCAGTCCACCTGCAACTCCCCCTACGAAACCTTCGGATAGTCCAGAACCAGTTCTCAACGGCGGTGATTCCCTTAGTTCGTCAGAATCGTCTTCGTCATCTGGTTCTACGGGATTCACCACACCCCATCCATCTCCTGTATGGTCCCTTGCTCCGCGCTATGGTCATTCCGCTATGATCTCTGGCATTCGGTCTCTTTCTCAGACTCACGATCAGCTCGTCGTGGGGTGGACGGGTGATATCATGTCGTTGACGGACAAAGTTCCGGCTGATACTGTCTCTGCGGACGAAAGGGCTGCCTTTGAAGGTGCCCTCAACGACTACCTACCTGACCACGATGACGAACGGGACAGGAAGACCAAATACGTACCCGTGTGGCTTGATGATAAAGTTGCGCATGGACATTATGATGGGTATTGCAAACAAAGTAAGCTTCTTGCGCTTTCTTTCTTCAAGTCCTGTATTAAGATTCATACAGCGCTCTGGCCATTATTTCACTACTTGCTATGGCAAGACGTAGCCACCGAATACGCTTCAGCCGATTCCCACTACCCTTATTACGAATCTGCCAATGCTGCTTTTGCAAGACGCATCGCAGAGGTTTACCGCACTGGCGACCTTATCTGGGTGCACGATTACCATCTCCTACTTGTGCCTAGGTGAGTCAGCCGTCCTTATCTTTTGTTTCCTTTTTAACGTCATCTTTTCTAGACTCGTACGCGAATCCATCCCTGAAGCTGTTATCGGCTTGTTCGTGCACACACCTTTCCCAAGCAGCGAAGTCTTTCGATGCCTTCCCAGTGAGTATCCTGCTCCAGACGTATGACGTCGTCGAGAGTTTATGACGTCGTTTTGACTACCGCTGATGAGTCATGTGTGTAATGTCGATCCCTCGGTTCATTCCTTTTATTTTTATTTATTCATTATTTTCTCCCGCTAATGTATTTACCTTATTTTAGGACGCAAAGAGCTTTTAGACGGAATGTTGGGAGCGAACCTCGTTTGTTTCCAAGTGAGATTTAACATCTATCTATCCTCCCCCTTTCACTAACGCCCAATCAATAGACGTACTCCTACTGTCGTCACTTCCTTTCAACCTGTATCCGTGTATGCGGTTATGAAACAAATTCTCGCGGGATAGATGTGGAGGGACATGTTACGGCTGTTATGCATTGTCCGGTTGGCATAGATGCAGAGCGGGTTGGATGTGATATGTGAGTCATCCATTCCTCTCTCTTCGTTATTATTTTTATTCATTCGGGTTCTAGAAAGCGACCTGGGATCAAACCAAAAGTTGAAGCTTTGAGAAACCTCTATGAAGGCAAGAAAATCATAGTCGGTCGTGATAAACTTGATGTTGTCAAAGGCGTCATCCAAAAGGTTGTTTATCTCTTTCGGGGCTTCTCTAAATCCAATGACATTTTAACTAAGTTCGTGATTAGTTGCGCGCATTCGAAAAATTGCTTCAGGATTATCCTGAGTGGGTTGGGAACGTCGTTATGATCCAAGTAACTAGCCCTGCACTCACTGATTCTCCCAAGTTGGAGCGGATGGTAAGTGAGATTGTTGCGCATATAAATGGCGAGTATGGGAGTCTGGATTTCATTCCTGTACATCATTAGTGAGTCGTCTTTAGTTTTGGTAAGCGTATCCGATGAGACTGACTATCGCCTCTTCTTTTTTCCTTCTGTGCTCTCTCTTGATGGCTCCCTCTTTGAATCCTTCAAATAGCCATCAAACCCTCAAAAAAGATGAATTCTACGCTCTCCTCAGCGTTGCCGATCTGGCTGTTATCACTCCTTTACGCGATGGGATGAACACCACTAGCATGGAGTTCGTTATAGCTCAAGAAAGTACAAATAAGAGTCCCAGCGTGCTTAGCGAGTTTATGGGTATAAGTAAGAATATGGAAGATGCGTTGTTGGTTAACCCTTGGAATCTTGGGGTACGTTCTTTTTTTCCAAGAAAAAATCCCTTCCTCTCTACATTCCAATAGCATATATTCATCGTATTTTTCTTTCTCTACCTAGGACGTAGCAGCTGCCATAAACCAAGGTCTTCTTATGGACCCAGCCGAAAAAGCAGCTCGACATGCAAAGCTTTACAAAGTCGTCACTACTCATACGTCGCATACTTGGGCTACCGTCTTGGTGAAGATGTTACTCGGACAGATGGGGTTACAGGGTACCGCAAGGCAGACACCGTATATCCCGAAAGAGAGACTAGAGAGATTGTATGTGAAAGCGAGGAAGAGACTGTTTTTGTTTGATTATGATGTACGTCGTTCGTCATTCCCTTCGCTATTGTCATAGATCACTGATTTTTTCATCTCTTATCTCTCTTTTTTTTAGGGAACTCTCGCTCCGATTGTTAAAACCCCTTCAGCAGCAGTTCCGTCTGAAGCTACCCTCGAAGCCCTCGAAAAACTCTCTGCCGATCCACAAAACCTCGTATACATCATCTCAGGACGAGACGGTGGGTTCTTGGAGCAACATTTGGGACACTTGAAGAATGTAGGTTTTTCGGCTGAACATGGTGGGTTCTTTAGAGAGCGGGGGTCGAAGGAGTGGACGAATTTTACCCAAACCTTGGATATGAGTTGGATGTCGGAGGTTGAGGAGATATTCAAGTATTATACGGAGGTACGTTGTGTCTTTAGGCTCAGAATTTTTGATGTTGATGTCGATGCTGATATTGCTGTGTTTGTTTTTTACTTTAGAGGACAACGGGAAGTCATATCGAGATGAAGAAGAGTTCGATAACGTGGCATTATCGTGGAAGTGACCCTGAATGGGGGTGAATTGTTTTGCTCGTTGTTCTTACTCTTCTGACAATTTCGCTGACTGGGTGAATGACAGTCAATTCCAATGCCGACAATGTCAAGATCTCTTGGAGAACAACCTTGCGCACAAACGGCCCATTGAAGGTTCGTCATTATCCTTTGTTAAGCGATTTGCAAAATATAACATACCTTACCCGCAGTTCTTATTGGAAAGAAGAACTTGGAAGTTAGACCAACTGCAGTTAACAAGGTGAGATCAGCATGGGACGGAAACAGGACATTGGACTGACCTCCTTTCATAGGGCGAAATCGTCAAGCGAATTCTCTATCAAAACCCGGACGCGGAGTTTATATTCTGTGCTGGAGACGACAAAGTATGTACTTATCTCTTCCGTCCAGTCCTTTTATAAACCCCAAGTTTCACTAGACCGACGAAGACATGTTCCGGGCTTTACTCCTCTTCCCACCCGGCACCGAGAAAGTACTCATGGAAGCACCTATAGCTATAACCCTCCTCGCGGGCAAAGACGCTCCCGCTGTGGAATTGGCTATCCAATCTGAAGCTGTTTTTACGACTGCTGTGGGGCATAGCAGCAAGCGGACGTTGGCTAGTTGGCATGTGACGACTCCACAGGAGATTGTGGAGCATATGTTGGATTTGGTGAAGGATGTCTCGTCCTTCTCGTCGATGAGTCCCACCGCGAATGGTAATACTAATGGAAACAATGCTGCTGCAGGTGGAACTGGGGGTAATGAAAAGGCTAACCTTTGAGGTAGTGCTTTTAATCGTCGATTTCATTTCATTCTAATTCTTCTTTACATTCCTCTTTATAGACAAAAAGGGATATATACATGGTATGATAGACGCAAGGGCCACATCTTTTTTTTCTTTTCATATTACCCTCATGCACTCCTTGCTCCGCCCTCCCTTTACTATTGATCATGACCTGATAGAAAGAAAAATATGCAATATTATTTTGGACTTTTTCTCAATTGTACAATATGGCTGAGGTTTTGTGGGTATTACTAGAATTTTCGTACGTGTTAGACAGTTGCTCCCTCCTTTTTCGGTCCTCGTATACAAACTTGCGTTTTCAAAGATAATCATGGAAACTCCTGCAGCCGTAGCTCTCATGCGTGGAATTAGCAACTAGTCTAGACACGAATCCATACTGGCTAGTGAATACGGTTGGGCGGCGGCATGGCTCCATACGAGATAATGAAACTTGTGGTACATCTGGTAAAGATCTCACTGGCAAACGGTCCATTAAAGGGAACAAGTAAACGTCATGGACTACTCGTTGCTTTTGTTCTTATGTTTCTGTGCTGCCTACCCACGGAACCAAAATCAGGAGGAGGATAGTACGGCATGATAGATAAAGGGATCATCAGGAGTTAGGAACCCGGTACGCAAAATGCACAAATATTTTTTACTTCCACTAGTTCAACTCTCTCTTGTCTCCTCTCTCTTTTTTCTCCACCCTCTTCGTTTTCGCACTTGCCCTGGCCGATAGAAAACGCAGCGCCAAGTTAAAACAATTTTTTTTTATCGGGAATGTCTTTAAGAGTTTCCGGATGATTCGATTTTTGTGATTCGGGGGGAAGTTCCAGTTGAGAGTTGCCGTGTTTGAAGACATATATATGATATGCCTCGTAACACCTTGTGGCCAGTGAACCGTAGATTCGAATATACCATGCGTGGTGAAAGGCCAGGACGTGGAGCTTTTCTTATGGATGGACCCCGCCTTTACTAATTACGAGCTTCAGGATGTCGAAGATAATCTCGCACTGTAATCGACCCTTTATCCGATGCGAGGTAACAAAGCCGTCCGGAAACAGGATCAAAACTATAATCATAGATGAGGTCGGAAGTTCGAAGGAGTTGAGAACCTTGAAAACGCGTATCAGTTGGGGCGGTATCAAGAGCAGCACCAGGATATGGAGATGAACCATTATCGGTGGCCGGGATCACGTAGGCTGATAAAGAATTCGTTTGAGAAGAAGGTATAACGATACAATCGTTACAGATGAGGTGATCTCCGAAATGGATATAGGTATCTTGCTGATTAGTACCATTACCGCCGGCTGGTGCTTTCCAGGTAGTCATTAAACGATGACTATCGCAATGAGTGACTTTTCCAGTTGGGTAATCTTCAGGTAAATGGATCTGGAAACGTGATAAAGCGCTGTGGGATGAAACCCCGGAAAAGACAGTGTAAAAGAGAGCGTGAGGAGTGCCCATGTACCAGTTTCCAGCGTGGCGTACAGTGGTTGTACTGTCTTGTAGTTGGACATCTATTTGGGGAAATGTGAAATCAGGAGGAACGACGCCTGTTCCTTGGTTTGCAGATTTGGGATAGAGGAGTGGGGTGATCCAACCAGAGACGCCACTTGGTCCGATGACTAGGATCGTTTGCTTTTCAATGATGATCTAAGAAAATGTTCAGATTGACAACCCCATAACGTTTTTTAACATGAGATACCTGTTTACATCCATCTAGCTCGAAATTAGGGGATCGCCAACTAGTCGACATGTCGTTCACGAAATCCCAAACATTGATAACGCCTGTACTGGAGATATAGACGAATATATCATCCTTGAGTGCGTGTACGTCGATCTCATTGACTATTGTCTTCCCAAGGATAGATGACCCAGATGATGAGATGTTACTTTGGAAAATGATCACATGTCGAATTCTGTCATGGAAGTGAGATCAAGATGACCAGGGGTTTTTATTGTGTAGGAAAATAAAACGCAAACCGGTCAACAGAAACGCGTTCGCAAGCAATCCTGACTGCACTGCCATCGGATGTGGGATAAACCGAAAGAACTTTGTCTAATGCCATATTAGAAAAATGGATGATGGGCTTCGTCCTTAGATTGACGTGATAAGAGATACCCAGATCCCAAATCCCCAACTCCTCTCCCACACCAGCGACAAGAAATCGACCACCAGGGAGGAGAGTGATACCGGTTAAACCAGAGCTTTTCCCAAAAAAGAGTTTACAGGTCTGGAACGGCTCTAGAACATCCCGATTTGATTTCCTAGGTACAGTCAAAAGTGAGAGCATTCTCGAAGGAGCAGTCACGGCATATTGAAGCTGATGTATTGACATCTCAGCAATTGGGAAAGTGGGCAAGAAAAGACGGTTGGCCTTGCACATGTCGTGTAGGTAATCAATCCACACGTTACGATCGGAGAGTAGACGGGAAAGAGATCGGCATGTCTGAAAGGTTTTTTTTGTTTTGTTTGTTGGATTGGATTGTTCCTCCTCAGGAGGTTGTTCGTTTAGATGAGAAAAAAAAACATACCTGTCCGAGTGAAATGATATCGAGAGGGTTAAGGAGACGTGAAATCAGGAGATGAATTTCTCGGCCAAGGCCCTCGAGTCTGTTTCTCTGGGATTTGATGACACTTGCCATTTGCGTCATTGGGGATTGGGTGAGAACCCTATGTATTCCCAAGTGGCAAGTCCCTTTCGGAGTCAAAAAAAAAGCTGGCAACACAACAGCACCCCTTGCACCTTGCAGTTTCGGGGTTTCAAAATAGACACGGTACATAATTATGTAATGCAGTTAGGAGCTCCAACCGAATAACACCCAACTTCGGATCTCTTCATCTCCCACAAGTCACTGCTCTGACAATGGGTTCAGCGGTTTCTTTTCTGCAACTCTTCCTTTCGAGAGTCGCCACAAGTCTGGTTTACGACAGAGTTGACTGTAATCGCATTCATCGGGAGCTTCTGTGGGATAGCCTGGTCTTCATTATTATATACCACATCCGCTTGGACAACTAATGGACGCAAATAAAACATCAGAATGGTATTTTATAGCATCTACAGCTTTTGTTTTAAATATTAGTAGTTAATTGTCTTGTGGCGATGAACATGAGGTTACCTCGACTTGAGGGCCGCTGGGAGCAAAGTTTGCCCTTTGTCTCACATATATATATATATACTAAGATTGACTGTAGAAATCTCAAGTACCTGAACATCGACAATCATCTCATTTTCCACTTGAACAATTTCAGCTGCGATGGCACCTTCTGATGCGTTCCCGCTGAGGCTTGTGAACATTGCATTGGATTTACAGATCACAATCTGCACATTTCTTCGTCCATCCGATATCTTGGCATTGCGTCAGGTATGTTATCAATCAACATTGGATCTCCCGTCGCTCAAAATCAGTGATCTATAAAGACTTGTAAAGCCTTTCAACTTTCAACACGGCAACGTATAGTTTGGATGGATGCTCTTCGTCGAGTATGCCTCGACAACACTCTTTTTCTCCCAAGTTTCCCTATACCCGATATGACTGTTCTGGAACTCGAACATGCTGCGATGGCACCACGTAGGTGGATTGAGCTCTGTGCCGCGTTCCAAAAACAACATCCTATTGACTCTGGTGCGAAACTGTGCTCAAGAACAATTAGAATCATTGATAATCCACTTGCGGCCATCGCCGACGATCCTGAAATTTTCATCGTGCCAGGTGGGCGATACCTAGTCAGCGATTCGTCTACTGGTATTTTCATTTGGGATCTGGGCTATACTTCCAGTGCCGATTGCAAGTTGATTGCTTCAGTTGAACGGGAAGTCCAATCTCAAAATGCTTCCATGGTTCAGGCCACCCCAGATGGTCTGGGCCTGACAATATTTTCGTCTCATCCGTAAGCTCGAATCTATTACCATTAAAATATTTGTCAAAAATTCATTTTTTTAGATACCAAGATTGCTCTATTTATGAGATTTACCCTCAAAATGAAACACCTCGGCTGACCCAAATCGCTCATGTCAATTTCGACCCCTCTAACGACCCTGCAGCTTACTTATTACCTGACAGAGTGATATGGTCTGGCTTTGATGAGGATAAGATTGTTTTTAGAGTCTGGGACTTTCGAGGGAATCATTCAATAAGTTTTTCTGCCGATATCGACGCCAAGAGATTGGGATACCATCTTGAGGTATATTCCGACCTTCTCAATATGTTGAAGTTAGCTTCTGACTCATTCGTTGGGTAGGTACTTGCGACGAGGACAGCAATCATTGTTTTATGTGAAGAAGGAACATTAGTTTGGGCCATCCCACCTCTATCCCCTCAACCACCAGATTTTTTCGACAACAATCCCACTCATATGCCATCACTCTTCAGAATACCATTCCCGGACGGAATTTTACACCCTCCAGGTTTTGGATGGACTGCACTTGTTGGATGGAGAACGATCTCTTACTGGTACCTTGGTTCTTCGCAACCCCTTTATTTCGATATTTTATGTCTACATTCAAAGTTCCATAGGCTCAAAATCATCGTCAAACCCGACCTCTATGATACCTCTCTCCACGTCATAAATACCTCCGCAGTCAACCCTCATTATCTTCACGACAGAGACGTAGTCTTAGATCCATTCAGCATCTGCGAGGATACCCTTGTTGCCTGCTGGGATGGCAATGATGAATGTGGTTTATATACTGGATTAACTTCGTCTCGCCTTTCCAACGCCACCTCGAACGACGGCCCTGCGGCCAAAGTGTTATTACCCGCAACTGGATCATATGGCATGTATTCCTTATGCCCAGCATCCGGTAGATTTGTGCATCTCGACCGCACCAACAACATAATACTTGTCGATGATTTCTTCTGATAAATACATAGTTCATCATTTATAATGGCAGCTCAGCTATGGAGGGGTTCGCTTAGTCTACTTTTCTTGCCAATCCAAGTGAAGTTCTATTTGGCGTGATCTACACTAGTATATGCATGGTCTTTTTCGCCATACTTTGGTACGAGACGCGTGGTGAGAGCGTATGTGAGCCGCCATATTGTCCAAATATTGTCTTTCGATTTAAATAAACGGCCCTATGGTCTAGATCTGGAGGGAAACTTGAACATCCAGGTTCGAAGTTCTTGATAGGTCATGACTCAATCCAGGCATTGTATGGTTAGAGAATAGATGATTAATGGCGGAGTCGACTTGTAAGGGATTGTCATACGGTACTTTAGATATCGGGTAGCCTTGGTTTGACACTTTGAGTATCCAGCAATAGTACTTGTTCAAGTTGTTGGTCTGATGTCTGGCACATTCTAGAATATTGAGCACTTACATCCACTGCTCATGAGCCATGTAACGGCACATATTTGCCTCATTTCATCCATCTAACGAGAGAATTTCTCGAAGAACAGGAAGTGATGAAACGTACACGCTGAATTACATTAGTATGTAAAATTATACACAAAAACGTGTAGTTTTCCACATAATCCTGACATTTAATTAATAACTGCATTTTGCCTTCAAGTTTACCTCTTATACATACTACGTTGATTGACTGTAGAAATCTTGAGTACCTGAGCATCGACAATCATCCCATTTTCAACTCGAATAATTCCAGCTGTGATGGCACACTCTGAGTCTGAGGCGGTTCCGCTGGGACTTGTGAACATTGGATTGGATGTACAGATCACAATCTGCACATTTCTTCATCCATCCGATATCTTGGCATTGCGTCAGGTATGTTATCAATCAAGTTTCAACATTAGATTTTTGGTCGCTCACAAGTGAATGATTCATAAAGACTTGTAAGGCCTTTCAACTTCCAACACGGCAGCGTATAGTTTGGGTGGATGCTCTTCATCGAGTATGCCATGACAACACCCTTTTTCTCCCAAGTTTCCCCATACCCGACATGACTGTTTTGGAACTCGAACATGGTGCGATGGCGCCACGTAGGTGGATTGAGCTCTGTGCTGTGTTCGAAAAACAACATCCTAATGACTCTGGTGCGAAACTGTGCTCAAGAACAACTAGAATTATTAATAATCCATTCCCGGCCACGGCCAAGAATCGTGAAATTTTCATCGTACCAGGCGGGCGATACCTAATCAGCCATTCATCTAACGGTATTTTCGTTTGGGATCTGGGCTACACTTCGAGTGCCAATTGCAAGTTAATTGCTTCAGTTGGACCATCCCTTGGACAGGAAGGCAGATCTCATTCTTGCATGGTTCAGGCCACCCCAAATGGTCTGGGCCTCATAATATTTTCGTCTCATCCGTAAGCTCAAATTTATTTTGATGAATATATTTGTTGAAAATTCTTTTTTTTAGATTCAAAGATTGCTCTATTTATGAGATTTACCCCCAAAATGAAACACCTCAGCTGACCCAAATCGCTCATGTCGATTTCGACCCCTCTAAGGATCCTCCAGCTTACTTATTACCTGACAGAGTGATCTGGTATGGCTTTTATGAGGATAGGATTGTTTTTAGAGTCTGGGACTTTCGAGGGAACTATTCAATAAGTTTTTCCACCAATGTCGACGTCAAGAGATTTGGATACAGTCTCGTGGTATATTCCGATCTTTTCAATATGTTGAAGCTAGCTTCTGACTCATTGGGTACTATAGGTAATCGCGACGAAGACAGCAGTCATCATCTTATGCGAAGAAGGTATATTAGTTTGGGCCACCCACCTCTATCCCCTCAACCTCAACCGCCGAATTTTTTCGACCACAATCCCACTCATATACCATCACTCTTCAGAATTCCATTACCAGATGGAAATTTACACCATCCTGAAATTATTGGATGGAACACGATCTCTGACTGGTACCTTGGCTCTTCGCAACCCGTTTATTTCGACATTTTAGGTCGGGATTCTATATTCCATAGGTTCAAAATCATCATCAAACCCAACCTCTATAATACCTCCCTCCACATTATAAATAGTACCTCAACCTATCCTCATTATCTCGACAACGACGCAGTCTCACAACCATACAGCATATGCGAGGACACCCTTGTCGCCTGCTGGGATAGCAATGATGAATGTGGTGTATGGTCCTCTTCTTTTTCCGGCGTCGCCTCGTACAGCGGCCCTGCGGCAAAAATGTTATTACCCGCGGTTCCATACGAAGTGTATTCTTTATGCCCGGCGTCGGGTAAATTTGTGCATCTCGACCTCGACAACAGCAGAATACTTGTTTATGATTTCTTCTGACAAGTACATAGTTCATCATCTATCATGGCAACTCAGCTATGGAGTGGTTCGATTAGTCTATTTTTCTTGCCAATCAACGCGATCAAAATTTCGATCCAAGTGAAGTTTCATTTGGCGTGATCTACATATGCATCATTGCATGGTCTTCTTCGTCATACTTTGGTACGAGACGCATAGTGAGAGCGTATGTGAGCCATCATATTGTCCAAATATTGTCTTTCGATTTACAGCTGTTTTCATATCAACAAGCCATCAATCAACGCTTGGTCGGGGTCGGAATTTGAAGTTTTGTAGAGATCACGAGATAACAACTGTTAGTTGCCTTCGGCTTTCGGGCGGACTCTAAATGTTACAGATATTACCACGTGATGTTCCAAAAAGGTAAATACCTCCTAGTCCGCCCGCAAGCCGAAGGCGGTAGCCTGCTATCTCGTGATCTCTACAAAACTTCAAATTCCGACCCCGACCAAGCGTTGATTGATGGCTTATTGATATGAAAACAGCTGTAATGACTGCATTTTGCCTTTGCCTCTCATATATATACTAAGTTGATTGACTCTAGAGATCTTGAGTACCTGAGCATCGACAATCATCCCATTTTCGACTCGAGCAATTTCAGCTGCGATGGCCCACTCCGAGACGGTCCCACTGAGGCTTGTGAACATTGGATTGGATTTACAGATCACAATCTGCACATTTCTTCATCCATCCGACATCTTGGCATTGCGTCAGGTATGTTGTCTATCAAGTTTCAACATTAGATCTTTGGTTGCTCACAAGTGCATAAAGACTTGTAAAGCCTTTCAGCTTCCAACACGGCAACGTGTGGTTTGGGTGGATGCTCTTCGTCGAGTATGCCACGACAACACTCTGTTTCTACCAAGTTTCCCCATACCCGACATGACTGTTCTGGAACTCGAACATGCTGCAATGGTGCCACGTAGGTGGATTGAGCTCTGTGCCGCGTTCCAAAAACAACATCCTAATGACTCTGGTGCGAAACTGTGCTCAAGAACAACTAGAATTATTGATAATCCACTTGCGGCCATGGTCGACACTGAAATTTTCATCGTGCCAGGTGGGCGATACCTGATCAGCCATTCGTATACCGGTATTTTCGTTTGGGATCTGGGCTATACTTCCAGTGCAGATTGCAAGTTAATTGCTTCAGTTGCACAGGAAGTCGGATCTGATACTTGCACGGTTCAAGCCACCCCAGATGGTTTGGGCCTGATAATATTTTCGTCTCATCCGTAAGCTTGAATTTATTACCATTAAAATATTTGTCGAAAATTCATTTTTTAGATGCCAAGATTGCTCTATTTATGAGATTTACCCTCAAAATGAAACACCTCAGCTGACTCAAATCGCCCATGTCAACTTCGACGCCTCTGTGGACCTTACAGCCTACTTATTACCTGACAGAGTGATCTGGTGCGGCTTTTGTGAGGATAGGCTTGTTTTTAGAGTCTGGGACTTTCGAGGGAACTATTCAACAAGTTTTTCCGCCGATGTCGACATGCCAGTGGACTACAGTCTCGAGGTATATTCCGACTTTTTCAATTTGTTGAAGTTAGCTTCTGACTCATTTGTTGTGTAGGTAATTGTGACAAAGACAGCAATCATTGTTTTATGTATAAAAGGAATATTGGTTTGGGCCATCCCACCTCTATCCCTTCAATCGCCAGATTTTTTCGACCACAATCCCACTCATATACCATCACTCTTCAGAATTCCATTACCGGATGGAATTTTACACCACACTGACATTGTTGTCTGGAAGACGGTCTCTTCCTGGTACTTTGGCTCTTCGCAACCCCTTTATTTCGACATTTCATGTCCAGATTCAAAATTTCATAGGTTCAAAATCATCGTCAAACCCAACCTCTACGATACCTCTCTCCACGTTATAAATACCTCCACAGTCAATCCTCATTATCTCGACGACTACGACCTATTCTTACAACCATACAGCATTTGCGAGGATACCCTTGTCGCCTGCTGGGATAACAATGATCACTGTGGTGTATATACTGGATTAACATCGTCTCGTTTTTCCAATGTCATGTCGTACGGCGGCCCTCTGGCAAAAATGTTATTACCCGCGACTGGGAACATTTATTCTTTATGCCCAGCATCTGGTAAATTTGTGCATCTCGACCTCGACAACAACAGAATACTTGTTGATGATTTCTTCTGATAAGTACATAGTTCATCATTTGTCATTGCAGCTCAGCTATGGAGTCTATTTTTCTTGCCAATCAGCGCGATCAAAATTTTGATCTGAGTGAAGTTCTGTTTGGCATGATCTACATATGCATGCCATGGCCTTGTTCGCCATACTTTGGTACGAGACGCATAGTGACAGCGTATGTCAGGCGTCATATGGTGTGTTTCGATTTAAATAAACGGCCCTAATATGGTCTAGATCTGGAGGGAAACGTCCATGTTCGAAGTTCTTGATAGGTAATGACCATCGCACATGACTCATTCGATATCTGGCACATTCTAAAATATTGAGCACTTACACCCACTCCTCATGAGCCATGTGACGGCTCAGATTTGCTCATCTCATCTATCTAATGAGAGAATATACTCCTGTTTCCGGAAGAGCAAGAAGCGATGAAACGTACAATAGTAGCTCGCTGAATTAAATTAGTATGTAGAATTATACACAAAGACGTGTAGTTTTCTACATAACCCTGACATTTAATTAATTATGTATCCACACTCTGCGGGGGCAAGGCTCGCTTCACCATCCTAGTCGTGTGACAATTGTACATCCACTTAGTATGCATATCTATGAACATAATTTTAGAAGTATCTATGACGTCTTCAACAATACCAGTTGTCGCATTGACCAGACCTATGTGACCGTGAAAAGCTTAGGGTTCACTAATTTGAAGGACAGAAGAACAGCCCGAGGTCGTATGAAGGCACACCTTGCTGTAAGCCGGAGCTCACCATCATATATAGTGCCGTTGTACTGAATGGGTAACCATTCAGTATACTTGCCTTTTGGCGGAATGGTCTTGTGCGGCACTCTGGGCCACCTTCCACTTGCACTTGCCAGATATTACGCGTAACCATCATTTTCGCACCTTTCACTAGAAATATATGGTTTTCAAGGCCACCTGCTTCATCAGTAGCAGATGGGCCACCATCGTGTCTTGCATTGATACGAGTGCATGGGCAGCATGGCTGATTGAGTGCCTGCAGTTCAGTGATATTGAGGTTATGAACGACACTGCGCATCGTATACAGGCAGACCGAATCCTCGAATAACCACCTAGTTTCAGGTGTGAGGTTCCTCTCAGATAGTGAACTGAGAAGCCGCCACGCTTCCTGGTTAAGACCACCACAAGATGCATGGGAAAGGATGTTTCGGAAAGTGACTTGGTCAGGAGAATCCCCACCTTGCCTGTGAACAACCTGGAGTCGAAAACTTTGCGTGAATATGTGGTACAAAGCACTACCGTCACGGCTCAGGCATCCTTCTCTGAGGCTGTGAAGGATGCGGAGAATATAAGGGGGTATCTGGCACAGGAGGGAAATGTTAGGGCGACATTCAGGCCTCCAAAAGGCATGTTCGCAGCCTTGTGAAAGAGTTGTCGACAGCGACAGTCAATTTGGGCCAAAGTACGCAGGCCAAGCATCGATTTTTCATCAATGATAACGAAATATACGCCCTCCCATACAACTCCCATAGTATTGGCGTACTTAAAATTTGTATTTGTTTGTCCGGACCTTTTACCCCTAGAGCCGTCTAGAAATATTGAGTATCTGAGCATTCTCATTTCCAACTCGAACAATGTCAGCCGCGATGGCACAATCTGAGTCTGAGGCAGTCACACTGAGGCTTGTGAACATTGGATTGGATGTACAGATCACAATCTGCACATTTCTTCATCCATCCGATATCTTGACACTGTGTCAGGTATGTTATCAATCAACATTGGATCGTTCGTTGCTCAAAGTCAATGATTCATAAAGACTTGTAAAGCATTTCAACTTCTAACGCGGCAACGTGTAGTTTGGGTAGATGCCCTTCGTCGAGTATGCCTCAACAACACTCTGTTTCTACCAAGTTTCCCCATACCCGACATGACTGTTTTGGAACTCAAACATGCTGCGATGGCACCACGTAGGTGGATTGGTCTCTGTGCTGCATTCCAAAAACAAGATCTTAATGACTCTTGTGCAAAACTGTGCTCAAGAACAACAAGAATTATTAACAATCCACTCGCGGCCATGGCCGACAATCCCGAAATTTTCATCGTGCCAGGTGGGCGATACCTAATCAGCCATTCGTCTACTGGCCTTTTTGTTTGGGATTTGGGATATACTTCAAGTGCCGATTGCAAGCTAATTGCTTCAGTTGAATTATCCCTTGGACATGAAGGCAGATCTCATTCTTGCATGGTTCAGGCCACCCCAGATGGTCTGGGCCTCATAATATTTTCATCTCATCCGTAAGCTCGAATTTATTATGATTGATATATTTGTTGAAAATTCATTTTTTAGATACAAAGATTGCTCTATTTATGAGATTTACCCTCAAAGTGAAACGCCTCAGCTGACCCAACTCGCCCATGTCAATTTCGACCCCTCTAAGGATCCTCCGGCTTACTTATTACCTGACAGAGTGATCTGGTACGGCTTTTATGAGCATGGGATGGTTTTTAGAGTCTGGGACTTTCGAGGGAACCAT
Source organism: Phlegmacium glaucopus (assembly GCA_015039465.1). Taxonomy (NCBI): domain Eukaryota; kingdom Fungi; phylum Basidiomycota; class Agaricomycetes; order Agaricales; family Cortinariaceae; genus Phlegmacium; species Phlegmacium glaucopus. The sequence continues at coordinate 4,036 of MU130424.1, read as the reverse complement.
TCAATAAGTTTTTCTGCCGATGTTGATGCCAAGACTCGGAGATGGGGATACAATCTTGAGGTATATTCCGATCTTTTCAATATGTTGCAAGTTAGCTTCTGACTCATTTGTTGGGTAGGTAATTGCGACGAGGAAAGCAATCATCCTTCTATGTGAAGAAGATATATTAGTTTGGGCCATCCCACCTCTATCTCCTCAACCTCAACCGCCAAATTTTTTCGACCACAATCCCACTCATATACCATCACTCTTCAGAATTCCATTACCAGATGGAATTTTACACCACACTGAAATTGTTGGATGGAAAATGATCTCTCGCTGGTACCTTGGCTCTTCGCAACCCATTTATTTCGACATTTTATGTCTAGATTCAAAATTTCATAGGTTCAAAATCATCGTCAAACCCAACCTCTATGATACCTCTCTCCACGTCGTAAATACATCCACAGTCAATCCTCATTATCTCGATGACTACAACCTATTCTTACAACCATACAGCATTTGCGAGGATATCCTTGTCGCCTGCTGGGATAACAATGATCACTGTGGTGTATATACTGGATTAACGTCGTCCCGTTTTTCCAACATCATGTCATACGGTGGTCCTGCAGCCAGAATGTTATTACCCGCGACTGGATACATTTATTCTTTATGCCCAGCATCTGGTAAATTTGTGCATCTTGACCGTGACAACAGCAGAATACTTGTCGATGATTTTTTCTGATATGGCTGGGGTTCCCTTACTCTAAGTTCTTGCCTATCTACCCCTTTACGAGACGAGACTTTTGCCGAGAGGAATGTTCGATATGAGACGAGAATTTTTTATAGGAGCAGTCAAATTTAGGAGCAAAAAACAACTAGCTTTTCCTAATTTATTCATTTTAAAAAAGGTACAGTGGTAGCTCACTGAATAAAGTAGTATGTAAGTTATACACAAGACCTATAGTTTTCCACATAATCATGACATTTAATTAATAACTTGGAGTATAAATTTCAGCTCAAAGAATGAGATTCATTCCTACAACACCGTTACCAGTGTTATATAAGAGTCAATACTTCACTTCTCCTACGATTTTGAAGCTATTGAAAATGCCCCTTGAGGTATCGGATCATAAAAATGAATCAATTCGAAAGAGCTTTTTCCCTGCTAAATTTGACTGCGAAATTGACTCCTACTAGTACAAAAATTCTCATCTATCTCACCACGGTAAAGACATCGAATCGAACATTTCTCTTGGCAAAAGTCTCATCTCATGAAGGGCTGATAGACTAAGTGAATCGATCCATAACCGAGCTGCCAAGATAAATGATGAACCATGTGCTTATCCGGAGATATCATCGATAAGTATTCTGCTGTTGTCGTGGTCGAGGCGCACAAATTTACCAGATGCTGGGCATAAAGAAAAGTATCTCCAGTTGCGGGTAATAAAATTCCAGCCGCACTGGCAGGGCCACCATACTTGATGACGTTGGAAAACCGAGACGATGTTAAGCCAGTATATACGCCACGTTGTCTGGGATTACCGGTATCCCAGCAGGCGACAAGGGTATCCTCGCAAATGCGGTATGGTTGTAAGAATACGTCGCCGTCGTCGAGATAATGAGGGTTGACTGCGGAGGCATTTATAACGTGGAGAGAGGTATCATAGAGGTCAGGTTTGATGATGATTTCGAACCTATGAAATTTTGAGTATCGACATAAAATGTCGAAATAAAGGGGTTGCGAGGAGCCAAGGTACCAGTAAGAGATTGTGTTCCATCTAACAAATTCAATGGGGTGTAAGATTCCATCCGGTAAAGGAATTCTGACGAGTGACGGTACTATATGAGTGGGATTGTGGTCGAAAAAATATGGTGGTTGAAGTTGAGGGGTCAAAGGTGGGATGGCCCAAACGAATATTCCTTCTTCACATAAAACAATGATTGCTGTCTTCGTCGCAATTACCTACCCGACGAATGAGTTAGAAGCTAACTTCAACATGTTGAAAAGATTGGAATATACCTTTAGATCGTATCTCAATCCCCTGATGTCGACATCAGCGGAAAAACTTATTGCTCTCGAAAGTCCCAGACTCTAAAAACGATCCTATCCTCGTAAAAGTAGTACCAGATCACTCTGTCAGGTAATAAGTAAGCCGTAGAGTTGTCAGAAGAGTCATAATCGAGATGGGCAATTTGAGTCAGCTGAGGCGTTTCACTTTGGGGGTAAATCTCATAAACAGAACAATCTTTGTATCTAAAAAGTGAATTTTCGATAAATATATCAATCATAATAAATTCGAGCTTACGGATGAAACGAAAATATTATGAGGCCCAGACCATCTGGGGTGGCCTGAACCATGCCGGTATAAGGTCCGCCTTCCCGTTCAACTGAAGCAATTGTCTTGCAATCGACACTTGAAGTATAGCCCAAATCCCAAACGAAAATACCCATAGACGAACGGCTGATTAGGTATCGCCCACCTGGCACGATGAAAATTTCAGGATTGTCGACCATGGCCGCGGGTGGATTGTCAATAATTCTTGTTGTTCTTGAGCACAGTTTCGTGCCGGAGCCATTAGGATGTTGTTTTTGGAACGTGGCACAGAGTTCAATCCACCTACGTGGCGCCATCGCAGCACGTTCGAGTTCCAGAACAGTCATGTCAGGTATAGAGAAACTTGGTAGAAACAGAGTGTTGTCGAGGCATACTCGATGAAGAGCATCCACCCAAACTATGCGTTGCCGTGTTGGAAGTTGAAAGGCTCTACAAGTCTTTATGGATCACTGAATTTGAGTGACAAAAGATGCAATGTTGATTGATAACATTACCTGACGCAATGCCAAGATATCGGATGGATGAAGAAATGTGCAGATTGTGATCTGTACATCCAATCCAATGTTCACAAGCCTCAGCGGGACCGCCTCAGACTCAGAGTGTGCCATCGCAGCTGAAATTGTTCAAGTGGAAAATGAGATTGTTGACGCTCAGGTACTCGAGATTTCGTTCAAGATCTGAGCCAATCAACTTAGTATGTATATGAGGCAAAGGGAAAATGCTAGTCTCCGACTCTCCCATAGCCAGAAAGCTGATCACATGTTGCTTCCCAAGGGCGATCAGTAATGTGTAATGGTATTGTAGGGATAGATCACTAGCTACGCATTGAAATCACATGACGCACGTCGTGTGAATCTTCTTGTGTACACGAGCACACATTACATTTCCATTCGTTTTCTCTTTACTACCACCTAATACTACTGTCTCTACCTCATTCCGATATATCCTTTCCACTCTTACTTACTTTACCCATCCTCTTTGTTTTTCAATTCGCCATCAAAAATCCATCATCATTATTTAACATCAGAATGCCACGTCAACCATCGGGAACAACTTACACGAAAACGCTCAGTGCTTTGCGCAAAACGGAGCTAGTCCGCCTTGCCAACGACCTGGATCTCGACTCAGATGGGTCCGTCGCAGAACTGCGAACCCGACTAAAAGACCATTTAAATGAGAACCGAGACATCTTATTTCGAATCCCGAGATACAATGCTTTATATCCCAGACACCGTTGCCATATCCAACCACCTCCACCACCTGCTTCTGACACCCTATCAACACATTTATCCCAACCTCCATCCACTTCATTCTCATCATGGGATGGTATGGCTGCTGATCACCACCAATCTCCGCCGCCAGTATCAGATCACACACGTCATCCAACACCTGTTATTGCCGACATTATTTCAGAAAGAAATTCCCCTGTTCCACAAACAGGAACCATTGATGGACGTAAGTCCTTAGTTCCTCCATCGATCAAGATACTCTTCATTGTATTATATAATTTTGCATACTCTTGATATGCCGTGGTTCACCCTCGAGTCCATGCATACTTCATTTTTGCATACTAATGATATGCTATGTATATATTCATATCTGCATGCTTTTGACACGCTGGATGACAGAGTTAAATTCCTAACTGATGAATTGTCATTATATTAAACTTATAATCATTATGCGACATGCTGGGCAAAATTTTTTGATCCATGATCATA
>MU130417.1:73134-94300 GCA_015039465.1 Phlegmacium glaucopus | reverse complement strand
TACCTCGTTGAATGTTTGTCGGATTTTCTGATGATTTGGCTGTTCATCCAATTGACTGATACGGTTGCTATTATATTCAGGTCACATTCATAGTCAATCGTAGCGCCTCCATGTATGGATTGGAAATTCTTACTTTGATGTATGGCATAGCCTACCTTATGCCTTGCTCATATCCGGGTAACCGCTTCATTTAGGCATAAAATCCATCGTACACCAGTGCTCACCCGACCCTTTTCGCTACTCATTATAGACTGATCTCCTTCCTTGCGGCCTTTTCTATCATGTGTTTCGGCTCACGGGACCAAGTTACCATCATGATGATGTCCATTGCATTGTTAACGCTGTGTCTTTTGCTCTTGTGGTGCATCTCTACTCGCTCGAACCCTGAAACGGTGCCTATCCTCTCTTTCAAGTCCTTACTTAGTCCTGCTAGGTGTCTTGTGCTTTTTTGTATGATCTCCCTCGGTCCTTTCTTCAGTAATTATTTGTCTCTTTCCATTTATCACATCACGTTCTTTGTCATATTCTAGACCAATGCAGGTAGGTAAGTAGTATATTATGCTGATGAGTTCCCCCGTCGAATGTGATTATACTTATCAATTCTCATACGCCACAGTGATCTCGGCCAAGCTATTTTCCAGGACAGCTTGATGAAAAATACAATGAACTGAATTCAAGTGACAAGTCAATTATCGGATGGTCGTACGCGTACTTCTGAGCTTTCATCTGGAAAGGCCATATGATACTGATTCATTGGTCATCAATTCATATTATTATTATTATTATTGTCTTGTTAACTTTCATGATTAAGACCGAACATCGCAGTGTTGTGTAATATTGTATTGCATAAGTTCAGCAAAGGTCACTAGGGGAACCAGGATGTTGTTCCGTGACCTGAGGTAGGGGGGTCAACGTTTCAACCCTTAAAATGTATGGGCTATCTGGACCATCATTCTCCAGCCTTGTAAAAGTTTAGCCACTTTCCAAGAAAAAATCCAACACGAGAAATGTCCAAGAACATAGGAAATGTGTTCTCGGAGATTTCCCATCACAGAGAATTCGAATTACCATTTTCGGCAGAAACATACCTTATTTGGCCCTTAAAATTTTTATCTACCCCGTCCACGGAGTGGATGTGGTGGGTCGCCTGATTGAGTCTAACCTACCCCAGGCAATTTTGACAATCCCGGTTGCCACTATATTCACGTTCACGTTCACTAATGAATGCAGTGCAAATGACTGTTAGCTTCGTGAGGACTCATTGCACTACCCCATGCCTCCTATCCAGGTGTACCCTCTCCTGCATCTGCTGCTCAGCTTTCTCAAAAGGGTAAAGGTTGTCGGCCATAAACTTTGCACACTTTGGATTCGACAAGTGGCATTCCTACGATTTTTTTTTTGGAAATTCTTATCCCTGTTCATTCGCCGCCGGTTTCGCAACGACTCGAACAAAATGTCAAAGTCTACTGGCAGACGTCCCTCCATGCCATGGGGAAAGGCAAACCACGATGATGTGGATTGTTTTAGCAGACTCCCTATTTCGTTTCTGAACAGATGGCAGCAGAAGTCATTGCCACTACACCACACAGAGCAACGCTATCCGCCAGTGCCGCCAACAGGTCCATCGACTTCCCAGGTGGCAATCCTAGATTCAACGACGCCTACGGGCGACATTATTGTACTGCAACACCACACGGAGCAACGCTATCCGCCTGTGCCGCAAACAGGTCCATCGACTTCCCAGGCAGATTCAATGACGCCTACGGGCGACGTTCTCGTACCCCAACACCACACGGAGCGCTGCTATCCGCCAGAGCTGCAAACAGGTCCATCGACGTCCCAGGCAGTAGTCAATTATCCAATAATACTTATGGATGACACGAGAATGTCGTCCCTCCCCAACTCAAGCGTCACTACTAGAGCAAAGGATGATCATAACTGTGATCCTCAGTCACCTCCTGGACTTTGTAAAGGAATTTCGAACCTTGTCGCTGTTACATCGTCTGGATTTGAGCGATATGAGAGAGGCTTCACATCGTATGTTTTGAACTACAGATCATCAGTTAAGAAATAATGGATTCTCTCCAATAGCGAGAAATTATGCTACGACTCGTTCCCGATCCCCCCGTTGTTTATGACTTTCACAGAGTAAATCGCTTTGGATTGCTGTTGATAAATAGTTTTGATCTGCAACTGAACGTAGGTCAGAACTTCCGAACCAATGGGTTACTTTTACCCATCCGGACGGTGCTCCGTACTTTCTTGATGATTCTCGGGCAAGCACATCTCAATGCTTCTCCTCATTGAAGAAGCAACATTGATACATTTCTGTACTGCAGAAAATCCCAATCCTCACCGACGTCTGGATGTACGATGCAGATTCCAAAACAAAATTGGAGACCTATATCGAGCAAATATTTTCATATATCGAGGAATACAATATTGAAATTCCGGAGGAGACGTGTCTTGTGTTGGAGCTTAGGAACTCAGGAAAATGTGGTTATTATTTCGTGAATCATGCGAAGCAGTGCTTGTTTTGGTTGGATGAATTTAATGGTCTGGGTTTCTTGGGGAAGGTCAAGGTTAAATATACTCCATCGCACATTGGCGAGTCCTTTTATTTTATTGCAGGCATGAATTGCTTTATTAACAGGTAATTGGATAGGTCACGAAATGAAGTCTTTGTACTGGTCAGTTCAACGCTTCAACTTGTGCCACAGGAAGTTGTGTTCCAAAACTGAATCGCCTTTATCGACAGGCTTCATAACTATTTATTCCCGGACTTATGTCCATTTCCATCCAGCGCCATTTCAGAAATAAAAGATGGTTTTATCCATGCGATCGGCAGTATGTAACTTCTTTGCTTGCTTTACTTCACCGCTCCCAACTGGGCAATATAGACTCGTTGACATCATCTCGAGGCCTGGCGCCATATAGTTTGGATGGTCTACAGAAAATGCTTGATTTGGTGAACACCATCGAAGGTAAGGCTACGAATTAGGTCCCCCTGTAAGCTTAATCAACGTCAATGTCAACGTCAAATTCAGCGCAAGGTGAACTGGCAGCTGGTTCTATTGCCATTATCTGTAAGTGGTACAACTAAGCTTGTCTATCCTGTCCATGTGTTAATCAATAAGTTTATTAGCGCGTTTTCTCCACAACTTTCGTAAGTTCCTTATCATCACTCAAATTCAAATCTGATAAATCCCTAGACCATGAACGATTCCTCCATTTGCATGGACAAATAAATGCCCGTCTAACCAGGGGTCAATCAATTCATCCCGAGAGACAAAGGTCTTTTCTGATGAGAGTTTGCATGCCATTTCATACGTTCTACGGTCCAATGATCTATCTCAGAAAGTTACGCAAAATAACTGTTGATGGTCTTGTCAATGGTTTTGTGTGGAAAGATTTGTTGGGGCAGTTGACGGCCGATTGGAGAGAGTTTACTCTATATGTGCGTTTATATTATTTGAACGCTCGCATATCCTCAACTTACTATATATCTATGATTTTTGACGTCCAGGCAACCGTACTGCTCAATGCCAACGTTGCGTTTCTAGCAATCCCAAGTGTCGACAACTCAGCACACACTTCAGCACATGGTTCATATGGCCAGGTAGCGAGCTATTTTTCGATAGCGAGCAGCATTGGAGCGATTGTTTTGGGTTTGCTTTTGGTCAAGACACATAATACATCGTTGGATGTTCGTTGAAATTTCGGATGATTGGTTGATCATCTAACTGATTGATACGGTTGCCACCTCTATTCAGGTCACATTCATAGTTAATCGTAGCGCCTCCATTTATGGATTGGAAATTCTTGCTTTGATGTACAGCCTACCTTATGCCTTGCTCATGCATGCGTAAGTGGTTCATTTGAACATAAAATCATCATGCGCTAGTGCTCACTAACTCCTTTCGCTACCTATTATGGCAGGTTGTTCTTCTTCCTTGTGGCCTTTTCTTTCATGGTAGGCGATGCGATTATATTTATTACATGGGTTGTTCTGGGTCTTTTTTTCTTTTTTTTGTGCCTCCTTATGTTGTTTTCGAGCAATTGAGATCATTAGATCATTGAAGGATTCGATAAGGGAAGAGAAGTTAAATTTAATATTATTTTGTCTGTGATAACGTGACCGGATTTCCCACTTTCCTCACCGGACTGAGCTTTCATTCACCTCTTTTGTGTTCGCTCTTCCATAATTTTTGTTATATTATATCTTACTTGGTAGAAGATCCCCAAGAGACGTTGCAAGGATGTCGGTGTCGTACGCGACTTCTAAGCAGTCATTCATGGCAGAGACTTCGAATCGTATGTGCTGGACTACACTGGCAGATCATCAGTTATGAAATAATGGATTCTCTTCAATAGCGAGAAATTCTGCTACGACTCGTTCCAAATCCGCCCGTTGTCTATGACTTTCACGGAGTGAGTTGCTTTGGATTGTTGTTGATAAATAATTTTGATCTGCAACTTAACGTAGGCCAGAACTTCCGAACCAATGGGTTGCTTTTACCTATCCGGATGATGCTGCGTACTTTCTTGACAACTCTCGGGCAAGCACAGCTCAATGCTTCTCATCGCCGAAGAACCAACGCTGATACGTTTCTGTACTACAGAAAATCCCCATCGACGTTTAGGATGTACGATACAGATTCCAACACAAAATTAGAGACCTATATCGACCAAATATTTTCATATATCGAGATCGATATTCCGGGGGAGACGTGTCTTGTGTTGGAGCTTAGGAACTCTGGGAGGTGTGGATATTATTTTGTGAATCATGTAGAGCTGTGCTTGTTTTGGCTGGATGAATTCAATGGTATGGATTTCCTAAGTTTGCCTATCTTGTCCATGTGCTAATCAATAAGTTTAACAGCGCGTTTTCTCCAAAACTTTCGTAGGTCCCTTTATCATTATTCCAACTCAAATCTATGAATCACCACTAGACCATGAACGATTCCTCCATCTGCACGGAAAAATAAATGCCCGTCTAAGCAGAGGTCAATCAATTCATTCTGAGGGACCAAGGACTTTTCTGTTGACAGTCCTGTCATTTTTTCTGCTCTACGGTCCAGCGGTCTATCTCAGAAGGTTACGCGAAATAACCGTTGATTGCCTTGTCGATGAACATGTGTGGAAAGACCCGTCGGAGCAGTTAATATATCCTTCCATCACCTATTCGTCCTCGTGCTGTTGTCTCCGACTTTAGCCAACATGGACGAATTTTTCGCCAGTGACTAGGTAACTTCTTCCTTGCTTCCGGTGCTGTTCGTACGCTAATGGCACCTACTGGCATCGATTCTAGTACATCATTGGTATCCGCAATGTCCTCAACTAGGGTCATATCCATGCTATAACTAGGTACGCCGGGAGGCCTAGCTCCCCCTCCCTTAACTGTTTGTAAATCCGGACAATTTCTTGACATGTGTCCTACTTCTTTACAGTTGAAACATTTGCCGCTGGCCCTTAACTCGGCCATCTCTTTTTCGGACAATTTTGGTTTTTCGATATTCGGTTTGTTAAAATTATTATTACTTGTACTCCTGTTTTGATAATTGTTGTTTCGCGGTGCAGAATTCCTATTATTATTACCAACGCGTCCTCTATGCATGGTAGCACGGCCAGCACCCCTTGGTGCTCGATTAGTCGGCTGTCAAAAAGTACCTCGGTTGGGTATTGTGGTGTTTTGCCGGTTATTACCAACACCATTTAGATTGATTGGAGCGACGGTCACCAAACGTGACGACATACCAGAGGAAAAGTTTCGAGTTCTGTAACTCCTTCCTGAGTTGTTTGCAAACGGTCTCTGATTAATAGAATGGCTTGGATGAGCGACTCTTCGTTCGCGAGGATCAATTACATTGTCAGCGATCTCAACTACCTCAGCTTTAGTTACTACATCTTCCCATGAGGATATGTCCGGATGTAACCCGTCTTTCCACAGTGTCCTTTGGATCTTAGGTTTAAGACTGTACCATAATTTAACCACTCTTTGCTCCGGAGACACCACTCCTACCATATTGAACAATTCTTGTAATTCATAAATGTGTTCAGATACAGATTTACTGCCCTGTGTAAGACTTTCCAGTTTCAATCGCATTTGTTGCCTATAGTCTATTGGAAAACAGTAGTTAAACAGTTCTGTAAAGAACTTATGCAAATTCCAATTCTTCGGATCGTCTATAGCAACTTTTTGCATGTAAAAGTCGTAAGCTTTCCCATCGAGGAAATGTACCAGTATCCGGATTTGACGTTCCGTGCTGACATTACCGTCTCGTAGGTAAGCCTCTCCTTCCATTACAAACCGATGGTAGGCACGCGGGTCAGCCGCGCCATCATATTCCTTCGGTGGAATGGGTTTAATCGAAGTATCTTCCTTTCTTGGACTTGTCCAGGATTTCCTCTTTCGGTGTTTCTTCAATTTCGAGCGCTTAGGATTCGTTATCTTAGTACTATCGTTTGAGTTCGAGCTGTCAGAATAGTAATCACTTTCAGAACTCGAAGATGATGTAGGAGATTCATCTCCTTCACCATGGACATGTTCATAAGACGTATCTCTCTCTCCATACTTCTGAGCTAATCCGTTCAACGCAACGCCTAGGCTGCTATCAGGAGCAATCTGTGCAGCCGGTCTCGACCCGGTTCGTCGTGCCTCTGCTGAACGGCTATGTTCGGTCTTAGGTACCTTGACGTGCCTGGGAGCATGTGGAACCTTGAAATGGTTATCAGCATCTGAGTCATCGCTAGAATTCTCCTCGGTGCTTTTCTTCTTTTTAAATTTCTTTGTTTTTCCTTTTCTAGGAATAGCGCCGTTATCTTTATCGGTGTTATAAGTTTGCAAAATGATTGCCTGTGTTTCGGGGTTTAATTCTGAGCTGCTAATCTCAATGTTGCCCCATTCCTTGGGATCAATAACCTTCCCTTTATTATGGGAAGGGCCCGAGTCAACGTTCCTCTCACGTTGTTCCTCAATTGCTGCTTGTCTTCGCTTGACTTGTGCTAATTCATTCTTAGATAAGGCTCTTGTAGCTTCCTTAATTGTATTTTCTTGTTCCTTAGATAAATTTCGGGGCTTAAAATTTGCTACATTCTTATTCAAGCGTGATTTATTTATTGAGTCCAGACTACGCGCACGTCTGCGCTCCACCGTAATCCACGGGGTTCCAGCGTGATCCTCCTGATCACTTATGTTCATAGCATCGGCAACGGGCTCGGCCGGTTGAGGTTCTGGACTGTCATCGGAATCGCGTTCCGAATTCTCTTCTCTCGGAGAAGGGCTTCTCGAAGCTACGACGTCGCTATACATGCGAGGTGAAGGTTCGGCGGTCTCGGGTGCAGCACCCGGCTTAGCCTTTGAATGGCTGGTGGGTATAGGGATACGACTGGGGGCCGTCCCCGCAGTGGTCTTGCTCCTCAGAACTCTAGTAGACATATTTTTTTAGTAGTTATTGATTTAAATAGATACTCAACAGAAATAAAAGAAATCGGTTTGGTTGGGGGGTTGTCGACAGTGACGGTTGTTTCTGGTTGATCAGACCAGAAGGGTTCCAGGACAGTTGTCGACAGTTAATTCGTGTTTCGCGTCAAAAAGATGTGACGAAAAGATACAGCAGTGATTGTTTAGATGGCTGATGTAACGTTTTAGTCACACAGAGGAATCAACAGACGGTTTAACGATATGAGATTCACTGAAGAAAACTATCTAAGTTCCGTACTGCTATTTATACTAAAAAAGGTTCAAACAATAATCACATGTATATGTGTTTAAGGAACAAAAAGGAGGTCCATAAGGTCTTGTTAAAATGAAGGGTAAAATGAACAAGGAATGAGATCAGGCATTTCAAGCACATGTGAATATTTCATGAATAAGACGAAATGAAAGTGAAAGATAAAAGATAGCTAAAATAAGAACAGAAACTCAAGAATGTTGTAACGAAATACCGGGTCGTTACAAACACAACGCTGGATGCTTACAGGGGAAAACACCCTTCAAGGCAGTGTCTGAAGGATCTTCGGAGTGTGGCTCCCCAACCAGGGCAGACAGAAAGCATGATGTATAAACTGTTTGTGGGTTTATAGTTGATAATAGATTGTTTCAATGTATAACTTATGTCTCTCTCAGGTGAAGGCCCTTGACAAGTGGGTCACAAAGGTCGCGTTGACGAACTTTGAAGGCCAAGGTTCCAAATCCGCAGACTCTCCACTTTCTAAACACCAACCTGCCAGATACCTCTTGCAATAACCTCAACCCAGATATCTCTACCTACTGGAATGACAACCTTAAAGCACATACCGACTTCTCACATCAACAGACTCATCAAGAATTCAAAACTGACCGTAGCCACGATGCATTCCAGCATGTATCAGACAAGGACGTGGATGAGGAGGGTGAGGAGGAGCAGGATGGTGAGGAGGAGGAGGAGGAGGAGGAGGAGGAAGAGGAGACGGAGAAGAAGGAGAAAGAGAAGGAGAAAGAAAAGGAGAAGGAGAAGGATGAAGAGGATCAGGACCAGACGGACGCAAATGTCGCACTGAACCATGATGCCACAGATGATGCCTTGCTTCAACTATCACCCGATGAGGAAGATGTTCAGGAAGAAGAGTACCAGGAAGAAGAAAACATCACCATTGGAGCAGTGCAATTGGACGAGGGACATAAACCGATAGTTGTGTGGTAAAGGATGATTCTTTTTTCGTCACGTCTTCCTTCCGCTTTGGGTTCTCCGGCTCTCGCCCGGCTGAGCCCGTAATCTACATCTAACTACTTTGTAATCTAGTTGTTTATCTGTAATCTACTTGTAATCTACTTGTAATCTGCTTGTAATCCGTTGAGTACCCTGCCAGGTTGCACTGCCACATGTGCCCCCCCAGCAACTAAACAACGTCCTCGTTGTGTACGCCTCTAATTGTCTCCTGTTCCGTTGTCAGGGGACTCGTTGACCCGGGTTTCTGGCACCTCCTTGTTTTCACGTGCGATTGTTGATTCCCCATTGTTGTTGTCGCACATGATTTACGATCGCACCGCCTCTTTCTCTGCCTCTTTGTTAACCCCCATGTTCTCCTTTTCCTCACTCTCCTCTCGTCTTCGCCACTCCTTTTCTATAGCTTCCTGTGCTTGTTCTAGCTCTGTTCCTTTCCTTGGTATGAATAGTCTCAGTCTTCTGGAGCTGAACTTTCCTGATATTGGCAGTCCTTCTAGTGTTTCGAGGTGATATGAATGATGAATTTGTTTTGTGATGCGTCGTGGTGCTGAAAACTTTGGTAAGAGTTTCCTTTCCGTTTTAAATGTGTAGTCTAAGTCGCTCCTGTATACCTGTACTAGATCTCCCAACTTGAAGACCACTTCTCGGGGAGGGTGCGCTAAGACTTGTTTGTCAAATGCTACCTTGCGACGGTGGGCATGTTCGATGATTTGTGCGTACCCGTCAAAGCGGTGTTGATCAACGTAAGCCATTTGTGTTTCTATTTCATTAACTGTTGGTGTAGTTGATGTTTTGGCAGATAGTGTTGGTTTCGTGTTTACGACTAGACCTAGAAGGAGTTCGTTGGGTGTGTATTTCAGGTTTGGGAGAATGCGATTGTTGATATGGCGGATGGCAGCATCGAGATGGTCTGGCCAGTTGGTTGGTATTTCCATTGTTGTGTTCTTCACCCAGGTCTGGTGCACACATTCGTTTTAATCGATCTAACAATATTCTGTTGGTGCCTTCAAGGAGTCCGTTAATCCATGGAGAGTATGCCGCGCAGATTTCCAGACTCGTTCCCCGTTCGTCACATTCCTCTTTGAGTTCTTTGTTGTCGAACTCTGGTCCTCCGTCTACCATCAACGTCTCTGGGGCTGTGAAGAGGTCACAGATGCTGCTGTAGCTCTTCCTCGATGATTTGCCTGTGGCTGCTGATTTTAATTTAGTCACCCATACTCGTTGTGAATATAGGTCCATCCACAGTCCAAGTTTTGTGAAACCACCTTTTCCTTTTGGCAGTGACAACGTGTCTGCTACCATGAGTTCGAATGGATGACGTCTAGTTATGGGCTCTAGGAGTGAATGAAGGTGCGTTGTTCCGAATCCTTTGCATTTTCCGCAGTCCATAATCGCCTTTGTGATAGACTGGTCCATTCTTGGGCTGGTGATTTTGTCCAAGAGCTTGGCTTTGATGTTGTCTCGGTGGAAATGGCCATGATTCCGGTGTTCCTCCCAGGCCAATGCTACTGTCTCTTCCTGCGTCACACACTCCAGTCTTGCTCTGGCTCTTACTGACCCATCCCCTACCCTCCACAACCGCCCTTCTTCAATCATGTACCCTTTAGCTTTATGTCGTGCTCTCCTTTGTACGCGGAGACTCTTTCCTCGGTCAAGCTCCAGTATTGAGTCGATGATTTCAATAAAGACTTTCTCTTTTGCGAAGCGTGTTCGTAACGCAGTATATGTGGCCTCGGATTGAGTCGTTTGGACGTAGAACATGTCGTTGGCCAGCCTGGTGTGTGCTTCCCAGTCTTCGCTCACTGTCCACTCATGCCCATCTCCAGGTTCTTTGGGTAAGTTAACAAACTTCCGACTGATACCGTCTGCTACTACGTTGAGGCGTCCTGGTCGATGACGAACATCGATGATATTGTGTGCTAGGACTGCGTCTCGCCATCTTGCGTGAGTTGAATTGAGTGTTTTGTTTAGGAGGTGGTCTCTAAGTGCTTGACAGTCTGTTTCGAGTTCGACTGGGTAGCCCCATATTATGTCGCTAAACTTATCTAGACTATGTTTTAATGCACCAAATTCGAGGATGAATGGTTTGTATTTTTCTTCTGTTGTTGAAGTTCGTTTTGATGCGAAGCCTATCGGGTGAGCTGTTGTCTTCTCTGTTCCATTGGGCATTACTGTAGTGAACCTTTGTGTCAGCATTCCTGCAAACCCGTATTTGCAACCATCGGTTGTTACAATAAATGGTGTTCCATCGTATTTTGGCCCTTTGAGTACTGGCTCGCTTGTTAGTGCGACTTTCAACCGAAGAAAGGCATGGTCATGCTCCTTTTTCCACAATCCTACGAGTGAGTGCCCTTTCATGGCGCGGGTGTAGGCCGCTTTCCCTTTGAGTTTGGGTAGCTCTAGTTTGCGTGTGAGATTGGTGAGTGGTTGTGCTATGGATGCATATCCTTTTATGAGGGGTCGAAAGTAACCCGTTATACCTAGGAACGAGCCTAGGTTTTGTAGGTCGGTTGGTGTTTTCCAATCCGCGATGGCTGTTAGTTTTGTCAAGTCTGGTTTAATACCATCTGGGCCAACTCTTCCACCTGCGAATGTCGCCTCCGTCATGAAAAACTTGGATTTTGTTGCTGAAATGGATAGTCCTGTTTCGTTTATTCTTTTGAATAGGCGCTCTGTATCTGCAAGCATGGCTTCAAACTCGTCTCCGCCCATGCCGCCATCGTCAACAAACAATTCGATTATCATTCCCGTAAAATCGCCCAGGGCATTTGCTGTCATTTCCGCGAATGTGGATGGTGCGCCTGTGAGACCGAACGGCATTCTTTTATATGCAAAGTATCCTCTCCCTTCAACATAAAAGCATACATATGGCTGATCTTCTGGTTTGATTTCGCAGGCATAAAACCCATTGGCGAAGTCGAAAATTGTTACCCATCGATGGCCACTTAGATTTTGTTGCTTTAACCTGATGTCACCTTGAGGCATAGGCGGTACTTTGGTAACTTGGTTTAATTCAGCAAAGTCTTGACAGACTCTCCATTTGTTCTGTACTTGCGGGGGGTTGGAGTCAGGAGTTGTCGTTTCTTTTGGTGGTAGATCCTCAAATGCTGAAGGAAATCCTGCTGCTATGCACTGGTCGTTTACGCGGTGTTGCAGTGGATTAGGGAGATAGGCACCATCGGATAACGTACACGTGATACATAGATTAGATAAGCAAGGGCAGTACAGAGCGCCCAGTAGGTACAAACAAGACAGCTCTTCCATCGCTAAAGCAACCGCGCCCTCCTCCATCGTGGTGATGAGAGGGCGTTCTGGCCTTTAACATACCCCACTGCTTACCGTCTTAACCTGCCTACTGCTACTTGCTCATCTGCTTCTACCAAGCTTCTGCTCTCGTCACACAACCGCTTGCCACTGCTCTAGTCCCTGCCAAACCAACCCTAGGCAACGTGCCTACACCGTGCCCTCTCGCATATAACCAAGCTGGCACCAAAAGCTTGGGAATCCCAACCTCGTGACAGAGGCCGTTTCGCTCCTCGAGAAAGGGCAACAACTGTCACTGCCCCAACAACAGCAGCATCACCAACCAGCTCCACACTACCATCTATCCCATCATCCGAAACCTCTTCAATATCATTTTCACGCTCATCATCGCCCCATTACTCATCAGAATCTAGCATAACACCATACACACTCCCGCCACCACCACCACCAACACCAGTCCAAACAGCGCAAACAGCCAAAACAAGAAGAATGGCTCCAGAAAAAATTCCAGACTTCTTAGGCACGTGTGAAGATGAAGTACAACCAAGCAATTTCCTCAAAACCTACCGTCGAGGAACCCGAGGCCTCTATACGGGTGACACAGAGTGGATCGCAGGTATCTTGGATTACCTAAAATCAGACTCCCCAGCCGAAGAATGGTTCAATGATGCTGGTACACCCAAGACAAAGTGGACAGACTTTAATAAGGCGTTCACAACAAAATTTCCAGATATAGAAAGGGTAAAGAAAACACGAGATGACTTGGAGAGAGAGTTGGAAGGGATGAAACTCAAAGTAGAGAGCTTAGGACAGACGGAAAAAATCGCAGGCGACGATGTATGGACACACATAGCATTCGCAGAAAAGGTACTCGACCTCGCAAAACAGGCCAAAATCGACCAATCCTCAAGTGGCATCTGGAAGGTCCGCGACAATCTCCCAGATGCCCTAAAGGAGAAGATAACATCAACGTACAAAGACTGGACATCTTTCTGCGATGCAATCAAATCACTGGACCTCAGCGTTGTCAGAGATGCCGCCAAAAAACACGCAGCTGAACAGGAAAAGCAATCACAAATAGAAGCGAAGGTAACTGCGAAAATCATGGCAACAATCAGCGAAAACACGTCTCGCCCTGCTCGGCTCGCACAAGCAACAGTGAATTCACCCACTGCACCACTTCGCACCCAAATGACTGGGTTCCGCATAACGCAGCCACAAACACAGCTACAAAACCCATCCACTCCAGCATCCAACCCGTTCACAAATAGTGGAGGGGGACGTGGCAACCTCTTCGGTACAAATACCACCCCCCATCATCGAGTACCAATGTCAGAAAATGAAATAGCCACCATTAGAACTGCGATCGCGAAATACCCCATTCAACCCAACACACCAGAAGGTATCCGTGCCTACCAAGCCCAATTAATCAGATGGAGAACAACAAACAGCGACAATGCAGAAATCACAAAAATCACAGGCTTTCCACTACGACCAGGAGGAGCTCCACCAGGTTCATCAGAATGTTTTGGGTGCGGCTATACAGGTCACAACGAAGCCAACTGCACCGCAGACACAAACAGCCGAATCTCTGAAAAAGAACGCAGCTTTCGCAAAATTTGTGGTTCCATCTTACGCGCTCGTCGAACCTTCCAAACCCAACAAGTCAACTATGTAGCACCCATCAACGATGATATCTGGACCTGGCTAGGTGTACCAAACCCAATAAATACACAGCAGGAAAACGAGGAAGGGCCGTCAGCATAGATGACAAGCAGGCGGCCCCAGACACGTCACACATTGAAGAGATGGAAAAAAATATCAGTTCCGAAATGCGTGTATATAATGATACGTTAAATGCAGACATCGTTGACCTGTATTCACTGGGACACAAAGAAGTCACACGTCAAATGTACAACGAAGGTATAGAAGTACCATTTGTACACCAGCTGTTGCTACATGGACCGAAAGGAGAAATCGTTCGAGTCCTAGCATTGTTCGATGATGGTGCTCTGGTTGCCGCGATGTGCCTATCAATCTTTAAAAAAGTACGACACCGACTTGGATCCATACTAGCTTCAAAAAAGAAACTACGTATGGCCAACGGCATAATCATACCATCGCTGGCAACATGGAAAGGGAAGATGCAACTAGAAGGGGTGTGCATAGAAGGGGAGTTTGAAATCTTCGACAGCAATGGAAGCTGGGCATTCCTGCTGGGAAAACCACTACTACGGTCCTTCAGAGCCAAGCACGACTACGTAACAGACACAGTAGAGGTCTCAGATAACACTACGAAGGCGTTGCTAATAAACGAAATCACAAAAGCGAGGGTCACAGAACCAACAGTGGGTATGAACCTCACACTAGACGTGAAGCAGCAAGTTTTAATCTTAGGGGGCTCTTCCGAAGCGAAACCCCCTCCGAGGGAAGTCTACGTTGATAAAGACAGCAATGTCCTACTGAACAACAATACTAACAAAGACATTGAACCAGCACCCGCACCCAAAACCTTATGCGAACTGCCCTGTCCACCAAATAATGAAAAACCCTCAAAAATAGAACCCGATCACCAGGAGTCATGGCAGGAGACACTAACAGGGGGGAGCAAAATACCCCCCTTGAGGGGAGTACCAAACGAGCTCTGTAACTCAAATGTAGACCGCCTGACTGATGAAATGATATATCCAGTCTATGTCACAGAGAGTGAAAGCTCTAACTCCTCAGTGCTCACTCGGGAAACTCACCCGTTCAAACCAGAACAAATTGCACGCATCATACAAGAAGTCACAATAGGCCCAGACATCGCAGACAAATACAAGGCTGAAATACACAAACTGTTGGCAGAATACGCAGACTGCTTTCCACTATCCATCAATGAGGTTAATGCGATCCCAGGTGCAGTACATAAGCTCAACATACCAGAAGGCAGTACATTTCGAACCAAAATTCCACCCCGAACACATAACCCAGACCAACGCGCATTCATGGAAAACAAGGTCAACGAAATGCTAGAAGCTGGAATAATACGCCCTATCCACCCACGGGATGTACGATTTGTTGCCCAAACAGTACTCGCCCACAAAACACATGAGGGCCATGGCCTAACGCTAGATGAATTAAAGCATAAAGTAAATGATGAATGCATAAAACATGGATTACCAAACGAATTCGAGATGCCACCACGACCAGAATTTACAACCAGTATGAAGAACCAAACACAGGAAAAACAACCAAAAAAATGGCGCCTCTGCCAAGATTTCAATGGTATCAACAAAGTCACAGAAATAGCACCAGTACCACAAGGCGACATGCGCACAAAACAACTCCGACTTTCAGGCCATCGGTACCTCCATGTGTTCGACTTCACAGCAGGCTTCTATGGCATAGCAGTGCACCCTGACTCGCAACCCTACATCACATTCTATGTTGAAGGACGAGGCTACTTTGCATACCAGCGAATGCCCTTTGGTGTAACAGGAGGCCCCTCGGAATTTGGTCACGTCACAGCAGAACGCTTCCATGACCTTATCGCCCAGTCAACGCTAGAACTCTTCGTAGATGATGGTGGAATGGCATCAAACTCCTTTAATGAAGGCATGGAAAAGCTAAAAACCCTATTAGACCAAGTACGCCATGAGAAAATGTCTCTCTCACCCAGCAAACTACGCCTGTTTATGACAGAAGCCGTATTCGCAGGAGCACAGGTTGGACCAAACGGGGTACAACCAGACACCGCCAAACTCACAGCAGTAGTCAACTGGCCCATACCAGATGACGCGTTGCACCTAGAAGGATTCCTGGGGTTAACAAGCTACTTCCGAGACCTCATCAAAGGATATGCTTTACTTGAAAAACCGCTAAGAGACTTGCTACGTCAGGTCGACATCCCAGCTGGTGCAAAAAAAGGAACGTACCAAAAAATCATGAAAGCATATAAATTGAAAGACCTGTGCACCGCGGAACATACAAAAACATTCATAGCTATGAAAGCCCGCCTAGTTGCCGAACCAGTCCTGTCAGCTCCCCAATACGATGGAACACCATTCATACTGACAACAGATGGCTGCAAAGATGCCTTCGCAGGTGTTCTCTCCCAACGAATCAAAACAACACTACCCGGGGGTAAAACTGTAACACGACTACACCCAATAGCATTTGCATCAAACAGAACATCGACATCAGAAGAACGGTATAAACCGTTCCTCCTGGAATTTGCGGCGCTAAAGTTTGCATTTGACAAATTTGCAGATATCGTATACAGCCACCCAGTAGAAGTCGAAACAGATTGCCAAGCACTGCGAGATGTCCTAATGAATGATAAATTATCAGCAACCCATGCAAGATGGCGGGACAGCGTACTAGCTCACAACATCATAGATGTCAGACACATCCCAGGCATAACAAACATCGCAGATGGAATAAGCAGGCAGTATGAAGGCACAGAGAAAACAGGTGAAGACGGAAGCGAATGGACCATAAGCCCAGACTGGGAGAAACAGGCAGGCCTTGCATACAACATCCATCAAGTAACCATCGCTGAAGAAACGCAAGAACTCCGCAGGCGGTTCAAGGAAGAACCCCTTTTCCTCGATGTAATTGATGCATTAGAAGGCATCAAATCAAACAAAAGCCTCCGTGAACGCCGACGAGCAGAACACAGAGCTTTACACTACATGATCGAAAACGGAAAGCTATGGTTCATAGGTGGAGGAACACGGGCAAGAGCAAAAGCACGACAGGAATGTGTTACACAGGCAGAAGCAGTCGAACTGGCAAAAGAGGAACATGAAAAAGGCGGACATTGGCACCGAGACAGCATCAAGATCGCATTGTTGGATAGAATCTACAGCCCAAAACTAGATCAGTCAATCGTAAAAGCAATATTTGACTGCGCAAAATGCAAGAACTTCGGAGGAACAAACTTACATGCACTACTACAACCCATCACACGACGACACCCCTTTGAATTGCTTGTAGGAGACTATCTTTCGATGCCAATAGGAAAAGGTGGGTACCACACCATTGGACTATATCTGGACACGTTCTCGCAGCACATATGGGGCCACATGTTCAAAACAGCAGGTAGCGCTAAAACAACAATTAAATCCATCGAAGAAATCTGCCACACATTTGCACCACCGGAAACCTTCATGACAGACGGAGGAAAGCACTTCAAAAACAATGAAGTAAATGAGCACTGCGCAAAATGGGGAACAAAACATCATGTCGTAGCAGCATACTCACCATGGGTCAACGGACTAGTAGAAGGCACGAACAAACTACTTCTCTATGTCCTAGCCCGGCTATGTGCGCCAGAGATTGGTGAGGACGGCTGGCAAACAATAGAATGGAAAAGCTTACCACGATCATGGCCGGATCACTTCCAACACGCAATCCGCATACTAAATTGGCGAATCCTTCCAGCACTAAAGTTTTCACCAAAAGAACTACTTCTGGGGCTCGTTGTCAACACAATCAACACACCACTAGAAGCAAGTACATCAGTTCTAACACCAGAAGATGTAGACAAACACATGACCTATTCCACCCAACAACGATTGGACGGATATGCTGAAGCAATCCAACATGCAATACGACGCAAAGCGACATTCGACCGAAAGGTACTAGCATCGAGAGCAGGTGAAATAACCTTCAAACGAGGACAGTTAGTACAAGTGCATCGAAGTGATCTACACAAAAGCCTGAGTACAGACCGAAAACTCCAGCCGATGTGGACCGGCCCATACCGCATATCTGAACGGATGTTGAACTCGTACCACCTGGAAACTCTAGAAGGTGTTCAATTAGATGGTGAATACAATGCACGACGACTGCGGGAATTCATACCGAGGGAGGGGACAGCACTAGCAGAGGCACAGAAGGAAATAGAAGCAAGACAAGAAGAGGAAGAAGAAAAGGACGAAGAAGGGGAAAACTCAGAGGAAGAAGAAAATGGGGAGGAAAGAGACGAAGAAGACGAAGACGAAGAACCAGAAGGTGATGAGAAGGAGAGGGGTATAGCTAGCAGAGTAGCAGAAAGACGACGGGGACGTCGCCATACAGGAGGGGGGCAGATGGATTAGGGAGATAGGCACCATCGGATAACGTACACGTGATACATAGATTAGATAAGCAAGGGCAGTACAGAGCGCCCAGTAGGTACAAACAAGACAGCTCTTCCATCGCTAAAGCAACCGCGCCCTCCTCCAGCAGTTTGTCCAGTGTAAGTCCATCGCCTTCGTGTGTTTTCTTTGCTAATGTTGTTGCTCCACAGCACTTCACATCTCGGTGAGCTATTGGTCTTATGATATCTGCTGCCAGCATTTTATCGATGACATTGTTGAAGAATTCTTTTTGAGGTGGGCTCTGTGGTCTTTGGTTAATCTTTGTTCGGAATTGCTTATCGCGTTATAAATCGTTGTTGTTGTTGTATATAAACACCAACCAGAGAGCAGTGGACCAGACCTTAGGTCAAGAGACTCCCTGTTGTTCGTTTAGGGAAGGTGTAACCTTGACTTGTATCACACAGAGGTAGGGAGCAAAAGAGTAGAGGTGGATGAGGATGAATATGAGAGAGTCTTTGGTGAGACTACAGCGGTTGACAGTAGGGGACAGTGACAAGTAAAAGGCTGAAAAAGCGAAGGGAGTAGAGGATGTGGATGAGGATGATAGAGGAAGAGTCTTCAGCAAGACTATAGTGATTGACAGTAGAGGACAGTGACAGTAAGGGACTGAAAAAGCGAACTTAGAGGAAGGAATTCACTGGAATTCCACTGAGATGATGAAAGTGGGGGGTAAGAATGAATTGAACTGAACTACCTATCCTGGTACAAAAGAGCAGTATTTATACCCTAAGGATGAGGCTATGTAAAACAATAAAAAGAAACAAAGTACGCGCTGTCAAAGGAAGAAAGATAAAGAGAGGACAGCTGCGAGAAGAAAAGAACAATGGAAAAGAAGAAGGAACAATAAAAAAATCTGTAAAGTGTCAAAGTGCGAGAGAAAAGAAAAGAAGGCAGTGTACATAGTCCAATAGCAAAAATATATCGACTCCATAGGCGTGTGGTCATGTCAAAAATGTGAAAGGTCCTGAGTCAACACTTGAAAGGCGCAGCCTTGTTCCCGAGAAAACACTACTTGCCCATGATCCCATGTCGCGCAGCCTTGATAACACTTGACACACTGCGAGAATAATCCTCTGCTGCTGATTCATCTGCAATTCCTGCTTAGTCGTGATCCTCCTGGACTTCCTAAATTGTCATAAAGAGGGTGGGAAGGCTTCAGGTACCGCGTGAATGATGGTTTTGGCAGTGAATGATAAGATAAGAGGTAGATAAGTGAGGATAGGGGACTGAGTGAGATCCAGGAGCGAGGGATGGCAAGATAGATGGCTGAGGGGAAGACTTGTGGGTCCATAGCCACAACAACAATGACAAAGCCTTGTACATAATGGGAGATGTAGTTGATGCGTCCATAAAGGGGCCGTTCTTGAAATGATGGACCAAGGATACGATCAAACGCGAGCCGATGACCGACGCGAATAGTAGATTGATCGCTTTGCTGGATCACTAGCCAAGGAACGAACGGATGGTATATGCTTAGGAGCATGTCGATAGTGAAAACAATGGAGAGCATAGTGTGAGACATTGAGAGTATGATGAGCAATGGGGATGTTATCGTTGAACGAATGGTTTTGTTGACCAGGAACGCGATTCAGGGCCGCTTCCAAAATAGGTAATCAAATTCAAAGTCCGCTTATTTTCATGATGGCGACTTTTAAGCTTTCTTCTCACGCTACCAATCAGTATTGGTGCGCGACATCGCAACAGAAGAAAAGAGAGAGGAAAGGATAAGAGAGTTAAAGGCTCTGTCAAAAAGTCTTCTGTAAAGGGCAAGAGGAAGGCTCAAACATCCAGCTCTGATTCAGAGGATGAAGATCATCAGCCTCCGGTACCTAATCAACTGGCTGAATCTTCCAGGAAGCATCCTATGACCAGTCCAGACAGGAGAAGTCAACCTCCTGCAAAGAGAAGCAGGGTGTCTTCTGATGCAGAAGCACTTGATTATGGGACAAATGATGATGATGCTCCTACTCCTCCAGGTCTTACATAGAGTTATTCTTTTATCTTGTAAGGCACTTCATGTCACCTTCTCTCTTGCCATCCTTTTTTCATCATTCTTATTTACATTTGTTTACCCTTTTGTTACCTTTTCTAAGTAAGAACATGATGTCACCCTCAAGGCCTTCTTCTGAATCCTACCCCTTGGCAAAATCCTCCAATCAATTCAATATCATTCATAAAATCATTTTGTTTTCTCCTTCATCACAACAGTGGACTAAGTTCAAAATCCTAATGGTGGTAGGCCCAGTTCAAAATCCCAGTAGTAGGCTCTGTTTGGAATACAAATAGTAAACCCTGTCAAAAATCTGAATAGTAGACCCAGTCTTGAACCTGGATAGTAGACTCAGGGGGATATCTCAATGGTAGACTTAGATGAAAATCCAAATAGTAGACTCAGTTTTCAATCTTAATAATAGCCTCAGTTGCCTCAGGATTCTTTATCTTTACTCTCTATCTTTATCATTAACATCTTTACCTTCATTGACCTCATTACTCACTACCTCACTACACTTACAATGGCTGAAAATGGATGACTTAGGCACTGTTGCCATTTTCTCCATTGTCAGAGTATCACTACCACCTTCCTATATTCAAATTGTAGAGTCATGTCACTCATCTGAGCATCTGAGAGTCTTCCAGAAGCCCATCTACCCAACACCCAGCCAACATTTCTGAAAGTACTTTTCTTACGCTTTATCACGGTGTCCAGAAGGTCATCCATATTGTAAATTATCTCCAGGGTCTTTCTCCAATACAATCTGTGCATCCTTTGAAAAATTCAGATACTCTCAATTTTCTATGTTTAGCCATAGAACCATCATGGCATTATTCATCAGAAGCTCTTTTTCTAAAGATGTACATGGAAAACCAATAATTCTATCCATTAGCAAACAGATTACTTCTGTCTTCTGGTCAGGGTATTCTGTGGTTTCCAAGACATTGAGGATTAGTGAGTCTCAAAAAATTTCATCTATATAGAATGGGATGTCGCGCCTGGGAACGTCGGGGGTATCAATGATGCCGGATTTATTTTTAAGGATTTGTAATAATTTTGATAATTGGTCAGCC
>MU130417.1:0-62021 GCA_015039465.1 Phlegmacium glaucopus | reverse complement strand
GATAATGGACGTGTGGTTGTGAAAAATGGTCACACATATGACAACAGAGATGTCATTCCATACAATCCTTATTTTTCTGCCAAGTAAGTGTTATTTTCTGCATATCTTGAATTTTTTTTAAATTTATTAATTGATTGCCAGACATAATTGTCATATCAATGTTGAAATCTGTGCTACTGTTGAAGCTGTCAGGTACATTCACAAGTACATTTACAAAGGCCATGACCGCACAACCCTGGAGTTTCGTGATGATCAGAATCGTGATGAAGTCAAGGAGTACTTGGATGCACGCTACATTGGATCAGTTGAAAGCTGCTATCATATCTTTGAATTTGTCATGCATGCTGAAAAACCCACCGTTTACCGACTTCCTGTTCATTTGGAAGATCAGCAATTGGTGTACTTTGGTCCAGATGACAATGCTGATGAGGTTGTGGAGAGGGGTGAAACCAGGGACACTGCTCTTACTGCTTGGTTTAAAATCAATGAATCCAATCCTGATGCCAGAAACACTACTTATCAGAACTTTCCTCAGACTTGGGTATATGATACAAAGACAAAGAAGTGGAAGCCTAGACATAAAGGCTATGCAATTGGTCGGCTGTATTTTGCTTCACCATCTTCAGGGGAGCGGTTTTATCTTCGAACCCTTCTTACTGTGGTTCCAGGTGCAACTTCCTTTGCTCATTTATGCACAGTCAATGGTGTTGAATATGCCACTTTCAAAGAGGCATGCAATGCTCTTGGTTTGCTGGAGAATGATCAGGAGTGGAGACTGTGTTTACAAGAGGCAGGAGAGATGCAGACAGGTTATACCCTTAGGATGCTCTTTGCTACCATTCTCTTCCACTGCAACCCTACTTCACCAGGAGTTCTCTGGAATGACTTTAAACATGATATTTGCATTGATCTCTTGGGGAGACTCACACATATCTATGGATATGAGAATCATCAATTTACTGAGGATGAAGTGTATGACTATGGCCTTCATCTGATTGATCATATTCTTCAGACTTGGGGAAAGCAGCTCAGAGATTTTGCAGATATGCCACAAGTTACTGGCAATTGGGGTGCAGTGGGTGGAAACAGACTTCTTAATGAGCAGCTTGATTATAACATTGAAGAGATGACTGCCAGGATCACAGCCAATACTGCTCTGTTTAATGACAGACAGAGGGCAGTATATGATGCAGTGATGGAGTCTATTGGAAACAATAATAGCAAAATGTTCTTTTTGCACAGTGTAGGTGGTTGTGGAAAAACATTTGTCTGTAATACGATTGCTGCTGCTGTGCGTGCTCAAGAAAAAATAGCTCTTTGTGTTGCATCATCAGGCATAGCATCACTTCTTCTTGAAGGTGGCAGAACTGCTCACTCCAGTTTCAAAATTCCTATTCCAATCAACGACACCTCATTCTGCAACATTGGTCGGAATTCACATATGTTCCAAGTTATCCAGCAAAAATCAATTATTATCTGGGATGAAGTGCCAATGCAACACAAGTATGCCATTGATGCTGTGGATAGAACACTTCGGGATGTTCTTGGTATTGATGCTCCATTTGGTGGAATCACTGTGTTGTTTGGTGGTGACTTTAGACAAACACTTCCAGTGATCCCTCATGGCAGTAGACAGCAGGTTGTGGCAGCATCTATCAGACGAAGCCCACTTTGGCAGAATGTTGAAATTCATTACCTACAAGAGAATATGCGTCTTGAACAATCTCCAGAGATGCAGGAGTTTGCAAATTGGTTGCTAAATGTTGGTGGAGGTACTGGACTGGATGGTGTATTTTACAGTCCCCCACTTTGTCCGGCCGGAGTCCGGTGGACTGCCAAAAGTCCGGCGGACTCCACTAAAATTCTGGTAAAAGTCCGGTGAGAGTCCGGTGAGAGTCCGGTCAGAGTCTGGTGAAAGTAGAAAAATGCCTGAACTGTATGTCTGGTCACAGTCCGCCGGACTTCCACCGGACATCCACCAGACTTTTGATAGAATTTAGGGTTATATTTAGATTTAGAGGTTAGCCTTAGGGTTATATTTAGATTTAGGGCTTAGGATTAATATTTAGGGATAGGGATATTTTCTGTCCACGTGGTAGTGTGTTCTTAGGTTAGGAGGGGATACAGGCATGTTTGTACTTCCCCCAGACTTCCCCCAGACTTCCCCCAGACTTCCACTGGACTTCCACCGGACTCTGACCGGACTCTGACCGGACTGTTCTGGAGTCCGGTGGAAGTCCGGCGGAGTCTGGTCAGTCTGGCAGAATTCTGGCCAGACAATGTGGGGGAGTGTAAAGTCCTCAAAAGCCCCTCTTCCTCTATACTCTTAAGAGACCCGGATCCCAGGGTTAAGGGAGTGTGTGAGGGTGATTATCCCTAGCCCTTGCACATTACAGTGCTTTGTATAAGTAATTGCTGCATCATTTTGCTGTCTGGTCCCAGTGTGACAAAGGGTCCTTCCAAATTGGTCCATTCAAGTATGCAAAGATTCTTGCTTCACGTCTCTGTTGACAAAGCTCGATCTATGGCACCCAAAGGACCTCACATGCCCAAGGCAATGCATGAGCGGATTGTGGTGTGGAAGAATGAAATGGGCAAGAGCACAGTTGAGATTGCAGATCTTGCTGGTTGCTGCGAGCGAACTGTGCGTAATGTCCTTCATTATGAATGTGAACATGGCGTCGTTTCCAACCCTTTTGCTCAAATTCACGCTTGCCCACGTGCCTTGGATACTGGCGATACCAACTACATCACCTCCATTCTGCAAGCGCACTCTGTCCTTTACCTAGATGAGATTCAAACGGCTCTGATCAAAAACCGGGACATTGATGTCTGCCTAGCCACCATTTCTCGCACCCTACAGCGTCTAGCTATTGCCAACAAACAAGTCGCACCAGAGGCTGTTGAGCATAACAAACTTCTCTGTGCGACCTGGCAAGCAGTCCATGGGGATATTCCAGCTGAATATTGTGTCTGGTTGGATGAGTCCAGTGTTGATGATTGTACCAATCAATGAACCAGAGGATAGGCAGAAGTTGGTCGGGCATGTGTGCGCAGGGAGTTATTCACCTGAGGACAGCAATACTCTGTGCTACCTGCGTTCACATGCAATGGATACATCACTCTTGATATCTTCAAAGGTTCTGTTAATAAGGAAAAATTCCTTAAATTTCTCTGGGAGCAAGTAGTAAGTTTGGGTCATTATCAATGGCCACCTTTGGCTTATTTATCTAGGCCCCAAAGTTAAACCCATACCCTGGCCACCTCCATACTCTCCCAATTTCAACCCAATAGAACAGTCATTCCACTCTCTCAAAGCTTGGCTCCAACGACACGAAGCACAAGCAGTGAATCCCAAATGCCGTCCTTGGTTAATTCGCCAAGCTGCTGACTCTTTGACCCCGGAGATGGCAGAATCATGGATCCTGAACTGTGGCTATTATGTTTCTGATGAGTAAATAGTGAGAGTTACATAGGTTATTGAATATACACTCTTCATTTTCATTGCTTTCTCATATGTTAAATCCTAATTGAGCGATGGCACATCGGACCGTAAGTGACTCATGGTCACATTAGAACCAAATAAACATGTGTGGCAAAAATGACAGCGGCAATTACTTATGCAAAGCACTGTAAACAGAGCCTTTACAGGGACCTAATCACTGTGGAAGTGTTAGTTTTAGTGTAGCTTTTCTGTATCCCCTGGCATTGGGTGGCCCACTTGGGTGAATACCACTGGGAAGGTTGACTGTTAGTAGTCTTCACCTGGGACAACCATTTGGACCCTGGGTTAGTGTAGCTTGGTAGTTAGTAAGAAAAAAAAACAAGTAGAATAGTAGCAGTGTCAAGTGGCTGTTGACTTGAACTGCTTCATCATTCCCAGCTCTTCCTCTTTTTAGGTTACTCAGCTGCTTGGAAAGACAGAGCATTCTGAAGAAAACAAAACAATTCCTTGATTTTTTAAATTAAAAACCAAAAAAAAACAAAAAAATGTAAGTTGATTAATTGATTGAATATTGGACTTTTTTAAAAATAAATAAATTATTAGGGATCAAACACATCCATCTACTCCAGAAGACATCAGAATGGCTGAGCCAGATGCTATGTATGTTTTAAATTTTAAATTTTAAATTTATCTATTTAATTGAATTCCATAGGGATAGAGATCAAACACCTCAAACTACTCCAGAACAAGTTAGAACAACTGCTCAACAAAATGAGCGTGATCAAAGGTTTCTTGAGAGCCCTGAATATTGCAGAATGCCTACTGCACCTGCACCTGTCCCTCCTCCTGCACATCTTCCTATAAATTTGGAAGCACAGTTGGTTGCTTTGGCTCATCTTGAGCAAAGTGCTCCTGCTCCTGCTCCTGCTCCTGCTTCTAGAGTCTACAATAATTTTCCTCCTGCTTTGGCTGCAGCATTTCATGCATTGCCTCCTTTTCCACCACGTGGTAGAGGCAGAGGTAGAGGCAGAGGTAGAGGTAGAGGTCAGAATATAACTGTTCCTGCTCCTGCTCAATATGCTGCTCCTCCACAGGTGTACTTTACAGTCCCCCATGTTGTCCAGCCAGAGTCCAGCGGACTCCACTAAAATTCCGGTAAAAGTCTGGTGAGAGTCCAGTGAGAGTCTGGTCAGAGTCCGGTGAAAGTAGAAAAATGTCTGGACTGTATGTCTGGTCACAGTCCGCTGGACTTTTGATAGAATTTAGGGTTATATTTAGATTTAGAGGTTAGGCTTAGGGTTATATTTAGATTTAGGGCTTAGGATTAATATTTAGGGATGGGGATATTTTCTGTCCGCGCTGATAGGACCCAGGAGATGTCTAGGGATGTAAACACACCATTTTCGTGGTTTCACAACCTTCGCAGTATACTTGCAGATGCTCACATATCATTGCGGATACTTGCAGATCATTGCAGGTCATTGCAGGTCATCGCAGATCATTGCACATACTCGCAGATCATTGCAGAATACTTGCAGATCATTGCAGAATACTTGCAGATCATTGCAGATACTTGCAGTCATCACCAACATTTGCTTTATCATTCGCAGTTGCCAGCTGTTCTCGCAATCTTTAAACACAACTCCAACAAAGGTCACTCAGGTGACTGTATTACTCATCACCTTTATTTTTATCTTGTCTCCTTTATTTGGCTCTTATCTCCTATGTTTCATTACCAAATTACCGGATCCATGTGACTCCGCTTTAACCCATATTTTACATTCCTGTTTCACCTTTCCGCACTTAGCTATTGCTAGTTACTATATTATTAGCAGTAGCAAGTAGGGTAATAGAACAGAGGAGAATGGACAAATTACCAGAGTTTTGATCCCACCTTTGGAACGTTGTACCAAGCTACTCTTACACTCCTTTAAAATCATCCTGCACACTTCGCTTTTTCTGCGGATTATCTCACACTTTAAAGTGAACCTTTGCACCTCATAAAACCTCACTTTCACATATTGAAGAGAACTACATCAACCCCACGAACTACATACTACTTGCGGTCTGTCCCCACCGCAGGTACATCAGCGCGGTAGTGCATTCTTAGGTTAGGAGGGGATACAGGCATGTTTGTACTTCCACTGGACTCTGACCGGACTCTGACTGGACTGTTCTGGAGTTCGGCGGAAGTCCAGTGGAGTCCGGTCAGTCCAGCAGAAGTCCGGCCGGACAATGTGGGGGAGTGTAAAGTCCTCCTCCACAGCCTGCTGTAAGTTTTGAATATCTGATATATGATATCAAACTAAATTATTTACATCAATTTATTTAGCCAATTCCTCAACTTCCACCTCCTGCTCCTCTGACATTTGCTCAGATTTCTGCTCAATATGCTGCTCTTGCTCCTGTATGTTTTATTCTATCTATTTTATAATCATCAAACTAATTCATTTGCATCACATTTAGATGGTTCCTCTACCTCCAGCTCCATCTCCTTTGCCTCCACCTGCTCCACCTGCTCCTCTGCCATTTGCTGAAATTGCTCAGCAATATGCTGTCTTTGCTCCTGTATGTTTTATGATGTTTATATTTATTTTATATTTATTGATCTTTACATTTAGATGGTTCCCCTACACACCTTGCAGTCAAATATACTCGAGTTACTCCATGAAAATGAAGTTGACAAAACCCCAAGGTTGTCCATCAGCGGATTTCCGCCGGATTGTACTAGACTGCAGAGGATGTCCATTGAGCTCATTTCTGGTGAGTACTAAAGAGCCCAGGGATGTCCAGGAAGCTGACAGTAGTCAAATACTAGGCTCCCAGAGGATACCCTGTGAGCTCCTGGGATCTAATATTGAAGTGTGGAATGTGCTGGGTGAGCTCATGGGAGTGTATAATATTAAGATCCAGAGGGTGTCCAATACGCTGATGGGAACCTAATATAAGAGTCCAGATCATGTCCAATGAGCTCATGCTACTTCAATATTCAACTCCAGAGGGTGTCCAATAAGCTAATGGGAACCTAATATAAAACTCCGGATCATATCAAATGAGCTCATGCTAGGTCAATATTCAATTCTGGAGGGTGTCCAATTACCTGATGGGAACTTAATATTAAACTCCGGAGCATGTCCAATGAGTTTGTGGTAGTTGAATATTCAACCCCAGAGGGTGTCCAATAGGCTGATGACATTTGAATATTCAACTGCGGAGGGTGTCCAATGAGGCGATGACAGTTGAATATTACAGTCTGGAGGGTGTCCAATGAGCTGATAAAAGTTGAATATTCAACCCTGGAGGGTGTCCAGTGAGCTCATCATACTTGAATATTCAACCCTGGAGGATGTCCAGTAAGCTGATGACAGTTGAATATTAAAGTCTGGAGGGTGTCCAATGAGCTGATGACAGTTGAATATTCAACCCTGGAGGGTGTCCAGTGAGCTGGTGACAATTGAATATTACACTCCAGAGGGTGTCCAATGAGCTGATGACAGGTGAATATTAAAGTCCAGAGGGTGTCTGATGAGCTCATGGTAGTTGAATATTTAACTCTGGAGGGTGTCCAATGAGCTGATGACAGTTGAATATTAAAGTCTGGAGGATGTCCAATGAGCTCACCCAAGTCAAATATTCAACCCTGGAGGGTGTCCAGTGAGCTCATGGTAGTTGAATATTCAACCCTGGAGGATGTCCAATGAGCTCATAAAGTTAAATATTCAACCCTGGAGGATGTCCAATGAGCTCATAAAGTTAAATATTCAACTGGAGGATGTCCAATGAGCTCATAAAGTTAAATATTCAACCCTGGAGGATGTCCAATGAGCTCATAAAGTTAAATATTCAACCCTGGATGGTGTCCAGTGAGCTCATTATATTTGAATTGTAAACCCTGGAGGGTGTCCAATGAGTTGATGACAGTTAAATATTACAGTCCAGAGGGTGTCCAGTGAGCTCATAACAGTTGAATATTCAACCCTGGAGGGTGTCCAGTGAGCTCATGGTAGTTGAATATTGAACTGCAGAAAGTGTCCAATGAGCTGATGACAGAGTAACCAGTGTTCAGTGTTCACTGTTGGGGCCAGGTAGCAACTGGCCTTACCCAATCTTAGTTACTCAAATATCAACTTTGAGACAGGATTATCTTTTATTCATCAGATACTACTGACTACAAGGGCATGGACAGAGGATGATGGAGGTGAAGGACAACAAAGACACTGAGCCTTTCACATACTTGGGTGCCTAAACTACACATATGAAAAATACATTATACCAACCAAAGATATGAATATTTGTGTGGTGATGGGGGAGGACATGCATGCACAGGGACAACAACAATTCCTGGGCTCTTGGAAACTCAGGAGACCAGATTGTACATAAACACCATAAGTAATTGAAACTATTACAACACAATCTTGAAAACTCACTGAGATATGAATGGATTCAAATTTGGCTAGGGATAGGGGGTGCATAACTTAGGAGCCTAGATGGTACATATAAAGAATAGTTAATGCGAAGTATCAAAAGAAAATATTGAAAACTCACTGAGATCCACAGCAATCAATATTTGGGTGAAGATGGTGGAGGATGTACATACCCAGGGACAATGAAGAATCCTGTAGTTTTGGACACTCTGGAGCCTTGACATTATATATAGAACACAAGTAATATGAAGTATCAGAAGGAAATATTGGAAACTCACCAGGATCCAAAGCAATCAATATTTGGGTGGGGATGGGGGAGGATGTACATCCCCAGGGACAACAAAAAGTTTGGGACTTTCGCAAACTCGGGAGCCTAGACAGTACACATAGAGCATGAGTAATACAAAGTATCAAAAGAACATATTGAATACTCACTGAGATCCAAAGGAATCAATATTTGGGTGGAGATGGGGGAGGATGTATATCCCCAGGGACAACAAAAAATTCTGTAGTTTCGGAAACTTGGGAGCCTGGACAGTACATATAGAGAATGGGTAATACGAAGTATCAAAAGAAAATATTGAACACTCACTGAGATCCAAAGGAATCAACATTTGGGTGGGGATGGGGGAGGATGTACATCCTCAGGGACAACAAAAAATCTGGGACTTTCGGAAACTCGGGACCCTAGACGGTACATATAGAGAATAAGTAATACGAAGTATCAAAATAAAATATTGAACACTCACTGAGATCCAAAGGAATCAATATTTGGGTGGAGATGGGGGAGGATGTACATGACCAGGGACAAAGAAGAATTCTGTAGTTTCGGAAACTCGGGAGCATGGACGGTACATATAGAGAATAAGTAATGCGAAGTATCAAAAGAAAACATTGAAAACTCACCGAGATCAAAAGTAATCAATATTTGGGTGGAGATGGGGGAGGATGTATATGCCCAGAGACAACAAAGAATCCTGTAGTTTTGGAACCTCGGGAGCTTAGACGGTACATGTATAACATAAGTAATATGAAGTATCAAAAAAAATTCTTGAAAACTCACCAAGATACAAATAGATCAACATTTGTGTACTAGTTAGGTCTTGGTTATTGTTTTCTGACTTCAAAATATGGAATGTGAAAATCATGTGACTGAACATGTCAATTTTAATCAACAGAACACGTCAATGTTGATCAACAAAACACAGTAATCAATGTTGAACAACAAAATCACATGATTGAATGGTATAAAATGTCAAGCTCACTAACTTTTATTTCCCCTTAATCATACCCTGTCAACATCCCTCACCCCGGGATACACAGAAGATGTGGACGCACATCATTGCTGTGTAGAGGTTGATGATAGGTGTGTGGTTCGTCCTTGGGTTCTGGGGGAGTCCTGTCATTGTGCTGTGTTGTGTGTAAAAGCAAACATGTGTGCACTTGGCAATATTTTATGGGTTCTGGGGGTTCAGGCCTAGTGCCACATGTTTCCGATGGTATCTGACATGTTTCCGGCATCATTCTGGACTGTATCCATCTCTAGGTGAGCCACTGCCATCATCCTGCCCATTTACTCACAGTTATTGTCATAGGGATTACGATTTCCAGCAGTCCAGGTATTGATTCCTGGGTTGTTTGCCATTACCCTGCCTATTCACTCACAGTTATTGTTATAGGATTATGATGTCTGGCTATCCAGGTGTAGATTCTGGAGTTATTCAACAATCTGGTGAGCCCATTCCATCACCTTACCCACCAGCTCACTTTTGTCTGCACAGGAAATGCCCCAGAGTTGGTCTCTGGCCCCCATCCATTCCAGATTCCTTTATGGTAAGCCTCATCCATCACCCTGACCAGCTACTTAGGTTGATTACAGGTGTCAAATCTTCTGGATTCATTCCAGAGCACTCCCTTATGTATATTTTTATATTATGTTATATTTTTTATTTTGTAAATTTCTTCTGGTGCTTTGGATAAGTAGAGATGATGGGCCCCATCTCTGCTTATTCAAATCATCCCTTTTATTTATCTACTTTATCTTTTAACTTGTATATGTAACTATCTATTAGCCATTGATTAGAATATATGTTCATTAGTTGAACCTTTATTTTTTGTTTAAGCATGCTTATGTAAGCATTTCCCATGTGTTCCTTTCCAGGATTTGTTGCATTTCTGGCAAGTGTCATAGGTGTTCCAAAGAGTTGGGAATGTTCTGGAAATAGTTGGGAATGTTGCAGAAATCATTGGGAATGTTCCAGAAAGAGTTGTAAATGTTCCGGAAAGAGTTGGAAATGTGCTGGAAAGAGTTGGAAATGTTCCGGAAAGAGTGGGAAATGTTCTGGACAGAGTTGGACTGAGTTGGAAATAGTTGGAAATGTTCTGGAAAGAGTTGGAAAGAGTTGGAAAGAGTTGGAAATGTTCTGGAAATAGTTGGAAATAGTTGGAAATGTTCCAGAAAGAGTTGGAATGTTCTGGAAAGAGTTGGAAATGTTCCGGAAAGAGTCAGAAATGTTCTGGAAGGTGTCTGGAATGTTCTGGAAAGTATGGTGAACACCTAGGAGTGTTTGAGGTGGTTGGAATCAATGGAAATGAAATAAGGAGTAACATAATCTAGTCAGTAGTGTTTGAAAGTTCTGTACTGCAGTTTCCTCAACAGGAACCAACCAAATTGTTATTTATCTCTACTCCTGGAGTATTTTCTTAGGGAATTGTATGATGGTGACAGCTACCATCCTGAGAGTGGGGATTCTTGGAGTGCAAAACATCAAGAAATTATTTCATTTTGGACAAATGAAAGCTAATACATAACAGAAATTAGGTCCTGCCATGCATTGAGGAACTTGGATGTACCATGACTCAAGGGGTTAGTATGCCAGTAGCAAAGGGATGAATCAGCCAAGATATCAAGAGTCCACAAGGCCAGTGGTAAATCACAAAATTTCTTATGACTTACCAACTACCAAATATTACAAATAGTAGAATAAGGAACTCCAAAGCAGAGTGTACAAAGTTTGAATAGATAAATGAATATTAGGTATTGTCCCAAATTCTTATAGGGGGTTGCTATTAATTTTCAGATGAAATTACTAATGAATAAACAATATATAATATAGTACCAACCACAATCAAGAAACCCTCTAAGTAGAATTAAGAATTGACATTGAAATGGAGTTGGGCTTTGTAGTATTTTTACTGCTTGGAATCTAACTGAATCACTAGGAGTAAGCAGTTGTGAGTCTTTTATTGAACTCTCAAGGTGTCTGAGCTCATCTTAGTAAATATTCAACTGTGAGGGGAGTTGTATAAGGCTCATTGCAGAAGAGCCGAATAATAGACAACCATGTAGTCTTTCAAAATGCAGTTAGGTCTAATAACTGGACTAGACCTACTGTAACCATTTTTGTGCAAAAGCTAGGTAACAGAGGGAAAATCTCCAGAGTTGAATATTAAACTAGCATCAGTTCATTGGAATACTTTCATATTTGAATACTAAACTCAGCTGATCTCATTGGACACCCTTTGTAATATTAGACCACCATTGTAGGGCCAACTGCAATTCCAGAACATTTCCAGAGGTTAGTGAAATAGCAGCTAAGTCCTGAAGCTTGCAGGATATCCAAAGTTAAATGTATTATGAAAGTAAGAGTATTACATAACACTCACCTCAGAGGGGATCCCAAGAGAAAAGGATAAGGGTCCCTGGTGAGGAATTAAAATGTAAGTTGATATGGTGAGATCCAACAATAAATAAATATGGCCAATAATAATTATTCATTTACAAATATGTAGTGGGGATACAATTGGTTTCCAGAGTTCTATAAAATAAAAAGGTTCCAGGAGTGGGAGGAATGATGTAGGGGAAAGAGGGTGTACCCTGACTGCAGTTGAATATTCCCACTAGCATAATGTAAGGGGATCTTCTGTGTTCCCAACATGGCTCCTACAACTAACAGGTACCCACATCCTTCCTATTAGCATAGGAACACTACCTGCCTTTTCCTGAACAGTGATATTGAATGAGTGTGTCATGGTGAAGAGTTATGTATTACACCTTACCATATGGTGACTTTATGGGTTTGGGTTATATGCTAGGGTGTGTTAGGGGACACTCATTGTGTCCATCTCTATGGTCAGCTTAGTATGTGCATACATTCACCTTCTCTACAATAGTATCACTACCACTCTCCCTTCATCCTACACCTTGCGTACTCCCCCTTATCATTGTAGTAGTTGCCCCTCCACTGATGACATCCCTGACTGTGGTCACACCTCAATGTCTATATTTGTTATCTTTACACACCATATGCCTTCTATCTGTACTAGCCATATTTAGATGTAATTACTCAACACTTGTAGTATATAGGTGTAAGGTGCTTATCCAAGATAAGCACCTTAGTATTCAACTTGATTCCTGGGTCCATGCATCCTTTAACAGGGTGAGGATAATGTAACAATTAGCATGACAAAAAATGTGACTTTGGATGACTTGCTAGGGGAAACACATCTGAAGGTGGTGGAAATTGCATTAAACATGTGAGAGGTTCTGGAATGGGGTGTAAGAATATATATCAGCACATTGGGCAGAGGCCAGAACTGAATCTGGCCCACCACAGGCTTGTTGGAGACAAGTGTGATGTGAATATTGAACAAAAATGAGCTCAGAGGACAGACTCGTCATGTGAATATTCAACCACCATGAGCTAGATAGACACCCATGAGCTTATCAGACTGCCTGGGAATTTGAATAATCAACTGCAATGAGCTCATTGGACACCCACAGGAGTGGAATGTTCAATGTCAATAAGGTGATTGGACACCCTCTGGAGTTGAGCATTAACTGCCATGTGCTAAGTAGAAGGCCTTGGTATTTTATTAGACACATGTTAACTCATTCTACATATATGAAATTTGAATAGTCAACTGGGATGAGCTCATAATATACTCCACAAAGTAAGTTAGTCCACTGCCATGAGCTCATTGGGCACATTCCAGATTTCAAAGTGGACCTCGATGAGGCCATGCAACACTTGCTACATTTGAATATTCAACTCCCATGAGGTGATTGGACACAATCTCAAATGTAGTATTCAACTACCATGACCTTAGAGGAAAACCTCCATATTTTAAAATCCAACTATCATCAGTGCAAGGGACACAGCCCTTAGGATAATATATGACTGCCATGAGGTCATTGGAAAAACACTCTGCATAGTTAAATATTGAACTGCCATGAGGTCAGTTGACAACCTCCACTATTGAATATGGCTGTCATCAGGTCAGTGGACAGTAGACAGAGGTGAAAAATCAACTACCATGAGCTCATTGGGCACCCACCATAGTTGACTATTGAACTCCCATGAGTTCATTGGTGGACAGCCTCCAAAGTTGGGTATTCAAATGCAATAAATTTATTGGACACTCCCCATAGTTGACTACAGCACTGCAAGGAGCTCAGTGGACACCCTCCAGGGTTGAATATTCAGCTACCATGAGCTCATTCCTCCAGGGTCTAATAGCCAACTGTCATCAGGTCATTGGACACCTTCCAGAGTTGTAGATTGAACTCTCATGGGCTCAGTGGACACTGTCAGGAGTTGAATATTCAGCTAGCATGAGCTCATAGGAGATCTTCCAGGGTCTAATATTCAACTGTCATGAGCTCATTGGACACCTTCCAGAGATGAATATTGAACTCTCAGAAGCTCCTTGGACAACCTCAGGAGTTGAATATTTAGCTACCATGAGCTCATAGGAGATCCTCCAGGGTCTAATAGTTTACTTTACCCTCCCCCATATAATCCATATGGAATCCATAAAATAGAGGGTGGATTCCATGGAATGGGGGGTGGAATCCATGAAATAGGGATGGATTCCATACTCATTCCATGGAATATGAGGATGGATTCCATGTTCATTCCATGGAATATAAGAATGGACTCCATACCCATTCCATGGAATATACAGATGGATTCCACACTAATTCCATGGAATATAGAGGATGGATTCCATACATAAGGGTTCCATGGATTATAGATTGATAGATTTAGGGTTATATTTAGATTTAGAGGTTAGGCTTAGGGTTAGATTTAGATTTAGGGCTTAGGATTAATATTTAGGGATGGGGATATTTTCTGTCCGCGCGGTAGCGTGTTCTTAGGTTAGGAGGGGATACAGGCATGTTTTGTACTTCCACTGGACTTCCACCAGACTTCCACCGGACTCTGACCGGACTCTGACTGGACTCTGACTGGAGTCCGGTGGAAGTCCAGCGGAATTCCGGCTGGAAATGTGGGGGAGTGTAAAGTCCTCGACTCAAGACCTATTCCATGGAATTATACAGATAGATTCCACACCTATTCTGTTGCTGTAAATTTCACAACTAGAACAAAGAAACAGTAACTAGGTATTTGTTAGATGTAATAGCTAAAGAATAAATGAGTTTAGTAGAAAGTTGAGACTCACAAGAATAAAATTTGCGACTAAAGAATGTGACAATTATTGTGATACAAAATAAGAGGTCTTTACACTAAGCCACTAATTCCAATCGGACTCAAATTTGGCTGGAGCACCAGCCATTTTCAAATTTTGAGTCCGAGCCCAGTCCGAGTTCAGTCCGAGTAAATTGCTTGGACTACTCGGAATCTGATTGGACTGTGTGTCATCGGATTCTGATTGGACTTACATTAGACTTAGTCCAAGTAAATTGCTTAGACTACTTGTTTGTACCCATGTTTGTACCCATGTTTGTCCTGTTCCCACACAGACCATTGGTCACATGATCACAGATAAGCATGATTTCAAGCATATGGTGGGTCAGAGTAGATTACATAAGATTCTAAAAAAGGAAATTTTTTAAAGATGGTAGAGAATTGTTTTAGGACCCTGAATATGTTTAAATTCTATTAATAGCAGCTCTCCTTATTGAGAAAATTGCAAAATACTTTCCTGGACACGGCAGTTGAACATTCTATATGAAAATTCAAGGTCTTTGCTGCGATCCACCAGATCTGATCATATCTGAGCAGAATGGAAACTATATACCTCCCTAACCTTAATAAAACCCTAACCAAACCTTAACTCAAACCTTAACCAAACCGAGGACTTTACACTCCCCCACATTGTCTGGCCGGAATTCCGCTGGACTGACCGGACTCCGCCGGACTCCAGAACAGTCCAGTCAGAGTCCGGTGGAAGTCCGGTGGAAGTCCGGTGGAAGTCCGGTGGAAGTACAAAACATGCCTGTATCCCCTCCTAACCTAAGAACGCGCTACCGCGCGGACAGAAAATATCCCCATCCCTAAATATTAATCCTAAGCCCTACTAAGCCCTAAATCTAAATATAACCCTAAGCCTAACCTCTAAATCTAAATATAACCTTAAATTCTATCAAAAGTCCGGTGGATGTCCAGTGGAAGTCCGGCGGACTGTGACCAGACATACAGTCCAGGCATTTTTCTACTTTCACCAGACTCTGACCGGACTCTGACTGGACTCTCACCAGACTTTTACCAGAATTTTAGTGGAGTCTGCCGGACTTCTGCCAGATAACATGGGGGACTGTAAAGTACACACCAAACCTTAACCAAACCTTAACCAAACCTTAACAGAAGTAGCTAGTAGGTCTCTATTTTCTCAGATCCACTTAGAATCTGAGCAGATCTGAGCAGATCTGGTTGGATATAACAATTCTGATCAGATCAGATCAGATCTGGTGGGGGACAGAAAAGTACTGGAAAATTCATAAATTCTAAATAAATTCTAAGGGACTCCCAGGGCCTCCTGATGTGATTTAATCCAGATGGTCAATGCACCAGGATGCACTAAAGGTGTCAAGATCATTTTTCCTGATGCAGTCCGAGTTCAGTCCGAGCTGAGTCCGAGCTGAGTCCGAGTCCAAGTAAAAATTACTTGGACTCGGACTCAGCTTGGACTCAGCTTAGACTGAACTCAGACTGAACTTGGACTGAACTTGGACTGACTTGGACTGAACTTGGACTTTTGATGTTTTTACTTGGGTTACTCGGATTCCGATCAGATTCCAATTGGATTACTCAGAGTCCAATTGTATTCCAATCGAACTGGTGGGTGAGTGTAAAGTCTTGCAAAATAAAAGGAAATGATAAGATAACACTTAAGAATAGATCAACAAGTTGAAACTCATATACTCCAACATACTCCACACTCATTCTATATAGAATCCATATACAATGTGGAATAGGTGCAGAATATATCTATATATTCCATGGAATGGGTATGGAATAGATATAAAGTCCATCTCTATTCCATGAAATTGGTATGGAATAGGTATGGACTCCATCTGTATATTCCATGGAATGGGTATGGAATGGCTATGGATCCATCCATATGGATTCCACCTGGAATCCACATGGAATGAAGTTGGATTCCATGTGGAATCCACATGGAATGAAGTTGGATTCCATGTGGAATATGACCATTCCATGGCCATTCCATATGGATTCCACATGGATTATATGGGGGAGTGTAAAGACCTCGTCTAATATTCAACTGTCATCAGCTTATCAGACACCTTCCAGAGTTGAATATTCAACTCTCATGAGCTTATTGGACATCCTCCAGAGTTGAATATTCAACTACCATGAGCTCATTGGACACCCTCCAGGGTTTAATATTCAACTGTCATCAGCTCATTGGACACCTTCTGGAGTTGAATATTCAACTCTCATGAGCTCATTGGACACCCTCCAGGGTTTAATATTCAATTGTCATACGCTCATTGGACAGCTTCCGGGGTTGCATACTCAACTGTGATGAGCTGATTGGACATCCTCCAGGGTTGAATATTCCGCTACTATGAGCTCATTAGACACCCTCCAGGGTTTAATATTGAACTGTCATCAGCTCATTGGACACCTTCTGGACTTGAATACTCAACTGTGATGAGCTCATTGGACACCCTCCAGGGTTGAATATTCTGCTACCATGAGCTCATTAAACACCCACCCTCCAGGGTTCAATATTCCACTGTCACTAGCTTATTGGACACCCTCCGGAGTTGAATATTCACCTACCATGAGCTCACTGGACATCCTCCAGGGTTGAATATACAACTACAATGAGCTCACACAGTAACTTCTGGGAGTCTAATATTTGACCACCCACTACACAGGTAAGCTGTCTGGACATTCCTGGGTCCTTTAATACTCACCGGAAAATGGCTGAATGGACATCCTCTGGAGTCTAGTACAATCCGCCAAACATCCACTGAATGGACAACCTTGGGCTTTTGTCAACTTCATTTTCCTGGACTAACTCCGTATATTTGACTGAATGGGCTGACTATTTTATTATTATTTTATTACTAGTATATATGATGTTTAGAATAATTGAATATGATTGTATTATATTATTATTATTCTGTTGTGTGAGACTATTCAAATATCTGGTTTATATATGCTCTAGCATCAGATCTAAAGGGACTAAGGCTGCCTCAGGGATGCTCTCAGGTTGCCTCAGGACACTCTTAGGTTGCCCCAGGACATACCCAGGACATACCTAGGACACCCTCTGAGTTTACAAAAAAAAAGACATTGGAATAATACCTTCTTAGAGCACTCTTGGAGCTCTAAGGCTCTAAGAGCTCTGGGGGTGTCTTAGAGTATTTTAGACTGTCCTTAGACTATCCTAGGGCAAAGGTGTTTTTCCTGATGGAGAACTCCTGGTGAAGTAGGGTTGCAGTGGAAGAGAATGGTAGCAAAGAGCATCCCAAGGGTATAACCTGTCTGCATCTCTCATGCCTCTTGTAAACATAGTCTCCACTCATGATCATTCTCCAGCAAACCAAGAGCATTACATGCCTCTTTGAAAGTGGCATATTCAACACCATTGACTGTGCGTAAATGAGCAAAGGGAGTTGCACCTGGAACCACAGTAAGAAGAGTTTAAAGATAAAACCATTCCCCTGAAGATGGTGAAGCAAAATACAGCTGACCAATTGCATATCCTTTCTGTCTAGGCTTCCACTTCTTTGTCTTTGTATCATATACCCAAGTCTAAGGAAAGTTCTGATAAGTAGTGTTTCTAACCTGAGGATTGGATTCATTGATTTTAAACCAAGCAGTAAGAGGAGTGTCCCTGGTTTCACCCCTCTCCACAACCTGATCTGCATTGTCATCTGGACCAAAGTACACCAATTGCTGATCTTCCAAATGAACAGGAAGTCGGTAAACAGTGGGCTCTTCAGCATGCATGACAAATTCAAAGATATGATAGCAGCTTTCAACTGATCCAATGTAGCATGCATCCAAGTACTCCTTGACTTCATCACAATTCTGGTCATCACAAAACTCCAGGGTTGTGTGGTCGTGGCCTTTGTAAATGTACTTGTGAATGTACCTGACAGCTTCATGCTGTGCATCACTTTGCTTCTTTTGATTTCCTATCATTCCTACTGTTATGCATCCACTCATCATGCCAAAATCATGTTCGCATCATTTTACTGTTACCTAGCTACCAGTTATTCTCCATGCTCCTTTTATCTTATGGTGCGACTTTTTATATTTTCTCACTTAGCTCCTTATGCTTTTTGATGCTATTTACTCCACACACCTTGTGATTCATTTCCCCATTTATTCCAATCACCTTTACTAGAAAAAACCCATGTAACTTAGTTACAGAACAATAAGAAAGTATTCGCCTCTCTCCCCAGAGTTTAGAATTAAAGTCTTGTCATTGTCTCTCTCA
Source organism: Phlegmacium glaucopus (assembly GCA_015039465.1). Classification (NCBI taxonomy): domain Eukaryota; kingdom Fungi; phylum Basidiomycota; class Agaricomycetes; order Agaricales; family Cortinariaceae; genus Phlegmacium; species Phlegmacium glaucopus. The sequence continues at coordinate 43,427 of MU130417.1, read as the reverse complement.
TTGTTTGCCATCATTTATTTCATCATACTCCCATCAGCTCTCCATTACAGACCGCATGGCGACTATAGAAGCTGAGCTCTCCCATCTCCGCTGATGTACCTGCGGTGGGATCAGACTGCAAGTAGTAACGTGGTTCAGAGGGGTTAATGTAGTTTTCCTCGATAGAATTTAAAGAGAAGTTTGTGGTATTGAAATATGCAAGAAGAGAATGAGAACGCAGTGCACGAAGTAGTTTAAAGAATGAGACTATTGACTTAGAACGTTGCTGCAAAGTTTATGGGATCAAAACCCTGGCCATCTCTTGTTCACCTTCCCTCCTACTTGCTACAGATACTTAATACAAGAGTTGTAAACTAACCAGGTGCGGATATGCGAAACAGTAATGTAAAAATTGGGCTAATGCGAAATCACATTGACCCAATAGTTTGGTAATGAAGACATAGGAGATGAAGTAAAAATAAATATGATGAGTAAGGAGGTCAGTTGAATGACCTCCTGTTTTGAAGTATATGATAAAATATATATATGGAAAAATGAAAGAAAGCAAGTGCAAAATAGACACGAACCATAATAAAACCAGTGCAGGGGATACCGGAGAGGTAAAGTATGCTTATGCAAACCGTGAAAGACCACGAGATTAGATAGTGGCTGTGCAGAGGTAATGCTGCAAAAGGGCAAAATGAGAAGAGTAATGAGAGTGCTTTCGATAGTTGTAGGGGTTGTAGAATGGTTGTGCAATGTATGAGCGAGGAGCAAAAGGTAGTGCCGGACATACAAATGATAGTGCGAGAGTTACTGGTAACCGCGGCCGAGAGTGCAAGTGGTAATGGTAACTGCGAGGTATCTGCGAGTGTCTGCGAAGTTGTCAAATCTCGAAAATAACCTGTTTACAAACCTAGAGGCTATATGGATCCTATCACCGCTCCCAGAACACTAATTTTGTTGCCCCTAGTTGCACTAGAACACAAAAAGTGAAGGACTCTGCTACCTGGGAGAGCATGGAAGAAACAATTGCTCCTCCTCATGTATACCGCCCTATCCCAGAAGCAAAGGTTCAGACACAGTCTCCTACCAATATAGTTGCCACTGCAAGTGTTCCAAACTTCCAGCTGCTGATAGGACCTGGGAGACATCTAGGGATGTAAACACACCATTTTCGTGGTTTCACAACCTTCGCAGTATACTTGCAGATGCTCACATATCATTGCGGATACTTGCAGATCATTGCAGATCATTGCAGATCATTGCAGGTCATTGCAGGTCATTGCAGATCATTGCAGATCATTACACATCATTGCACATCATTGCACATACTCGCAGATCATTGCAGAATACTCACAGATCATCACAGATACTTGCAGTCATCACCAACATTTGCATTATCATTCGCAGTTGCCAGCTCTTCTCACAATCTTTAAACATGACTCCAACAAAGGTCACTCAGGTGACTGTATTACTCATCACCTTTATTTTTATCTTGTCTCCTTTTATTTGGCTCTTATCTCCTATGTTTCATTACCAAATTACCAGATCCATGTGACTCCGCTTTAACCCATATTTTACATTCCTGTTTCACCTTTCCGCACTTAGCTATTGCTAGTTACTATATTATTAGCAGTAGCAAGTAGGGTAATAGAACAGAGGAGAATGGACAAATTACCAGAGTTTTGATCCCACCTTTGGAACGTCGTACTAAGCTGCTCTGGCACTCCTTCAAAATCATCCTGTGGGCTTTGCTTTTTCTGTGCATCATCTCGCACTTTAAAGCGAACCTTCGCACCTCATAAAACCTCACTATCACCTACTGAAGAGAACTACATCAACCCCACAAACTGTGTACTACTTGTGGTCTGTCCCCACCGCAGGTACATCACTGCTTACTATGCCCAAACACACTCATCAATGTGCTAAATCTGCCACTTATGCTCCTCCTGGACTATGGATTATTGGAGCACCCTTTGAGGCACCTGTGTGTAAGAATAGACCACATGCAATGCACAAGACACTTCCCCATATGCATGGACCTCCTAGTGAAGTAAAACCCTATAAGCGAGCAATAGGAGCTCCTATCACTGTCACACCAAGAGAATTAATGTCCCTTTCTCCTAAGGTGTCTGCACAGGTTCAAGAAGTCTCCCCACATCACATTCTTGATAATACAACCTCTGCCGCTCAAAGTGCTCTCCTCATCAGTAACACAGATAAAAGTGACCCTCCTACGCTCCCTACAGTTTCTGTCCAAAAAGTGCCTTATTGCACACCTCAGGAAAGCCCCACTGTTGTTTCTAGTTACATTTAATGTTGCCATCAATCACTCCAATCAAGCAAGACATCTGATTCTGATATATTAGGTGTTGCTAAGCCAACAACTACCTTATGCTCCTCTGACCCAGACTGTATTTCGCTCTCTCATCTCTCAGCTTGCAAATCCCTCCCCCTTTCCAAATCCCCTCCTTTGTGACATTCTGACCCTTGCTCATTGTCCTATAATGTTGCTGCAGCCTCTGCACCTAAAAGTGCTGTGCTCCAACCCCATCAACTGTGATCAAATTACTAATTGTGTCACCCTATAGCTCAATTCAGGCTACAACCTTGGAAAATCATTGCTCCCTCAATCTCTCATCTATATCTCCTCTTACATATACCTCTGCTCCTTTTCTCCTGTATGCGACGTCCCAGGATCATAAAGTGCTCAATAATGCCACTATTTCCACCCAGCATCACTCTTGCAGTAATATCATGCTCCTAGTACTCTGGTCAGCGCTTCAACTAATAATGGGGAACTTGATGATTATATGCAGCAGTCTACCTCATATTTCGCTTCAGCATGATGCTACATCACCAGAATTATCCATTTTATCAGTAATTGGCAAAATGAGTATTATATGCAAATCCTGCCACTCCCTTGACTCACAAAATATTTTCTATCCAATCTTCACCATTACATCACCTACTAGCTCCCTTTTCCACCAACTTCAAGCTGATATAGCAATTTCTTGGTTATTCCTGCTCCTTTTTGCCTTTCATCGCATTCTTACCTACTGTTGTCATCACTGCTCTTTCAACTCCCAAGGCTATGCAATATTTGCCTCTATGTTGCCTATTTTCTCGCTTTTACCCCCACTTCAAGCCAACTTAATGATTTCTTGGAAATTTCTGCTCCTTTTCACTTTTATTGGATTTTCACCTATAGTCTTTCCCACTGATCCCTTGACTCTCAAAATATTGTCTATCCAATCTTCGCCATCAAATCACCTATTAGCTCCCTTTCCCACCGACTTCAAGCCAACATAGCAATTTCCTGGTTATTCCTGCTCATTTTCACTTCTCATTGCATTTATACATATGACCTTCATCACCACTCCTTCAAGCGACACAAGGTTGCCTCATATCAAGAACTCCTCCAGAGCGACTCAGCTCCCTCTATCACATGCTAGCTCTTTCCTTGATCAGAAAGAAGACACCAATAACGCCAACCCACTGGATGATGACTCAGGACAGTCAATATTACAGTAGGGAGGAGAAGAGCCGACATCAGCCAAATATTTTCGCTTTTCCACACTGCTTTATGCTCCTCCTTTCCAATTCCTATTTAACTGTTTGCTCAGTCCATTTTCAGTCACACACTTTTATTCAAGTCATATAACTTCTCAAACATGGCGCAATCTCAACTACAAAGCAAGCTAGGTGTTAGCCTCCATTTGTCGCCATATTCCTATATTTCCTCCTTTCATTTCCCCATATACACCACTCTCAAAAGAATCACCCTCAAGAAACATCCTAAAAGCAACATAACATTTCACTTCCTTCTCCTATATTACAAACTTCCATTTGATTCTTTTTCCACCAAAAATTGCCCACAACTTTTGCATATTTTCACTTCAAGTTGCCCTCATGGACACCCACAAGTGCTCTGGTTGCTTCAGTCACCAATATAGCGTATTATTTTGCCTTTACAAATTTTATTGAGCTCCTTCCTTCATTTCCTTGCCAAATACTTGTGCTTACATTCAAATCAAGACACAGTCTATTTCCTTTCCCATCTCATATTCTTCATTCCTACCACTTATTTTTGCCAATTCTAGCACTATAATCTTGAAATAGCTGCATCATCTGACATTCACTGCCTATAAAGCTGGAGGGAAGAATAATACATCTTCCATGTTCTGTCAGATTTATATTGTTATCTCTATCACCCAATACAGCATCTCAAAGTCCAGTACAGCATCTTGAAGTCCAGAATACACCTCTGCTTGTAAGTCCTTGTGATGATGCTTTATCCAGTTTAATGTACTTTGTTCCACAGCAGCCCATGCATCCACCACATATTGCTGAAACAGATTTGCTCCCCATTGCAATAATGGTATCTCTCAAAGTCTGGAATGCAATCTGTATGCATGATAACAGTGCTGTGAAACATTTGGTGATCAACACCTTCCATTAGGTCTGTTAGGGGACACCCGACTTCAACCCAAACCTCAACTTTAGAATCATACACCCTGCCTTTCCGACAACCTCCAACCTTCCATCCAACTCTGCTTCTGTCACTGGTTGACTCCAGAACCCCGTAGTTCTGCTCCGACTCTGATCCTCCAATTCACCCCATCTTTTATTTCTATTTTTCATATCACACCACTTCTTATTTAATTAATTAATTATTATTGTATCATTCCTTTATTTATTTTATATCTCTGTTATGTCCATATTAGTACTTAAACACCCCCAGCCTAGCAGGGATCCCCATCCTTTCCTCTTTGGATCCCCTGCTAGGTAAGTCACTTGTAGATATCTTTTCTGAAATATTATTAACTTTGGATCCCCTGCTAGCTTGACTAAGTCAGCATCGCAGTTGCCCTAACATGTTAAGTTTAAAGCAAAAGAGAAGTCACGTCGGAGTTACTTCCCTTATATTACGGACTACTCCTTCTATGTTCAACTCCGAGACTTCTCCGTGACATTCCGGTTCCTCTGACTAAACTCCAAACCCGTTATCACTTCTTCGCCACTACCACTATTCTTTGTCATCATCTTTCCCATCATCAGTCAGCACACTAGCCATGGATTATTCACCCAAGAATGCAGGACCTTTCCCGGGAGCAGAACGCAGCACTTATATTTTTATTCTATATTTTGGTTGCAATTCTTTTTATATTTAAAGTACTCGAACTTGTATGTTTTCCCTTAGTTCGAATATCAACTTAGTTCCCCTCCTCTTGTTTTCCCTCTAAGTCACTGAGGTCTTCCGACTTGTTACTTTATTCTTCTGTTCCGAAATCAGGACACCTTAGGAGCTGGGCGGCACAGCACATACGCTGAGGCCAACGTCCTTTCCGGGTTACTGTTCCGGTTCTGTTCCGTCCGTTCCGGAGTAACTCCGACGTGACTTCTCTTTTGCTTTAAACTTAACATAACATTATGAAAGGATCTCCCTTTAACGGACCGAGTCCGGTCCGCACAGTGGAACAATAGTCCGATTTACAGCCCCCAATTCAGGCCAATCAGACTCTGTACACTCCCAGACCGTGGCTCCCTCCTTGTCTTCACAGCACGCATCTCCGAGTGGCTCCTTCCTATCAGCCATGGACGATGAACGCACTGCCCAGCTGGAAAGAGAAGTTGTCCTATTGCGAGCTCGGGACATCGAATACCAAAACAGATTTGACCAAATCATGGAGACAATCCATTGACTCGTTCCAAATGTACAATCATCTGTACCACAAGAAGAGGTTCCCCCTCAAACTGAAAACATACCCCGGACACGCTCTGCAAGGCCGGCATTCCCAACGGAGTTTGACGGAGAACGATTCAAAGGAACAATGTTCCTTCACTCCTGCCAAATGTACATCCGGCTCTGTTCTGATGAATTCTTGGACAAGCAAACAAAAATCATCTGGGCCATGTCCTACATGAAATCCGGAAGAGCATCAAAGTGGGCAGCCAGAGTTTTCTGATGGGAAATGGAAAACCCTGAGTCAACCCGGTTCCTGGATTGGTCTGATTTCTGAGACGACTTCAAAAAGGAGTTCTGTCCCGCAAATGTGGACTCGGTTGCCATCAACCGACTAGAGTCAACTGGATATTTCCAGAAAACACAGTCTTTGGAAGAATATGTGGACGAATTCCAAGACCTAATCACGGATTCTGGATACACTGATCCAAAAACTATTGTAGTAAAATTCCGAAGAGGCCTGAATGCCCAGATTCAGAACTCCATTGCTACAATGGCTTACGGAAGACCATCCAATACAGATCCAACAGGATGGTACAGAATGGCATGGACAATAGATGAAAACTGAGCTACTAACGAGGCCTTCCAGTCAGCTTACAAAAGTCCGGCAGCAACCACTTCTCGACCAATCGGTACCACCACACTCCAATTCAGTCCGTCAAATCCGCCACAGAGGAACGCACACCTCGTGCCAACTCCGGGAAACCCTGTACCCATGGATATCAACGCAGCCTGAAAAGCAGGCTCTGTACCGCTGTCATGCTTCCGGTGCGGAGGCATCGGACACATCAGAAGACATTGCGAAAAATGTTTTGACGTCTGAACAATGTCCAATGACAAACTCCATACCCTCTTGGAGTTCCGGCTGGCCGAATATGACAAAGTGCCTGATCCGGAACCAACGGAACCTTCAGAGAACACTGAACACGAAAGTCCAACTGAGGATTTAAAGGATTTTTGCCAAAACAGCGAGTGAACTGCACGCCCTTGCTGTCAACAACCAACCGGTTCTCTGTTTTACATGTAGATAGCATTGATGAAATAGATGAGACGGTTGAAAACATTCAAGTCGTACAAACATCAGAAATTCCAAAAAAAAATCTGAGTGTTCCAACCCCAATGGGAAAGAACCCTCCTGAAAAAGTTCACTATTGGCTCCCTCAATGCTGACTCAAAATCACTGGAACTCAAAGTCAGCATTGAAACGACCGACACTGGAGAAGTAAACTCCTTTTTGTCCTTAATAGACTCCAGAGCCGACGGAAGGTTTATTGACAGAGACTATGTCAAAACTAACAGGCTCACAACAAAATCCCTGTCAAACCCGATTCCGGTATTTAACGTTGACGGTACCCCAAATGAAGCCGGATCGATCACGGAAGTGGTTGATCTGATACTCAGGTATAAAGGACACTCCGAGAGATCCTTGTTTGCGGTTACTGGACTGGGAAAACAAACCTTGATTCTCAGACATTCCTGGCTTAAGATGCTCAACCCGGAGATTGACTGGGCAACCAGAGAAGTCAAAATGTCCCGCTGTCCACCCCGTTGTTGTTCGGAATGCAGGAATGAAATCCGAGAAGAATGAAAAATTCAAAAGGCGGAAATACGCTGAATTGAAAAATGTTCAACCGGCCCACTTCTGGTTCATGTAAAAATTGTGATGAGGATGATGAGGAGGAAAGTAGCCCAAACCCTGAATTTGAGGATGGCAACAGAATATTTGCCACCGGCCTACTACCACCGCAGGCAGATATCCGAGCCACCTCCACCCATCTCCCAACGTCTTGCAGAAGCTTTCCAGTGCAATACACAATCGGAAACAAAGGAAGGAGTTCCGGATTATCTCCGAGAGTTCGATAGTGTTTTTGCCAAAGAATCTTTTGATATCCTACCTGATCTGAAACCTTGGGACCATGCAGTAGAACTTATTCCAGGAGAAAACCCATCAGGTTGCAAGGTCTATCCTCTAGCTCCTACAGAACAAAAGGAACTTGACGCGTTCCTCCAGGAGAATTTAAACTCTGGACGCATCCGACCTTCCAAATCTCCGATGGCATCTCCGGTTTTCTTTATCAAAAAAAAAGACAGAAGTCTTCAGCTTGTTCAGGACTATCGAGCTCTCAACGCGATCACCATCAAAAACAAGTACCCACTTCCCCTCATTTCAGAACTGATTACCTGACTCTGGGGCGCTAAATACTTCACTAAGTTGGATGTCCGATGGGGTTTTAACAATGTCCGAATAAAGAAAGGGGACGAGTGGAAAGCAGCTTTCCAACCAACCAGGGATTATTCGAGCCCCTGGTTATGTTTTTCGGCCTCACCAACAGTCTGGCTACTTTCCAAACAATGATGAATGACATCTTCCGTGAACTTATAATGGAAGGGGTTGTAGTGGTCTACCTTGATGATATCCTGATATTCACGGAGACACTAGAGGAACACCGGTCTGTAACTCGGAGAGTACTGGAACTTTTATGAAAGCATAAACTCTTCCTAAAACCGGACAAGTGTGAATTCAAACAAACCAAGGTGGAATACCTCGGAGTCATAATATCCCATAACTCTGTTGATATGGTGGAAATATATATATGCATGGATAATTTATTTTGCCGGAAATATCCCTAATTTAATTATTAAAAACTAAACTATGAGTGCAATCTGATACAGTAAAGAATCATTGGTATTGACTATACCAGTTGATTAAAACATATATTGCAATGAAATAATTCATAACACAGGGCTGGAGATAATTATGGTGAGACATCACCTAATTTTCATACTGTCCAATTTACAAGATTTCCTGACTGAAACCATGAATACCGTGACAGTCAATAAGGAATATATTGCAATTTATGTAATTACTAAGTCTATAGTAAGGTAGGAAATTATCCATGCATTTAAAAACTCTATCTAAAGGGATAGGACAAAGACTTGTGCTTTGAAAACTGAGGAAGTCACAAGGGTCACAAGTGTTACAAAAAGATTACACAAGTAAATAAAGGGAGCCGGGCTACTGGGAACAAACCCAAAATAGATGTTTGTGAAATGGTTACAAACAAATAGCCGGAATAATGATAAGAATAATAAGGGGAACTACGGAGCGGCCAATAAACAGGTCATAACAATCACATGTAAATCAGCTTTTAAACTTGTATAAATAAGATAGAAAACTTGTAAATAAAATTATTGAATCATTTCTTTCTTACCACCCACATTTGTGTGCTAAGAAATAAGGAACAGTCCTTCTATAGGAAGGAAAAGAAATATTAGTGTATTGGTTACACTATTAAGAAATATTGGGATCCGAATTGGTCTTCGGAATTTATTGAAGTCAGAACAATTGTATTGGTGCATTGGCTGCACAACTTTTGACAACGGAGTTGGTCTCTGAAGTCAGTGAAATTATTATAGTTCCTCACAACTTAAAAGTGAAACAATAAACAATATATTATTGTGTGAAGACAAATCTAATAAATTGGAACGGCTATACTTCCTAGGAAGCCCATATCACATTTAATATATTGTGTTGGTGTGTGTGTGTGATTTATATCATTACACACTATCCTCATAGTCAACCTATCACCATCGAGATGGACCCTGTAAAAGTTGCTGGAGTAGCGGAATGGCCAATTCCAACAAACAAAAAGGAAGTCCAGTCATTTCTAGGCTTCACCAACTTTTACCGAAGGTTCATCCAAGACTTTCTCATCATGCCCGTCCCTTGTTTGATCTCACTAAAAGTGATGTTAAATGGAAATGGAATACGGAAGAGCAGTTGGCGTTCGATTCTCTCAAAAACCTGATCACTTCAACCCCAATTCTAGCCTCTCCGGACAACTCCAGACCGTTCCACATCGAAGCAGACAGTTCCGACTTTGCAACCGGAGCTGTACTCTCCCAACAATCCCTCGATGATGAGAAATGGCACCCAGTCGCGTTCCTGTCTAAATCCTTGTCTCCGGTCGAATGGAACTACGAGATCCATGACAAAGAGATGCTAGCGATCATCCAAGCCCTAGAAGAGTGGAGACACTTCTTCGAAGGAGCGGAACACAAGTGTGAGATCTGGACTGATCACAAGAACTTGGAATACTTCATGACAGCCAGAAGGCTCAATCGGAGACAAGCCCGTTGGTCATTGTTCCTAGCCCGGTTTGATTTCCTCATGCACCACAGACCAGGCAAAAGCATGGGAAAACCAGACGCCTTGTCCAGATGGGTGGATCACGGAACCGGAACTGGTGACAATGACAACATCACACTCCTAACCCCAGGCTTTTTCGCGATTTGGGCCTTAGAAGGACTGGAAGTCATAGGAGAAGAACGAGACGTCTTGAAAGACATCCGGAAGGGCACCCGAGAAGGTGTAAAAGAAGAGGCCATAGCTAAAGTGGTAAAGGAGTTGAAAATCACTCACACACAATCTGTCCAATTGGCGGAATGGTCTCATGACAATGACATCCTCTCCTTTTGAGGAAAAATCCACGTTCTGGACATGTTTGACTTGCAAAGATGCATTGTATCCCTCTGCCATAACACCCTGATTGCTGGGCATCCGGGAAGATGGAAGACCCTCAAACTCGTATCCCGAAACTATTGGTGGCCACAGATGTCCAGATATACCAGAAAATATGCCTCAACCTGTGACCTGTGTCTTCGGACTAAGGCTCAAAGACACCACCCAGTCGGTGAACTCCATCCCCTCCCGATTCCGAATGCTCCATGGGACACAATCAGTGTGGACTTCATAGTGGAACTTCCGGAGTCTTCAGGATACAACTTGGTGATGGTAGTAGTTGATTTGGTCACCAAACAAGCTCATTTTGCACCAACCCTTACTACCACCTCCGCGTCCGGAACCGCCCGCCTTTATGTCCAACATGTCTGGAAACATCATGGACTACCCCAGAGAGTGGTATCAGACAGAGGACCACAGTTCATAGCGGAATTCACGCATGAGCTCTACCGGATCCTCGGAATTAAGTTAGCAGCCACTACCGCCTATCATCCGCAAGGAGACAGCCAGATGGAACAAGTAAATCAGTTGGAACAGTATCTCTGACTCTTTACAAACCAGCGACAAACCAATTGGGCCAAACTTCTTCCCCTTGCGGAATTCCAGTACAATAATCATGTCCACTCCGCCACACAGCACCCACCTTTCCTCTTAGACTCTGGACAAATCCCCCAAATGGGTTTTGAACCAAACCAACCGGAATCCCAAATGGAGTCCGTTAATAAATTCATGGAACGAATGCGGAACACCCTAGATGAAGCGAAAGCAGCACTGGTCAAGTCTAAAGACAACATGGCAAGATATTATAATCAGAAAAGGACTTCAGCACCAGAATACAAACCGGGAGACAAAGTATACCTGGATGCCAGCGACATACAAACAACAAGACCATCCAGGAAATTGTCCCATCGACACCTAGGCCCCTTTCCAATCGAAGAATGAGTCGGCAACAATGCTTACCGACTCTGACTTCCCTTGTCCATGAAATGACTCCATCCGGTCTTCAACATAGTCAAACTAACTCCAGCCCCAATAGACCTGATCCCTGGAAGACGCATTCCGACTCCCCCACTTCCGGAAATCATTGATGGAGAAGAGGAATGGGTCGTCAAGGAAATCCTCGACAGCAGAGTTATAAACAGGAGATTCTGATACCTCGTGAAGTGGCAAGACTTTGGAATCAAACATAACACCTGGGAGCCTCGGGAAAACATACATGCCCCCAAATTAGTCGCGGAATTCCACAAGAAGTACCCCAGAGCTCCGAAGCACATCAGGATGGCCAAATTCAAACAGTTTCCTTTCATGCCGGGACATCACCTACCGAAGGGGGGGATGGATGTTAGGGGACACCCAACTTTAACCCAAACCTCAACTTTAGAATCATACACCCCACCTTTCCGACGACCTCTGACCTTCTGTCCAACTCCGCTTCCGTCACCGGTTGACTCCGGAACCCCATAGTTCGCGCTCCGACTCCGATCCTCCGATTCACTCCGTCTTTTATTTCTATTTTTCATATCACACCACTTCTTATTTAATTAATTAATTATTATTGTATCATTCCTTTATTTATTTTATATCTCCGTTATGTCCATATTAGTACTTAAACACCCCCAGCCTAGCAGGGATCCCCATCCTTTCCTCTTTGGATCCCCTGCTAGGTAAGTCACTTGTAGATATCTTTTCTGAAATATTATTAACTTTGGATCCCCTGCTAGCTTGACTAAGTCAGCATCGCAGTTGCCCTAACATAAGGTACAACTTGAGTGTCAGTTTACTGTTGAGATTGGGAGCACTTGGTTTTATGAGAAGATCAAACTGGCTTACAAGGCACCTGAACACTACACCACTGATGGCTCCTTCAGACTTTATCACCATATCGGAAATGGTCTTGAAAGGGGAAGGCGAGATCAGTTTGGCTTTCTGGTAAATCTCAACTGGAACCATTGGGTGGCGGTTGTTCTTGACTTTTGGATGGGTGAAATATGGTATGGAGACTCCCTTGAGCAACAGATACCAGAGACTGTGAAGAAGGTGTTAGAGTGGTGGACATACTTTCATAGAGGCAAACAATTTACACACCAATCACTCCCAGTCATCATCCAAAAGGATTCTTTTTCATGTTGTTTACTAGCTTGGAATGTGTCAACAGTTTTCTTTTCAAATGGGAAAGAAAAGCTACTCAATGCAGGAAATGTGGTGGAAGGTTGACTAGATGTCTTGCTGAAGGTTATCCAAAGGCATACTCAGGCAGAGGTAAAGTACACTCATTATCTCCTGGAATATATAATAATTTTGGTGAATACATCTTAGACCTTACCAAGCGAGGCAGAAAGTGAAGATGTTGACTCAGAGCGCATGGACTCCAACACTGAAAAAAATGATGGGGTGGAGAATGAACAGCTGGAAGGTGGTGCCAGCAGTGATTGTGAGATGGACAAAGAATCTTATGAATTGGACCAAGGGTCAGGAGAAGACTCAATGGATGACGACGAACCAGCGCACCTCACTCTCAAATTGACCACGCCTCCAAACCCTACTTCTCTTCTGAGCCCAGCCCTGCCCAACAAATCCGGAGCAATATTGGCGAGTGCTGTGGAATCAACATCTAAGCCAACCATCACATCAGCGATCTGACAGGGACTTACCAAGGGTTCAAAGAAAGGCCTGTTTCAATTTTTTTCCCAAGGGACAAAGGAGCAAAACGAGGAATACCATGTATGAGAGACAGACCGATATGAAACAATGATGCAAGATGATCAATACAAGCTCAGAGCTGCAAGGCTTCAACAAGCAGAAACAAAAAAAGAATACCAGTGAGGAGGATTGAACCAAAGACCTTGAGAAAGGTCATGTGACATAATTCCCACACTGCATCAGTTATCTACCAACTGCACCATCATTGCTTGTATATATATAAAAACTAATGGTTATATATACCCTTCCCACCTGACTAAATAATATATTCTGGCACTTGCTGAAGGGCTACTACCATGTATTATACACCAAAATGTTCGTAAAAATGAGGGGAATCCATTGGTAATAAAATCGCGATGTGATACGCACTTTGATATGCAGTTATACATGAAATACTGCAGAATATACAGTAAAATAATGCACTCTATGCTTATAAATGAGCCTAACATGATGCACCATATACCCTGATGCAGTGTGGGAATTATGTCACATGACCTTTCTCAAGGTCTTTGGTTCAATCCTCCTCACTGGTATTCTTTTATTTGTCATATGCCACAAGTCAGGTGATTAATTACTTGATTAGGAAGTTGGCAATTGGAATTCTTGGAAACACTTGGAATTCCAAAGGATTCCAAGGATTCCAATTGGAAACTTGGAAAGCTTGGGGTTGTTGGAATGGGATTGGAATGAAATTGGAATGAAATTCTGAAAATACATGACTTTCTGGTGAGAGACAGTATTAAATGTTTCCAATTGGAAAGGGTGGGGGACTGTAAAGACCTCAATCTGTTATACATTGGTTCTTTTCATGAGTTTTATATACAGATTATCAAAGCCACACTTACCGACACCAAGCATAAAGTCAGATCATCGACTGCTGAACTGCCATGGCCTGGGCAAGCTATCAAGCAAAAATTTATGAGTGAACATAAAAAACCCCAAGGTACCAGTACAACAAGCAAAATATCATAACTGGTTCTCACCCTTTCTGTGGTCACAGATTGAGGTCACTGTTAAGCAGGTTGGGCAAAAAATGGGGGCATCAGAGATTGTTCATGCTGTGAAGAGAATTAACCCTGTCGATTTTGAGGGCCTCAGTTGCACAACCGTGAAATCTTGGATTGATTGCTCTGGGAATAAGCCAAGGTGGACCAATGCTGTTTTGCGGGGGATTGGACCGTGGAAACAGTACTGGACATAATAAAGGAGGTCAGCATGGAGTTTTGGTATGTGAATCAGTTTGTAAAAGTGTTCCAAACCTGACTAAGGGCCAATTCAGTCTCGTTACCCCAATGTCGTCCAAGAGGTCAAAGACCGCCTTCTTAAATTGCATGAAGCAGGGGCTGCCATGACTGTCCTCACTGTCCGAGGTGTCATGTTAGCACTCATAATATCCAGAGCACTGGAAATCCTGGAAACACCTTATAAAGATGGGTCAACCTTCAGAGCATCCAATAACTTTGTTTGCAAATGAATGAGGCACCAGTTGAACTGGTCAGAATGCAAGGCAACACAAGCAGCACAAAAAATTCCAGAGGATTGGGAAGAGAAATGTGAGAAATCATTCTTATGGAAGGCATACAGCATCAAAGAATATGACATAATCTCCGTCCTCTATGTCAATTCAGGTCAAACCCAGGTGGTCTACGCTCCAGGTGACAAGATGACCTATGCCCCAATAGGTGCAAAGCAAGTTTCACTTGTAGGAGGAGACAAAAAATGTGCATTTACTGTGATGGTTTCTGTTGAAAATGACAGAACTCTCCTTCCACTCCAGGCAATATACACAGGACTATCAACAGCATCTCATCCATCCAAAACCACAGCATACTACAATAAAGTCATGAGTGCAGGAATGCTTCTTGAACATTCAGGAACAGCAACATACTGGTCAAACATGGCAACCATGCACAGCTTTGTCAATAACATTCTTGCACCCTACTTTGCCCGCAAACGGGCCCTTCTCAACCTTCCACCAACACAGAAAGCACTCTGGCAGATTGATGTTTGGTCTGTACATTGATCAAAGGAGTTTCACAAATGAATGTCAGACAACCATGACAATATTAAATTGGACTTCGTACCTGGAGGTTGCACTGGACTTCATCAACCATGTGATGTAGGGATGCAGCACCCGTTTAAACACTCAATAAAGTGATCCTATTGTGAGTTTATTGTCCAGGACATGCTTGAGCGGATTGAAAAAAACAAACTAGTGTTGGCAGTTGACAAAGGAATCAAGACTGTCTGTGATCAGAGCATCACCTGGCTTTGGAACACCTACAATGCAGTCAACTCTCAGGCTTTGGTTAAAAAGGTATGAGACAATGAGCTACCTGGCATTCCTGCAGTTGACCTACAATCCCAAAGTCTTTCAAAATGTGTCATGTACGTGGGTGGAACCTATCCTATGAAAGTCTCACATCCTTTGATGCTCGAAATAAACTGAGAGAGCTGAAAGTTGATGATCCTGTGTTCTGGAATGAGCTTTTAGTAGACTTGGAAACATCCACCTCAGACTTACCTGCTTCAAACAAAATTATACCAGAGGACATCATTGATGAGGGCAGTGATGATGAGTACGGCAATGACAGCAGCATCAGGTTGGCTGCTGTGGTAAAAGCTGTTGTGGACAAAAGTTCAGCAGCACTGAAGGCTGTGGGCATTCAAGAGGATAGGGGCCTGATGCGAGAGACACTTGCTGAAGATGACAACGAGGCACCGGCAGATTTATTTGATGGGTGGGCTGATGAGAGTCATGAAACGCAGACAGGTGTCAGAAGAAGCTCACATGTGGGCACACGCACAAACGCTGCTGGTGAGAATTTGCCACAAGGCTGTGGTCAGCGCAAAAATATTTCAAACAAGCAGTTCACTAGTTCCATCCACTACAAATCATTGTTGTCGTTGTATATAAACACCAACCAGAGAGCAGTGGACCAGTATTTAGGTCAAGAGACTCCCTGTTGTTCATTTAGGGAAGGCTTAGCCTAGACTTGTAACACACAGAGGTAGGGGGAAAGAATAGAGGATGAGAAGGATGAGGATGAAGATCTTGGAAGGTGACTGAGGTAGAGGACGAGGATGAGGATGAATGAGAAAGAGTCTCCAGAAAGACTATAGCAGTAGACAATAGGTTGACAGTAAGGGACTGAAAAAAGCAAACTTAGAGGGATTAAGGAGGAGGATGAGGATGATATAGTCTTCAGCAAGACCATAGCAGTAGAGGGATAGATTGACAGTAAAGAGATAAAAAAGTGAACTTGAGGGAGGAATTCACTGGAATTCCACTGAGAGGATGACTGTGGGGAGTAAGAATGAATTGAGATAAACTACCCATCCTGGTACAAAAGAGCAGTAACTATACCCTAAGGATGAGGCTATGTAGAACAATAAAAAAGAAAGAAGTATGCGCTGTCAAAGGAAGAATGATGAAAAGAGGACAGCTGCAAGAAGAAAAGAACAATGGAAAAGAAAAAGGAACAATAAAAGAATCTGTAAAGTGTCAAAGTGCAAGAGAAAAGAAGAGAAGGCAGTGTACATAGTCCAATAGCAAAAATATATCAACTCCATAGGCGTGTGGTCATGTCAAATATGTGAAAGGTCCTGAGTCAACACTTGAAAGGTGCAGCCTTGTTCCTGAGAAAATACTACTTGCCCATGATCCCATGCCATGCAGCCTTGACAACACTTGACACACTGTGAGAATAATCCTCTGCTGCTGATTCATCTGCAGTTCCTGCTTAGTCATGATCCTCTTGGACTTCCTAAATTGTCATAAAGAGGGTGGGAAGGCTTCAGGTACCGCGTGAATGATGGTTTTGGCAGTGAATGATAAGATAAGAGATAGATCATCGAGGATAGGGGACTGAGTGCAATCCAGGAGCAAGGTATGGCAAGATAGATAGCTGAGGGGAAGACTTGTGGGTCCATAGCTACAACAACAATGACAAAGCCTTTGACATAATGGGAGATGTAACTGATGTGTCCATAAATGGGCCGTTCTTGAAATGATGGGCCATAGATGCAATCAAATGTGAGCCGATGGCCAATGCAAATAGTAGATTGATTGCTTTGTTGAATAGCTAGCCAAGGGACAAGCAGATGGTAGATGTTAAGGAGCATGTCGATAGTGTAAATGATTGAGAGCATAGTGGAAGACATTGAGGATATGATGAGTGATGAGGATGTTAACATCGAACAAATGATTTTATTGACCAGGAATGTGATTCAGGGCTGCTTCCAAAATAGGTAAGTGAATTCAAAGTCCACTTATTTTCATGATGGCAACTTTTAAGCTTTTTACCCATGCTACCAATCAGTATTGGTGTGCAATATCCACCCACAAGTGAAAATTGAAACTGTCCCTGGTTTTAGGAGTATGGTGGGGGGAATGGAATGGTGAGTCTAATCATCCTGAGGAAGGTCTTCATCATGGTCAACTTCTTCATCGTCTTCTAAGCTTGAAATGACTTTGTCTAATTCTGCATGGGGTATGACTGATCCATCTCTTTGGTAGTATGGTAATATCCAGAATGCAGCCATGCCTTGACTTTGTGTTGATCCATCCAACTATCTGGCAACATACAATCCAGCTCTAGTCTGTTGCACAACTTCAAAAGGGCCTAAGTATCGTGGCTTTGTCTTCCTGTTCAGCTCTTTCTCCACTCATGAATTGCATACAAGGACTAAATCTCCAGGGTGAAAGACTGACTTCTTGATGTGCCTTGCATATCGTCACTCAAATTCCTCTTTGGAATGAAGTTGGGATTGATGAAGTACTGCAGCAGCTTGCTCCAAATCTGAGTCTTGCTTTGTTAACTGATGAATGTGCAATGCTATGGTGGGGATCTGTTGAGACAGCGCATCAGGGCCTTTATGATTTTCAGCTTTAATATGGACAAGTTTGAAATTGACTAAGAGAATGCCTTGGATCCATTGGTTCATGGAGGCATTGGGCTGGAGATCGGGTTCATTGAGCATTCCTTTGATGTATTTAGCGTTGACTTCAACATGAAGGTTCTTGATTCCAATAAGGTAGAGGCAATAATGTCAAAGAGCTCTGAATAAGCCAAATAACTCTAGCTTAGGTTGATTGTAGCATGACTCTCTTTCACTAATTGGAATTGAACCATAACAGGCTGGTCATTGTCAGCCTTCTTCATCAAATTGGAGGAGAATGAAGCCAATAGCAATGTAAGAGGTATCGACTGCTAGAATGACAGATGTAAGTGCCGGCTTGGTCTTTGCCAGTGCTCCTTACTGAAGGTATTCAGTCATGACAAAATTGCCAATATTCATGGTGTTCCTGCAAAGGTGTTTGAGGATACATATCCTGAGAGTGCCATGGAGATTAAACAAACAATCTTCAAGTACATCAAGACTCTCTGTGCACAGAAATCAAAATGTGCTGGTGCCGGTGCCAGGCCTACCAGCCAAGATATCCTTGCAGTAAGCATAGATGCTGAAGGATTCCTGGTTGCGCTGTCCCTGGTGTCATGGGAAAAGATAAGCAAGGATGATCTGGAGCGAATGTATCACACATACATGACCCTCCATTATTGTATGTTTAAATGCACATGCCACATTCAGAATTTTGACTCCTGATAGGGCTAGCCTCCAGAGACCCGGAGTGTCAGACACCGTTTACAAGGATCTCGGCAAAACAATTGGACTTCATACAAGCAAAATATAGAGGACTTTACACTCCCCCACATTGTCCGGCTGGAATTCCGCCGGACTCCAGAACAGTCTGGTCAGAGTCCGGTCAGAGTCCGGCAGAAGTCCGGTGGAAGTACAAAACATGCCTGTATCCCCTCCTAACCTAAGAACACGCTACCGCGCGGACAGAAAATATCCCCATCCCTAAATATTAATCCTAAGCCCTAAATCTAAATATAACCCTAAGCCTAACCTCTAAATCTAAATATAACCCTAAATTCTATCAAAAGTCCAGTGGATGTCCGGTGGAAGTCTGGCGGACTGTGACCAAACATACAGTCCAGGCATTTTTCTACTTTCACCGGACTCTGACCGGACTTTTACCGGAATTTTAGTGGAGTCCGCCAGACTCCGGCCGGACAACGTGGGGGACTGTAAACTACACAAAATATATCCCACATGGTATCACACTGAACGACCCCTGAGCAATGAAGTGTGAAGCAATGATACAATTCTTTCAACATGTTGTGGCAAGACAGGAATTGCATGGCAATCAGGACACATTCTGATTCAAGGCAATACTATCCAGCTGTAAAAAGATACCCTTCGTGATGCAAAGTATTTTGATGCCGATGCCAGTGTGGATGAGCCAGCACTGGCACCTCATAGGAAGAAAAAGGCTCAAAAAGCAACAAATGACAATGTGATTGCCAATTTTAATTCTCAAGAAATGGCACAAAATATTCAGTATTCTGTCACTGACAACGATCAAATGATGACATTCTCAGATGACCCAGCCATCTTGGACCAGGCACTGCCGAGTCTCATTTTAGACCCGGCATACAACTTTGACCGCCCACTTGACCTCAATTCATCCATGGACCCTTCAATATGTCCAAATCTATTGATGGAGAGTCTATCAGCATTGACAGAAGCTCTAGTGTTCGCACCAGCATTCAACTCAGAACTCTGCCAAGGTTTGACCCCATCATCACACTGGATGCTGGCACTAGCATCCTTGGCACTCAACCCACAGTCCCTATCAATGTCACAACCAATACAATTAGACCCAGCTTCTGCACTGGTCCTGGCATTGATCACCACAGAATCACTAGTATTGGCACCAGCACAGGCACAGGCACTAGCAGCAGTAAATACAACCCAACAGTTGGATCTCCTCTCAGTGCACCCAGCTGTGTCACCAAGGCGTAAGGGAAAGAATGCCAAAAAATTAGTACAAGAGGAGGCTCAGAAATATGGGGCAACCGGCAAACATTGGTGTTAAGTCATCCAGCATCAGTGATTTACTTAGTCCAGTTAACCCGGCAGCCTGTAATGTTGAGCTGCAACTGATCAAAAAAACAAATTTTCATTGGTATATATATGGGCGTGACCCAACAATGAAAGAACAACACAAAATCAATGTATGTGGAAAGAAGGCAAAAACATTATTCTGTGTAGCAGCAACAAAAAAAAGAGGGCCCATCACCCCTGCCTTTGTTTCTTGGTAGCCGGCTCTGGTAGAGAGTCATCACCAACACATTTTTTTGAGGTTGGTATTAGATGTGGAGAGTGGCGGAGGTCTGACTTGTCAATGGCAGGGGATTGAGAACAAGACCTGGTGGCTATAGTAGATGGAGAGGCTGGAGGGCAGGGAATATTGGCCATTGAGGGTAGAACTGGCACCTGTAGGAGGGTGGTTGCTGTGTAGTTGGCGGCCTCTTGAGATGTGCTGGGTGTTGGGAGGAAGCAGCTGGACACTTGGCATGTCCACAGGATTTGTCATTGTTGTTGTAGCTATGGACCCACAAGTCTTCCCCTCAGCTATCTATCTTGCCATACCTCGCTCCTGGATCTCACTCAGTCCCCTATCCTCAATTATCTACCTCTTATCTTATCATTCACTGCCAAAACCATCATTCACGCGGTACCTGAAGCCTTCCCACCCTCTTTATGACAATTTAGGAAGTCCAGGAGGATCACAACTAAGCAGGAATTGCAGATGAATCAGCAGCAGAGGATTATTCTTGCAGTGTGTCAAGTGTTATCAAGGCTGCGCAACATGGGATCATGGCCAAGTAGTGTTTTCTCAGGAACAAGGCTGTGCATTTCAAGTGTTGACTCAGGACCTTTCACATATTTGACATGACCACACGGCTATGGAGCTGATATATTTTTGCTATTGGGCTATGCACACTGCCTTCTTTTCTTTTCTCTCACACTTTGACACTTGTACAGATTTTTTTACCATTCCTTTTTCTTTTCCATTGTTCTTTTCTTCTCGCAGGTGTCCTTTCTTCATTCCTCTTCTGACAGTGCATGCTTCTTTCTTTTTATTTTGTTTTACATAGCCTCATCCTTAGGTATAAATACTGCTCTTTTGTACTAGGATAGGTAGTTCATCTCAATCCATTCTTACTCCCCAACAGTCATCCTCTCAGTGGAATTCCAGTGAATTCCTCCCTCAAGTTTGCTTTTTCAGCTTTTATCTGTTACTGTCCCCCACTGTCAATTGCCATAGTCTTGCTGAAGACTCCCTCTTATTCTTCCTCATCCTCTTCCTTAATCCCTCTAAGTTTGCTTTTTCAGTCCCTCACTGTCAACCAACTGTCATCTGCTATAGTCTTACTGAAGACTCTTTCTCATTCATCCTCATCCTCCTTCATCTCTATTCTCACCCCCTACCTCTGTGTGTTACAAGTCAAGGTTACACCTTCCCTAAATGAACAACAGGGAGTCTCTTGACCTAAAGACTGGTCCACTGCTCTCTGGTTGGTGTTTTATAACAACACAAACAATGATTTATACCAGTGCCAGTTTCTTGGAGTGACCCAGCATGGCTGGAGGTGCCAGTTTCTTCACTGGAGCTGGTCCCTCCACAATCACCTTCACCTGCTCTTTCTCTTTCTTGTCATCTACTGGATTGCTGATAGGACCCAGGAGATGTCTAGGGATGTAAACACACCATTTTTGCAGTTTCACAACCTTCGCAGTATACTTGCGGATGCTCACATATCGTTGCGGATACTTGCAGATCATCGCAGGTCATCGCACATCATCACACATCATTGCACATACTTGCAGATCATCACAGAATACCTGCAGATCATTGCAGATACTTGCAGTCATCACCAACATTTGCATTATCATTCACAGTTACCAGCAGTTCTCACAATCTTTAAACACGACTCCAACAAAGGTCACTCAGGTGACTGTATTACTCATCACCTTTATTTTTATCTTGTCTCCTTTTATTTGGCTCTTATCTCCTATGTTTCATTACCAAATTACCAGATCCATGTGACTCCGCTTTAACCCGCATTTTACATTTCTGTTTCACCTTTCCACACTTAGCTATTTGCTAGTTACTATATTATTAGCAGTAGCAAGTAAGGGGAAGCAAGAGACCAGAGGAGAACGGACAAATTACCACACTTTTGATCCCACCTTTAGAACATCGTACTAAGCTACTCTTGCACTCCTTCAAAATCATCCTGCACACTTCGCTTTTTCTGCGCATTATCTCGCACTTTAAAGCAAACCTTCACACCTCATAAAACCTCACTTTCACCTATTGAAGAGAACTACATCAACACCACGAACTATGTACTACTTGCGGTCTGTCCCCACCGCAGGTACATCATCGCACCTCATTTTCACGGTTGCACAGAACATGCATGCTGTGCCTATTTAACACATACATTGACTTGTGAGATGACAAGACTTACTAGGTTACTGTGTTCTCTGGGGAACACCGTGTCAATTGTGCCATTCACAACAGAATCAAGGTCATCAATGAGAGCTTGGATAAGTGTTTTGGTGTAAGCAGACATGTATAGAGTGGTGGCAGTGATGATAGCTAGATGAATACTAAGTAAAGAACATTAGTACATGCCGGCAGGTGTCCTGTCGGCACTCACCTGGTTGTTGACAAGAAAAAAAGGTGAAGATCAACAAATGTCTGATTAACTTTCAAATATAAAAATACAAATATAAACAAATATAGGCACGTCAACAATCGCCGAACACATGATGTTTCATTGTCTCACACTAATACATCAATGGCCTCTAACCAGCAACCCTCAATTGTTGATCAACCCCCAGAGAGTGAACATAGCTGGATCCCGGATAGATGTGTGATCTTGGTCAGCCCAGATGGTCATGTACTTGAATATTCAACTGCTGAGGGTGTCCAATGAGCTAATGACAGTTGAATATTACAGTCTGGAGGATGTCCAATGAGCTCATACAAATTGAATATTCAACTTTGGAGAGTGTCCAGTAAGCTCATGACACTTGAATATTCAACCCTGGAGGGTGTCCAATGAGCTCATGAAAGTTGAATATTACAGTCCGGAGAGTGTCCAATGAGCTCATACAAGTTGAATATTCAGCCCTGGAGGATGTCCAGTGAGCTCAGACACTTGAATATTCAACCCTGGAGGGTGTCCAATGAGCTAATGACAGTTGAATATTAAAGTCTGGAGGATGTCCAATGAGCTCATACAAGTCAAATATTCAACCCTGGAGGGTGTCCAGTGAGCTCATGGTAGTTGAATATTCAACTGGAGGGTGTCCAATGAGCTGATGACGTTGAATATTAAAGTCTGGAGGATGTCCAATGAGCTCATACAAGTTAAATATTCAACCCTGGAGGGTGTCCAGTGAGCTCATAAAGTTAAATATTCAACCCTGGACAGTGTCCAGTGAGCTCATTATATTTGAATAGTAAACCCTGGAGGGTGTCCAATGAGTTGATGACAGTTGAATATTCAACCCTGGAGGGTGTCCAGTGAGCTCATTACACTTGAATATTCAACCTTGGAAGGTGTCCAATGAGCTCATGGTAGTTGAATATTCAACCCCACAGGGTGTCCAATAAGCTGATGACAGTTGAATACTACAATCTGCAGGGTCTCCAATAAGCTCATAAAAGTTGAAGATTCAACCCTGGAGGGTGTCCACTGAGCTCATGGTAGTTGAATATTGAACTGCAGAAAGTGTCCAATGAGCTTATGACAGGGTAACCAGTGTTCAGTGCTTACTGTTGGGGCCAGGTAGCAACTGGCCTTACCCAGTCCTAGTTACTCAACAAACTTGGGTGCCTAAACTACAGATATCAAAAATATGTTATACCAACCAGAGATATGAATGTTTGTGTGGTGATGGGGGAGGACGTGCCTGCACAGGGACAACAACAATTCTTGGGCTCTTGGAAACTCAGGAGACTAGATGGTGTAAGAACGGGTGATTTATCAAGAATGATGTATTCGTTTTGATACTACTCGAGTACATATACTACTGGGTTTTATCAGTAAAGTATGACTATGGCTTTTTAATGTCTGTGAAAGGTTGTGTGTAATTAAAGAAGTAAGCAATTAAAGCAAATAAAGGAATCAGCAAAGATGAGCGCCAAGCGCGCCATGTGCTTTATATCAAGCCTAGGAGGCCTTGGAACAAATTGTTCCTCGGCTCCTGTCTTAACCTTGGAACCGGTACGTTGGTTCCAATCACTCCAACACTCCTCCTCAATTTGTTACAAGGCCTAATTCACTGGCAAAGTGTTTGACTTTTGTTGACGGGAGAGCTTTCGTTAATGCGTCGGCTACCATCTCGTCGGTAGGGCAATAAATCAAGCATAAGCGGCCTTCTTCGATAATCCAGCGAATGAAGTGGTAGCGTATATTGATATGTTTAGTTCGAGCATGAAAATGATGTTCTTTCGTGAGTGCGATGGCAGATTGATTGTCACAGAATAAGTTTGTCATATTGAGTTGAATGCTGAAAACCTGCAGGATGAGGGATCATAGCCAGAGCGCTTCCTTTGTTGTGTAAGTAGCTGTGATGTATTTGCTTTCGGTCATCGACAATGAAATGATTTCTTGATGTTTCGCGCTCCAAGAGACTGCACCACCGTTAACGATAAAGACATATCCAGATATTGCCTTTCGATCCTCAGCCATACTTCCATCCGCATCAACATACCCTTGCAACTCTCTCTGCTGTCCTCCGTATCCCAGCCATAACTCTCGAGTACCTTTCAGATAGCGAAAGACCCTTTTTACTGCTTCCCAATGAGGCAGTCCAGGTTTTGTGTTGAACCGAGAGATCGTCTGAACAGCAAAGCAGATATCGGGGCGAGTACTGAGTGAGGCATACATAAGTGAGCCAACAGCCTTGTGATAAGGGATATTTCTCATCAAGGCGAATT
This sequence comes from Phlegmacium glaucopus, assembly GCA_015039465.1. Classification (NCBI taxonomy): domain Eukaryota; kingdom Fungi; phylum Basidiomycota; class Agaricomycetes; order Agaricales; family Cortinariaceae; genus Phlegmacium; species Phlegmacium glaucopus. The sequence goes on along the minus strand of MU130417.1, from coordinate 18,605 downwards.
CCTCCGTGGTAGTGGGTGACTGTGCAGTTGTGAGCCGAGCATTAGGATCCATGGGGATAGATACCGGCTTTAAGTCTTCAAAGCCGTATCGTTGCAGAATGGAGTTGATGTAGGATTTTTGGGACAGTAAAATTTGATGTTGTTCACGAATTCAATGCACTTCGATTCCCAATATCCAATGGAGCTTGCCAAGGTCTGTTATCTCAATGTATTTCGCCACTTCGTCCTTGAATCTTTGGATCAATAGTGCGCTTTTTCCCATGATCGAACAATCATCCACATGCACCAACACAACAATCAACATGCTCATCTTTTCACACCTCCTGAAAAACATAGCTTGGTCCACCTCACTCCTCGAAAATCCTAGCTTCGTCATGATTCCCACTAGTTTCTGATACCACCTCCTCCCAGATTGCTTCAACCCGTACAACGTCTTCTTCAGCCAGCACACCTTGGCCTTTCCATTCTTTCTCATCAACAACTCCATATCCTAGTGGCTGTCGCATGAAGATATCTTCGTCATTGGTGAGTTCTCTGTTCAGATAAGCTCCCTTGATATCGATCTGACCCGTTTCGTAGTCCTCAGCTGCTGCGAACGTGAGGACTGTTCAAATAGACGTTAGGCAAGCTACCGGCGCATATGTGTCAAAGTAATCGATTCCCGGAACTTGGGAAAAACCTTGAGCCATGAGGCGAGCCTTGTATCGTATAACATTCCCAGCAGCATCCTTCTTCGCTCGGAACACCCACTTCAACCCCACCATGTTTGCTCCTGCTGGCAAATCAACTAACTCCCATGTTCCCGTCTCTTTTAACGTCTGCAGCTCCTCCTCAATCACCTTCTCCCACAGCAACCAGTCTGGTCTCGATTTTGCTTCTCGCAGATTCTTTGGTTCCAATGCTTCAGCGTTGCTGACTTCTGCTACGAACGCATGTTCGTCTTCGCATTCTTCCATACTTGCAGTCCAGTCTTCAGTGGGCTGCTGAATCCCAGGTGCGAGTACCATTCTTTTTCCATTTCCAGACCACGTTTCCTGTCTTTCTAACAGGTCTGCCACTTTCTGAGTCGGTTTATGAATTCTTTTATTTGGCAATTCGGTGTCTGGTGGAGTTTCTGGGGTTTTGTCAATGAGTGGATTTATGGGCGCTTTGTCATGAGGATCCATGGTGTTTTCGACTGGTAAGTCAGCGATCGATTTGTTTTGATCAAGCGTCACCATCTCCTCCTCAAAATGATTAGCTGATGAGTTATTATAGGTCACATTGCATTCAACCGTAACCGTCTTCGTCTCAGGCCAGTAAATCCGGACGCCCTTTGACTTGTTGTCCATCCCTAACCACCTCCCTTCCTTAACTTGTCCACCTAGCTTCGTTCCTCCCTCAATCCTCACATACACCGCTCACCCCACTCTCTTAACCCCTTCAAGCTCGGTTTTCGACCGAATGCTGCCTCAAAAGGCGTCATTCCGTCCACTGCCTTTGTCGTAGTCCTATTGAGCAACCACACGACATGCCTCGCAGCTGCGCCCCAGAGAAACTTTGGGAGACTGCTTGCGTGCAAGAGCGCGCGTATCCTTTCTCCAATAGTTCTGTTGCGACGTTCAGCTACTCCAGCCTGCTGCGGAGTATCGTGAACGTTGAGCTTTTGACGCGTGCCCTTGGACTTCAGGTAATCGACAAACTCTTCCCCCTGGTATTTTCCTCCTCGATCTGTATACAACTCCTTAATCTTCACCCCCATCTGGACCTCCACCCAAGCTTCATATTGTTTGTATGCTTTTGGTGTCTCATCTTTCGTCCGAAGCAAATACAAGTGCGTCAGACAAGTTTTGTTGTCGATAAAGGTGACATAGTATTTTTTTCCTCCCCTCGACTCGACTGGCGATTTTCCCCACAGGTCCGAATGTACCTCTGCTCCAAACTCTGCTGCTCTCTCCCCTTCTCTCATCTTTGGAACTGACTTCCTTGTTGCTTTGGCATATACGCACGAGGCACAAAAGAATTTATTTCCAAACGGCGTATACTCCAACTGGACTCCTGTGACCAATTTATCTCTGACGAGTTTTTGTGCAACGTCATAGGATATGTGGCCCATTCATTGATGGAACAGATCCAAAGTGAGTTTTTCTTCCACCACGTTCGCCATCCCCTCCTCATGCTCCACCTTGTAGACTCGCGTCAACAATCTCTTCACCTCCCCTATCACTTCCTCATCTGGCCCCTGTATAACGCACTTTCCTCCTCCAAAAGTAGTGAAGAAACCGGCTTCATCCAGTTGTCCAATCAACACTAGCGTATAGCTCACTTCTGGCAAATATAGGACCTCAGTTAATCGAAGTTGAGAGCTTTCAACACCATTTGGTACGTCAATGACAAGTTCTCCTCTTCTGATCGTACTAAATGTCTGTTTGTTCGCAGCGCAGAAGTGTCTGGGGGTGATTTCTTTGAAATTTTTGAACTGGTCGCGATATGGCGAGATGTGGTTTGTACACCCGGAGTTGTATAATTCCGCAGTTCCAACGGTTTGAACGGACTCCACCGCAACAAAAGCCTCTCCCAAAGTGTCCTTGAACTCTTCCAAGCATTTCATTTCTCTCCTCATGCTCTCTAACTCATCTTCCTCATTTATAGCCTCCTCGAACCAATCTATATCACTTTCACCACCACCAAACTCCTCTTCCACATCACTCGCAACATCTGAATCTTTCTCGACTATTTCTTCTGCCGCCCATGCACCTTCCTCCTCATCAGAGTTGACTTCTATGATGTTCGCAGTTCCAGATGGCCCTTGGCATTTCTGGTCGGACTTCTCACCTGCATGTCTATGAGTATTCCGCCGGGGCTTTCTTGGTTCCTTGCACTCTGAACTGAAGTGCCCCATTTCACCACAATTCCAGCACTCGATATTTTGCTTATCACGACCTCTCTTTCTCCTTGGCTCATCCACATTTACCGCTAACGCCTCATCCTTCTCTTCTTCCTTCTCCTTTGCAGATCCCTTCCTCCTCACCACTCTCAAGCCCTGGCGGTCTGCCTCTTGCAATAACATTGTCATCAATGTGTTTGCGTCTATTGGTTGCTGGGTATGGTGCATCGTCCAAGTCATTTGGGCCGATGCGAAGTTGGATAGTGCGTCCGGGAGTGATGAGATGATGGTTGAGATGTAATCCGCGTCACTGATTTTTACTCCCACTTGCGCTAGTTCCTCCTTCTTCAACCTCAAATTCCTCAAGAATTCCTTTGCATTCCCCCTCTCCAAACATTGCATCGTCAGAAACTTTGCCCTCAACTCTGTCTGCACACACATCCTCTTTTGAGTATACTCTCGCACCACCAGCTCCCATCTCTCTGGAGTTGACTCCTTGGAGCATATCTCCATCACAGTCGAATCGGGTAATCGGAGTAAGTAGTGTTTTCGCTGAGTATTTGTTCTTCTCCCACTGGGTCTTCGTGGCTATCTCGGCAGCAGTCGGTTCAGTCGAGAGGATAGGAGCAGGACAAGATCCATCGAAGTGGCCCCAGAAACCCTTCACCTGGATCACATCCTTGAAGCATACAAAAAATATAACCCAGTTTGCACCTTCATCGTCAAGCTTGGGCACAGTTGACGACAGTAGATCAGATAATGACGAGTTGTTTGTAGACATTTCAAACAGAGATATTTCAAGAGGGCGAGGACGGTTAACGAGTTAAGCAAGTAAGGACTAGAACAGTTTTTTAATCAAGACAATTTCTTTTCGACAGTATATCAGTTTCGTGGGCAGGATAAGGGATTTTTTTCTTAGTTGCAACAGGCGGGGCATAACCTGTAAGAACGGGTGATTTATCAAGAATGATGTATTTGTTTTGATACTACTCGAGTACATATACTACTGGGTTTTATCAGTAAAGTACGACTATGGCTTTTTAATGTCTGTGAAAGGTTGTGTGTAATTAAAGAAGTAAGCAATTAAAGCAAATAAAGGAATCAGCAAAGATGAGCGCCAAGCGCGCCATGTGCTTTTTATCAAGCCTAGGAGGCCTTGGAACAAATTGTTCCTTGGCTCCTGTCTTAACCTTGGAACCGGTACGTCGGTTCCAATCACTCCAACAGATGGTACATAAAGACCATAAGTAATTCAAACTATCACAACACAATCTTGAAAACTCACTGAGATATGAATGGATTCAAATTTGAGTAGGGATAGGGGGTGCATAACTCAGGAGCCTAGACAGTACATATAGAGCATAAGTAATACAAATATCAAAAGAACATATAAAAAACTCACTGAGATCCAAAGGAATCAATATTTGGCTGGAGATGGGGGAGGATGTACATCCCCAGGGACAACAAAGAATTCTGTAGTTTTGGAAACTCAGAAGCCTATATGTTACATATAGAGAATAAGTATATGAGGTATCAAATAAAATCTTAAACACTCACCGAGATCCAAAGGAATCAACATTTGGGTGGGGATTGGGGAGGTGTTAGGGTACACCCAACTTTGGACCGAACTACCAACTCCCAATTGGGCCTGAACCCTACTTTAGTCCCAATCCCAAACCAACTCCTAATTCAATCCCTGAATCTACACCCGACTACGGCTTGGTACATTCCACCTCACCAATGAACCTGACCCGAACCTGACCCGACCAATTCAACTCCCAAATGTCAATCGGCCCAACTCCCGATCCTGATTCAACTTATTTTATTGTTTTATTTTATCTTTACATGACACCATTTTCATTTATTTTATTATCATATCATTTATTTATTTATTTACATATCTCCATTATGTCCATATTAGTACTTAAATACCCCACCATCCTAGCAGGGATCCTTATCCTTTCCTCTTTGGATCTCCTGCTAGTCTGACTAAGTCAGTACCGCAGTTGCCTAACAGGAGGATGTACATCTACAGGGACAAAAAAAAATCTGGGGCTTTCGAAAACTTGGGAGCCTACACAGTACATATAATATGTAACTAATACAAATTATCAAAATAAAATCTTGAAAAATCACCAAGATTCAAAGCAATCAACATTTGGGTGGAAATGGGGAGGACATACATGCCCAGGGACAACAAAGAATTCTGTAGTTTCAGAAACTCAGGAGCATTAATGGTATATATAGAACACAAGTAATACCAAGTATCAAAATGAAATATTGAAAACTCACCAGGATCCGAAGCAATTGATATTTGGGTGGGGATGGGGGAGGATGTACATGCCCAGGGACAACAAAGAATTCTGTAGTTTCGGACACTCGGGAGCATGGACAGTACATATAGAGAATAAATAATGCAAAGTATCAAAAGATAATATTGAAAACTCACTGAGATCAAAAGTAATCAATATTTGGGTGGAGATGGGGGAGGATGTATATGCCCAGAGACAACCAAGAATCCTGTACTTTGGAAACTGGGGAGCTGAGACAGTACATGTATACCATGAGTAATACAAAGTATCAAAAGGAATTCTTGAAAACTCACCAAGATACAAATAGATCAACATTTGTGTACTAGTTAGGTCTTGATTATTGTTTTCTGACTCCAAAACACAGAACATGAAAATCATGTGACTGAACATGTCAATGTTGATCAAAAAAACACAGTACTCAATGTTGATCAACAAAATCACGTGATTGAATGGTATAAAATGTTAAGCTCACTAACTTTTACTTCCCCTTAATCATACCCTGTCAATATTGCTCACCCCAGGATACACAGCAGATGTGGACACACATCATTGCTGTGTAGGAGGACTTTACACTCCCCCACATTGTCCAGCCGGACTTCCACCAGACTTCTGCCAGACTGCAGCAGAGTCCAGTCAGAGTCCAGTCAGAGTCTGGTGGAAGTCCAGTGGAAGTACAAAACATGCCTGTATCCCCTCCTAACCTAAGAACGCACTACCACGTGGACAGAAAATATCCCCATCCCTAAATATTAATCCTAAGCCCTAAGCCTAAGCCCTAAATCTAAATATAACCCTAAATTCCATCAAAAGTCCACTGGACTGTGACCAGACATACAGTCCAGGCATTTTTCTACTTTCCTCTCACCAGACTCTCACCAGACTATGACCGGACTTTTACCAGAATTTTACTGGAGTCCGGCAGACTTTTGGCAGTCCGGCAGACTCCAGCCGGACAACATGGGGGACTGTAAAGTACACCTGTGTAGAGGTTTATGACAGGTGTCTGGTTTATCTTTGGGTTCTGGGGGAGTTCTGTCACTGTGCCCCATTGTGTGTAACAGCAAATGTGTGTGCACTTGGCAATACTTAGAGTTCTGGGGGAGTCCTGTCATTGTGCTGTGTTGTGTGTAAAAGCGAACATGTGTGCACTTGACAATATTTTATTGGTTCTGGGGGTTCAGGCCTAGTGCCACATGTTTCTGATGGTATCTGACATGTTTCCAGCATCATTACAGACTGTATCCATCTCTAGGTGAGCCACTGCCATCATCCAGCCCATTTACTCACAGTTATTGTCACAGGGATTACAATTTCCAGCAGTCCAGGTATTGATTCCTGGGTCGTTTGCCATTACCCTGCCTATTCACTCACAGCTATTGTTATAGGATTATGATTTCTGGCTATCCAGGTGTAGATTCTGGAGTTATTCAACAGTCTGGTGAGCCCATTCCATCACCTTACCCACCAGCTCACTTTTGTCTGCACAGGAAATGCTCCAGAGTTGGTCTCTGGCCCCATCCATTCCAGATTCCTTTACGGTAAGCCTCATCCATCACCCTGACCAGCTACTTAGGTTGATTACAGGCGTCAAATCTTCCAGATTCATTCTGGAGCACTCCCTTATGTATATTTTTATATTATGTTATATTTTTTATTTCATAAATTTCATCTGGGAGGTCTTTACACTCCCCCACAAGATCTGATCAGAACTGGTCAGAACTGGTCAGATTCTGATCAGATTCTGACCAATCACCTTGCCAGCCAAATTGGCAGATAATAGGACAAATTTTTCTGATCAGAATCTGACCACTCATTTTTCTGAGTGAAATCCAATGAGTTCTGATCAGAATTGAAATCTTAAGAAGATAAATTTTATAATATACAGGTATTTAATTAAAATGTGGTGTTGCCATCAAAATCATGTATTTTGCTCAGTCTGCGGGGTGCAATCACATGACCACATGTGATGTGGTCATCATTGAAGTAAGAGTATTACATAACACTCACCTCAGAGGGGATCCCAAGAGAAAAGGATAAGGGTTGGTGAGGAATTAAGATGTAAGTTGATATGGTGAGATCCAACAATAAATAAATATGGCCAATAATAATTATTCATTTACAAATATGTAGTAGGGATACAATTGGTTTCCAGAGTTCTATAAAATGAAAAGGTTCCAGGAGTGGGAGGAATGATGTAGGGGAAAGAGGGTGTACCCTGACTGCAGTTGAATATCCCCACTAGCATAATGTAAGGGGATCTTTTGTGTTCCCAACTAAAGTTACCCACATCCTTCCTATTAGCATAGGAACACTACCTGTCTTTTTGTTACGAACTTCTTTTTCTTTTTCTTATCACCACCGAACACATGCTCATTTCACCTCTATGCCTTTTACTTTTACTTTTCATTTCCGTCTTACACATGTTCACCACCTTTCTTTCATTGTTTCATCTATTTATACTCAAACTACATGTTACATGCGGACACCTTACCATATGCACAACTCTCTCTATTTAGTATAAATACCATATTTACTCTCTTGTATTACCTTAGCTAATTCTTGAGAATCTAACAACAATTACTTTCTACTTGAACGACCTCAAACTCTCAAAGACTCTACTTTGACTATCTAAAGTCTTAGTATTCTTTAGAGCTCAGACTACAACGAATCGATCTTATACGACTGTTTACGGTCAGAACCTTCTGAACCGTTTGAAGTTGTAACACTTTTCCTGAACAGTGATATTGAATGAGTGTGTCATGGTGAAGAGTTGTGTATTACACCTTACCATATGGTGACTTTATGGGCTTGGGTTATATGCTAGGGTGTGTTAGGGGACACTCATTGTGTCCATCTCTATGGTCAGCTTAGTGTGTGCATATATTCACCTTCTCTACGATGGTATCACTACCACTCTCCCTTCATCCTACACCTTGTGTACTCCCCCTTATTGTTGTAGTAGTTGCCCCTCCACCAATGACGTCCCTGACTGTGGTCACACCTCAATGTCTATATTTGTTGTCTTTACACACCATATGCCTTTTATCTGTACTAGCCACATTTAGATGTAATTACTTACATGCTTGTAGTATATAGGTGTAAGGTGCTTATTGAAGATAAGCACCTTAGTATTCAACTTGATTCCTGGGTCCATACATCCTCTAACAGGGTGAGGATAATGTAACAATTAGCATGATAAAAAATGTGACTTGGGATGACTTGCTAGTAGAGGAAACACATCTGAAGGTGGTGGAAATTGCATTAAACATGTGAGAGGATCTGGAATGGGGTGTAAGAATATATATCAGCACATTGGGCAGAGGCCATAACTGAATCTGGCCCACCACAGGCTTGTTGGAGACAAGTGTGATGTGAATATTGAACAAAAATGAGCTCAGAGGACAGACTTGTCATGTGAATATTCAACCACCATGAGCTAAATAGACACCCATGAGCTTATCAGACTGCCTGGGAATTTGAATAGTCAACTGCAATGAGCTCATTGGACACCCTCTGCAGTTGAGCATTAACTGCCATGAGCTAAGTAGAAGGCCTTGGTATTTTATTACACACATGTGAACTCATTCTACATATATCAAATTTAAATAGTCAACTGCCATGAGCTCATAATATACTCCACAAAGGAAGTTAGTCCACTGCCATGAGCTCATTGGACACCCTCCAGGGTTTAATATTCAATTGTCATCAGGTCATTGGACACCTTCCGGAGTTGAATATTCATCTACCATGAGCTCACAGGACATCCTCCAGGGTCTAATATTCAACTGTTATCAGCTCATTGGACACCCTCAGGAGTGGAATATTCAGCTACCATGAGCTCATGGGACAGCATCCAGGGTCTAATATTCAACTGCCATCAGCTCATTGGACACCTTCTGGAGTTGAATACTCAACTCTTATGGGCTCATTGGACACCCTCAGGAGTTGAATATTCAGCTACCATGAGCTCATAGGAGATCCTCCAGGGTCTAATATTCAACTGTCATCAGCTTATTGGACACCCTCCAGAGCTGAGTATTCAACTGTCATGAGCTCATTGGACACCCTCCAGAGTTGAATATTCAGCTACCATGTGCTCATTGGACACCTTCCATAGTTGAATACTCAATTATAAGCTCATTGGACACCCTCCAGGGTTGAATATTCCACTACCATGAGCTCCTCTGAAGTTGAATATTCAGCTACTACAAGCTCATTGGACACCTTCCAGGGTTGAATATTCAACTCTCATGAGCTCATTGAAAACCCTCCAGAGTTGAATATTCAACTGTCATCAGCTCATTGGACACCTTCTGGAGTTGAATATCCACTGTCATCAGCTCATTGGACACCCTCCAGGGCTCAATATTCAGCTAGCATGAACTCATTGGACACCCTCCAGGGTTTGATATTGAACTGTCATCAGCTCACTGGACACCCTCCAGGGTTCAATATTCCACTGTCATTAGCTTATTGGACACCCTCTGGAGTTGAATATTCACCTACCATCAGCTCAGTGGACATCCTCCAGGGTTGAATATTCAACTACAATGAGCTCACACAGTAACATCTGGGAGTCTAATATTGGACCACCTACTACACAGGTAAGCTGTCCAGAGATTCTTGGGTCCTTTAATACTCACCGGAAAATAGCTGAATGGACATCCTCCAGAGTCTAGTACAATCCACTGAAAATCTGCTCAATGGACAACCCTGGGCTTTGTCAACTTCATTTTCATGGACTAACTCCAGGTAGGGACACTACAGTGTACCAAATGATATGATATTTGTAGATTACAACAATGAGACCAGCAACCCCTCCTTATTGGGGATTTTTTTAATTATTTTAATAGGCTATTAGTATTAATGAAATAAATAATATTTTGATCCAAGAAAGTTGCCCTTAGAATTTGATCAGATTCTGGACTCTGATCAGAACTGCTCAGAACTGCTCAGATCTGATCAGATCTGATCAGAACTGCTTGGAATCTGAGCAGTTCTGAACAGTTCTGAGCAGTTCTGATCAGATCTGATCAGATCTGGTGGGGGACAGAAAAGTACTGAGCTATGGAGTTGATATATTTTTGCTATTGGACTATGCACACTGCCTTTTCTTCTTTTCTCTGGCACTTTGACACTGTACAGATTTTTTTATTGTCCCTTTTTCTTTTTCTTTTTCATTGTTCTTTTCTTTTTGCAGCTGTTGTCTCTTCATCTTTCTTCCTTTGACAGCACATACTTCTTTCTCTTTTTATTGTTCTACATAGCCTCATCCTTGGTATAAATACTGCTGTTTTGTACCAGCATAGGTAGTTCACCCCAATTCACCTCTTAGTCTCATACAGTCATCATCCCAGTGAATTCTTCCCTCTAAGTTCACTTTTTCTATCCTTTACTGTCAACCTATTGTCTACTGCTATCTGCTATAGTCTTACTGAAGACTCTCTTGATCATCCTCATCCTCATTATCTACCTCAGTCACCTTTCAAATGTGTTATTAGTCAAGGTTATACCTTTCCTAAACACCAGGGAGGCTTTTGACCTAAAGACTGGTTCACTGCTCTCTGGGTTGGTGTTTAATAGTAACACAAACAATGATTTATAACAGTCTAGGTTAAAGGTCCTGAGGGTCAAAAAACCAGACCAGACCTGACTTTTAAACACTACTTAGGAGTTGAATATTGAACCACCATGAGCCCATTAGACACTCTTCAGAATTGAATATTTTGCCACTTATGAGAATAGATGCCCTCTGGAGTTAAATATTTCTTTAATACTGAAAATAAATGAGCTCAATGGACTACCTCTGCAGTGTACTACAATTGTGTCAAAATCCACTGATGGACTGAGAGTGGCAGGTATCCAGACATGATAATAGTGTTCATGCCTTATATATTACTGCTATTACTGGGACTAGCAGCTGGTACACTCTATCAAACAACTGGTGATGCATTGTATTATATAGGCATATTAACAATTCAGAAAGAGAAATTTTCTGATGTATACCAAAGAAATAAAGCTGAAATATTTGTCTGTTCATTTTGACAGGATAGTTCAGCCAGCCATTCAGTGAATGCCTTTATAGATTTCCACTTTGCTTGAAAATGATTTTCTGCTTCATGGCGGTATTCATCTATCTGAAAGATGGCAAAGGCAACGGGTGCCACAATGTCTGGATAATCACAATCTTCTGGAGTGGTGAACTGAGGGTGCAATAGATCATGACATTGAGGAACATGACAAAACCAACAAGTCTTATTTGAGTGTTTGGGATTGTATGTGATGCTTTTTTTCCATGCTTTATAGTCAGAAAGCTTATCACGAAGAACTGGGCACTTGAAGAGTTCATGATTGCAATCTGTTTTTTGAAACACAATGCAGTAGGCGCAAGAGGATTGGAAGATAGCCAAACAAGTCTTGAAGACTTCCACATATTTGAGCACTTCTAAGGATCTCTCAGTCTTCATTTTTTTAGAAGCACAGAGCTGGGCTTCAAATGTAGTGGTCTTTCCAATGGACTTTCTCTTTCTTGAGGCAGCTTCTGAATGTGGCAATGCTTCTGGACTTGACTGGATTATAGCAGGTGAATAAATCACTGGGTGGTGGATTTTCCTATTTCTGCCAGTGCAGTTTCTGCATGGAGAACACCCTGGACTATCTTGGCAGTAAACTCCAATTCCATCAAAAAACAGAGTGATAGCATAGCGGAAACAGTTTTTTTCTTTCCATACAAAATTATACATGGCATTAACACCTGTATAATCTTCATCCTGTGTAGGCCTTGGCTGCTTCTTAGACATAGGAATGAGGAGGCACTTTGTTGGCTGTCCATTGCGACCACCTCGTGAGACTTCCTGCACATAGCCCATCATTTCTAAAGGAGTACCAAAGTGGATGATAAGTCAAACTGAAGGATGGTCATTTCCCAGACTTAGTGCTGATGTTGCCACAAGAATGCTGTTATTTCCATTAAACCATGAAAGGTAAATCTGTTCACGGTGTGCAGGATCACGTATTTTTCCACTGTAGAAGTTGCACCCCAGGTCTTGAGCCAGACGTTCCCCAATGTCAATATAAGGAACAAATATAAGTGCTGCATCTCTTGGCTGTTTTTCTTTGCCAAAATCTGACAGTGACTCTTTGACAATGCTGAGTGCTTCATCATAGGTATGTGCATGTGGACGTATATCATAGAAGAGCTCAGGACAGTTGGTAAGGCCTCGTAAAGTGAGTGTGTTGCTGGAACAGAGGCCAAATCTCTTGTATAATGCCTTCTCTGAAGAGGGTGGAGCAGTTGCTGTCAGGAGAATAAACTGCATTGGGAGCACACGTAGATCACTAAGGTGATTTAAAGCAGCACAAAAGTCATTGCTAAGCAAAGGAAGATGTGCTTCATCAAAGAAAAGACGTGTGACCTCTACATGGTCATTTAGGTCCAAAATGCATTGTTTCCAGGATGCAGTCTTTGCCATGTCTGCAGAAACAAATATAAAGTGAACATTTTGTTTAAGTGCCTTGGTACTGCTGGTGTAATGGTCATATAAGATCCCCATGGCGTCGAATTTGCGTTTGTAGTCGGTTATAAGTGAATTAAGTGGCAGGACAATGACAGAAACATTTCCATCAATGAGTGTTGGGATGATAGCAACCATAGTTTTGCCTCCTCCAGTTGCCATAACAAGGAGTATGTCATCTGACATTTTCAAAACTTCTTTAATGGCTTGCCATTGAAGTGGGGTCTTCCAAGTAGCATTTGAGTTATTTGTGAACCTTCTTAGAATGTGCAATGCATCTTGCTCATCTGAAATCCCATCAATATGATGTGTACAGATATTGCAATCCAACTATTTTCTTACCAGTGTTATTTATTGTTATTGTATTGTCTACAATATATGGGTCTGGTGCCCTGCTGATGGCTTTATAAATTATAAGTGATGTTAAAAATTGTGTGAGATTAGAGAACATCTACTGACCAATATCAGTGAGTTTGATGATGTCTGCTGCTTGATGCATTTGATTTTTCTTTCTCATATCTATGTTCTGCTGTTCTTTAATATTTTTATTGTCAAGAAAGCTTTGATATCACTGCAAATATCACATACTTGGCTCTAGGACCTGTGTGGTATCCTCTTTGAGTGGTTCCTGATCTTGAATCTGAAAATCTTCAAAATCTTCAGAAGACTGGGATAGAGATGTTGAGGGTGATCTGGAAGACTGTTGCCCCATGGCAGGGCCTTTTAAATAAGTTGTTAATTCTTTAGAAAGGCAATATGTGAAGACCAAATCACTTACAGATGTTGTCAAAATTTGCAAGCTGTGGAGTACAATTGTTTGGTGGCTTCTTCTGTGAAAAAGACATTACTGATTCAGGAGGTGCTAAGATATTTCATATTGAATATGTAGAGCTGATATGTAATATATCAATGGAATAACTTACTTGGCATAAATTGAGGTGCAACTGGATGATGTGGTGCTACAAGAAAGAGCGATAAATATACAATTGACAGATATCTGCAAAGTTGCTTTACCTTGTGGTGCTGTGAAAGAAACAAATGATTAAAATATAATTTGAATATTCAAAAAAGCACACTGCTTACAGAAAGCAAGACGGTGAATTATCTTTTCCATCATTTGTTCTAGCTTTGGCTCCAGCTTGGTAAGAAGTGTCTCAGTATGTGCTTCAAGTGATGAATTTAGGGTTTTAATGACATGGTCCAAGGCTTGCTCCATAGTTGAAATTGGGGTTGAATAATTGGATTTGATGGTTTGAGCAGATGAAAGTTGATCAAAAAATTCCATGCGTGCCTCTTTATAGGGCAAAAGATGGCCACCTGGGACAACTCTGCATGCAACCTGCCAGTCTGTGCTAGCATCCAGAAACATGGGTAGGACTTCATCAGCAGAGCCTGCTAGGGCCTCTGTGCTAATCCCATAGATTCTGTTTTCTGTTTGACGTGTATGGCCTGACTGAAGAGCTTGTACTGTTTCTTGGGTATTGTCATCTTCAACAATGTCTTCAAGGCCAGGACAGATTTTTCGGCGGAATGCAGCACTGATATGCCTCCAGTCATTAACACCAAGCCCAATGTCATAAACAGGCAAAGTATATGTTTTGAGGACATTGGTTATATCGGTTGTTGTAAAGAGATTCTTGTTGTTAACAAATAGGTGACTCTTGTAATAAGCTTGTATATCTGGGCTGTGTGGATAGCAAATGTAAGCAGCCAGCTCAGCAAATGGACGTGCAATTGATAAGTCTTGAATAACCAGATCTGAACTGACAGCATCAAGAGAATGTGGAATGACTTTGTCCTTCCCTGTTATTGAGCCAGACTTGTGATATTGGCAAACAACAGCAAGGTGTGTTCCCATGATGTAAAGCCCTCTCTGAGGTCGTGTACATGTGTTTTGGTACTCCAAACAGCAAATTTCTGTGCCACGCCCAGGTGATCCTGCCTTCATTTCAATGCTTGCCAGCTGAATGCTTTGAAATTTGGCATAGTTGACAAGCCACCTTTGGAGTGCCATGACATTCCAAATAGGAGCCCCATTGTCATCACATGAGTCAATGAAGAAATTTTTAGATAAAATTGGGTGCTCTATAATTGCTTTGGCTAGCATGTCCCTATTTTCAAAGCATATGTTTTGCTTATCAGAGACAAATGAATAATCCATTGTAGTGTTGGACAAATCATCAAATAGTTGGCCATAATTAACTCGCAGTGGAAGTTGCATGAGGACATCATTTTCCCAAATTTTTATAAGGTCTTCTTCCAGCTTTTCAAACACATCATGGAGCCCATTAAAGGAGATAGGGTTTCCTCTATATCTCATTGTACGGTATGTTGTACGATCTGTCCAGACAATACGAGGCATTGAAGTTTCTGAATATGCAAGTGCTGAGGCATGATGCTGCAGTGTGCAGAGAGTGTTAAATGTTGAGTCAACCTTTTCTGTAAACCAGGGAGAGTACAAATCGCATGACTGAGTTCCATTGTTTTTGACATGAATAGCGATTAAGAAGACAAGACGAAGACAGTAGACAAGCTTTGCAATAAATGGAGTAGTCTGGACTGGAGAACGAAAGCTGCCATCTGGCTTTAGCATAGCCAATGCCAGTAGGCAGATGGTGGGATCACCAATGGTGTTTTCCTTAGACTTTTGCCATCTTTGAGTCCATAGACGAAACAAGAGATCATTTGTTGCATGTTTAATAGCAGAATCATCATCTGTGCCCAAAGCATCCCAAAGGCGATCTCTTGAAGCAGTGACTTTCTTTGGAAGAGGCAGTTTATATTTCCCATCCTTGATCCGTAATAGCATTGCAAGAAGTCGGACACATGTTCCACCATATTCTTTAAGTGTTTCTGGACGTTGATGAGGTTTAAGAGGTGTATTGTTTATTCTAAATTCAGTCAGTCTTGTGGATAAATATAACATTGACATATATCCACTTACCCCTCTTTTCCAGGATCCGATGTGTTGAGTTTTTGCAAAACAAGAGTGCTTGTGACTGTCATTATGCTGTATGCATGGTTGAGAATGTTTTGGACAGCTAACACCAGCTTGTCTAGCCTTCCTTCACTCTTGGGTATAGCTACAA
The DNA here is from genome assembly GCA_015039465.1 of Phlegmacium glaucopus. Lineage (NCBI taxonomy): Eukaryota > Fungi > Basidiomycota > Agaricomycetes > Agaricales > Cortinariaceae > Phlegmacium > Phlegmacium glaucopus. The sequence continues at coordinate 2,824 of MU130417.1, read as the reverse complement.
GTTTGCAGAGCTCTTCAGCATTGTATGGTTGAGTATGAATGTGCCATTTAGTGGCAAGAAGCCAAGGACTGACAGCACGTGCATCAATGTCTTTTGGACAGTACTTTTGAAGGAGATTGTTACGTCCAGATCGTAGATTTTGTATGATATCTTTAGAAGATGTCATAGGCAAAGAGGCTGTTGGTATAGGATGTGGGATAACTTCAAAGAGCTTTTTATTTGCACCTTTATTGAGTTGCTGTGCAAATATGCCAGGAAGACTATCAGCTCTGCAGTTTATTGTGCTTGAGTGCTGCCTGCTGTAGTGCATGCGAAGGCTTTCCCTTGAATAAATGCTTTGACATTCAGGGCATTTAACATAGTCCTTAAAGAGCAAAAGACCGTCAACTTGAGGAATAGGGCCTTGGATGACTGGCATATCTTGTAGCAGGCCATATTGTTTGATGATCTGCCCAATTTTGGAAGGATCAATTTGAATGGCTATACCACTGCTATGAAAAGTATGCAGGTGATTTCCAATATTATCACCTGTCAGTGCAATTTTGCATATCTGACAAACAAACAGTTTGAGAGTTGGTTGAATTAATAATCCCAACTGATGGATGTCTGGATGTGAAATGAGAGCAGTGGATGAAGTCTGTGAAGGAGTGTGGTTGCAGCGATAAATATCAAATGTACAGATATCTGCACTCACCCTGAAACCAGTTGATGAAGTCTGTAAATTTGATGAGGTCTATCAAGAAATGGAGTTGCAGCGATAAATATCAAATGTATAGATATCCATGCTTACTGTGACTGTCACATGTCACATGTCACATGTGATGCGCATCCATGCTTGATATTTGTGATATGATCTTGAAGATTGAAAATGTCTAAAAGAGGAAGGTAGTGGTTGAAGGTCAAGTTGTGAATGTGGGAAATTTACTTGTAACTTAGTCTAATAAATTATTATATAAGCAAGATAGTGTGAAATCAAACACATTCTGCTACGTTGTTGTGACATGTGACATGTGACGGTCACGTCACACAGCTCTCTGTCTACTTCATTGTTGGATATTTATACATTTGATATTTATCTATCTGACCTTGCAAGCCAGACAGTTGCCTGGCAATCACTCTAGGACTGGTAAGACAATATTTATACATTCTATATTTATCTATATGACTCTACATTTCATATATTTTGAGCATTATATTTAAATCAGTTTTTCTAAGTACAATGATGGTGATTAACAACATTTACAATGTAGGTCCATTCTGTTCTGCATGTCTAATCACTTTGGACAGCTAACTACACATTAGGATAAAAGAACAAGGACTCTGGGTGGATTCAGAATAGGCTCATATTTTGTACAAGGACCTTGGGGGGGGTGTAAGCTATGGTTGAGAAGTTACACAAGGGTATTAGGGGGCTTTAGGCTAGGGTTAAGCTGCTGGACAAGGGTATTAGGGGGCTTTAGGGTAGGGTTAAGCTGCTGGACAAGGTCCCCAGGGAGTTTTAAGCTAGGGTTAAGATGTTGGACAGGCATCTCAGAGGGATTTGAGCTAGGGTTAATACATTGGACAAGGTCCTTGGAGGGCTGCTAAGCTAGGGTTATTGGGTTAGCTGATATATACACATGAGAGAGATGTCTTTTCTTTTTTGCTGAAAGGCCCTCCATTTCTGAATCATGAACTACCATGATTCACAAAAACCCTCACTTTTGCCCTTGACAAACCTTCAAACTAGCGGATATATATACATTTGATAGATATCCAACATTTTTTTAGGTCCAAAGGGGTCTAGAAGGGTGAAACATGTGACGGTTTGGCTTTTAAAGGGCCTCAATCTTTGAATCATGACATGATTCAGATAAGTATAATATTAGAACTATCTATAGTACACCTAGGCTAGGGTCAGGATAGGTCTCATGCCCAAAGGAATACTTAGTAAGCCTTGGCTGGAACTTTGGTATTTGATAACAACCGGAAACCTAAGTCACGTGAAAGTAACCCTAGGGTGAAATCACGTGACCGGACTCACCCGGCGAGAGTTTACACCTGTGAAAGCTTTTGTTAGTAACAACGACCTGACTACTCGGGGTGTTAAACAAGACTTACGTTCGAAATCCTACTTGTCTAAGTGGACTAGAACGGGAAGAAGACATATCATTTACTATCGTACCGGTCATCGCCCAAAGGTTGCCCAGTAAGCACTGAGATTTCTCCCCTTTTAGGTGACTTAGAGCACAAAGGTAAGCACGACCATGTCCTAGGATTCTAAACCCCTTTATATAGGACAGCCCATATGGCACCGGAACGTACTCCGTACGGTCGAACAATAAGCATAATTGTTCTTGTGATAAAAATCCAGAACCCCTGACGCCACCGCATATAACTCACGATGTCATCAGATACGTTGACATCGGGGGACCCAAGACCCGGGTACCCTAGAAGGTGGAACAAGGTAAATTCACAAGAACAATAGTCAGGTAACCGGACAATAAGAAATAAAGTTTTAATTAATCCAAAAGGAGAGAACAAAGAAACTTATTGTTATGGAAGATAACCACATCTCTTTTGTTAGCGCAGCCACTGAAGAGTCTATAAAGACGAAAAGGCCTGTTGGGTAAATCCCCCAACCTTTTGGCTTCTAACCCTTGCTCTCAGCAACTTAGTGTTCAATACGCCCCCTCCCTAAACCCTAAGTCCCACCTAATCAGAGGAAAGGTGGCTATGTGTGACCAGTACGTGGCCGTCATCGATGCTTAGTAAACAGGTGGTTTGATCAACTGTTTATGCAAGCACATTCCCACGGCATTGACAAGCAAGATTCATGAGACTC
>MU130412.1:6382-26610 GCA_015039465.1 Phlegmacium glaucopus | reverse complement strand
GTTTGTATATACCTACGGGAAAATTTTCCATTCCATTCTCCTTTCCTTACCCACTCCTGCCTATCACCATGCCAGATTCAACTCTGGTAGATTTCTTGTCATACTTTTCTTGTTGCTTAATGATTACTTGGCATGTCCTTATACCCGTACTTAGACCTTCGACTTAAAATAAAAATATATGCTTTTTCACGTGCTTAATAAATGCTTAATAGTCCAAACTTCCACTGTGATTGAGTAAGCTACCCTCCTGCTTTTCCTGCTTTTCCACTGCTTATTGAACCCTTGGTTCATTTGTCTTGGTTGAAGATCGACTTAAAAAATTACTTATATCTGTGCTTAGCCCCAAGTCCCAAATAAGCTGGACAATAAGCCTCGGGTAAGTCAAATTCAGTAATCGACTTGGCTTAGCCTAAGCAGAGTCGGGCTTAGTGACTTACAACTTAGCGGTGCTTAGAATTTTCATTAAGTTATGATAAGTATGCCTAAGTGCTAGTAAGGAAAATCTAGATTTTCCTGATGTTCCCTATGTTCTAACACCTTTGGAAGGCCTTTTACGACTCGGTATATGATAAGGGCGTATAAAAAGAAGAAGGTAGGTGGGAGAGAAGATGCTGAAGACGATGAAGTGAGTATTTGAAAGTTGAGTATGAAATATTCTCAGGTCATAGTAGGTACCGGTGTAAAAACGTGCCAACACACAAGGTGGGTCTACGATTAAACACAGTAAGTTACTGTACGCGCGTTAATGTGAATTTGACCTGACCTTTTGTGTTGGATCTTTCTGCGTATATGTAGGTGTGAGTGCAAGGGATAAGTACGAATGGTTTGAGTGTTCATTCAGCAGTGAGCACTGAGATGAATAGAGAGCGGTAAGCCTATGTTGACAATGGTACCTGTGTCACCACTGGCAGCGATGCGCTTCTTTGCAGCCTTTGTCACCCTCATCCGCCACAAAGGACCAATTCCAAGGACTTGATGATTCCGTTTTCGATTCATGTTTATTGGGTCTTCTCGGAATGAAAGACAGAAAGTACTTGAGTCAAGAACAGTACAGCACGAGATGCGTTTAATGATGGACAACGATGGGTCCTTCCCATGCCACAACAAGATATATGATCATCTATCTACCATCTGGATATCGTCGCTTAGTCTAATGCCAATATCATCGCCTCTATCAACGATATCGACATCTCCCGCTTCCGGATTTGGATTGTTATCCGCAAAGCGCAAACTCCCGATGCTGGATTCTATCATGGACTCCTGGTTGTAGAACGACAACCCCATGGAGACCCGCACCAAGATGATTGTGGGTGTTATGCCCTAGACGGACCCATTTCGTCAGTAAAATAAGGAATAGCAGCGACTGATGTTGTAATCACGTTGAGCATTTGGTGGATACAAACAATGACATCATAAGCGTCAAAGGCAGTGTCCGTCATCACAACACCGACCACGAGTCGAGCCAATTGGATTGCAAACAACATCATGCCAGATTCAATTAGCACAAATATGACAGTCAGAATCTTGCTCCCGCCAGTGACGCGCAAAGTTTGGTCATCCGACTCCGCGGATTTGACTTCACGGTACACTTTGAAGATCTTCCACACAATTAAGCCTGTCATCAGAGCATTCACAGTCATGGACATGGCGAGACTTGCTACAACCAGTGAATACCCCAAGCCAGTATCCACAACTTGGCCTGAGAGAATGTACTGTGAGCCGGTAGTGGCTAGCCATATAGCTAGAGACAATGAATTGAAATTGGCCAGTCAAATACTAGTAAGATAGGTTGACTGACCCAAGAATACAAATGCCAAGATTGAAGGAAGGATCATGACACGGATATTGCAACCCCACACAATCCAGCAACGGTAGATCTTTACGATTTCCATGAATAAAATAAATGTTGGGGATAAGTAGTTTATACATACTAGGATAGATTGGGTGATGAAATCGCAGCAACCTGATACTACGCCTTGAACAAAAGATATGTGGAGGAATACCGTTGGATTCTGCAAAACAGAAAGAGTAAAAATGATGGTTATTGTTACTGATGAAATTGGTACTAACTGAAACCATGAAAAATGTTATATCAACCACAACGTTGACAACAGAGAACATATATAGAGCACACAGAGCATAGAAAATGACATTTCTCTTGTCGGTGCCTTTGTTCGATGTCCAGTGGTCTTGTAAATACAAGGCGAATATGCCAGAATATACTCCTGGGACAGGTTAATATTATACTTCTTTAGCAGGTGCCATGAACGTTGTAGAAAATATCTTACCGTAAAGAAAGCCTTCGAGACATAACCCAACAGTGGTAAAGTCTTCAAGACTTAGCCTCATGACTCCGTGTCTGTTGCAATGACCTATCGCATCTCTGACCCTTATATAAGAGTCTAGCATCTACATCTAATACAGTGACGGAGATAAAAGCTTGAAGTTCATGATGATCTTAACAAACTGTCGCTGTCATAATCATAATCTGATTTTTGATCAGGTAGAATCGCATCACCATGTATACATGCTAACTAGTTTGAGGAGAAAATGGTCGTCTTATTTTGGGTAACCGAGTTTCCAAGGTAAACCTGGCCTCATACTAGCCTTCATCATTGAAACCTGTCACCAAAAAGATAATCATAGTGAATACATGAGCTACTGTGACGGCAAGTGAGCTGGCTTCCAGCTTTTGACATGAAGGTGCCTCTGTTAGATTCGAACACCGAGTTACAGCTCGAATCATAACAACGACAGATTCAGCGAACGGAAGCGAAATCGCTCGTTGATGCTGTTGGAGGAGTAACGCCGATACCGTACTCGATGAACCTTTGGATGTGATGATGGGGGCCTGATCCTGTTGTTGATATAGAAGCACAGACGACGACAAGGTTGTTCCATTGATCTAGTAGACGAAAGGTGAGTTATTGGCTCGTTTTATTTTATTTTAGACATCAACTCACCTCTATTCAATGGATTCGGACAACGTCGAATCTACAGTAAGTTTTGAATATCGCTTTTCTGACGATTAACGCCTGATTAACATTATCATCTCGACTCCATCTTGATGAAGCTTTGATGCGATGAAAGAGGCCTAATCTCTTGTTGATATAGTGGAACAGATGACGGCACCATCGACACGGTTGTTTCATTGGATCTAGTAGACGAAAGGTGAGTTATTGACTCGTTTTCTTTTCTTTTCGAGATCAGCTCACCTGTATTCAATGGATTTGAACAACGTCGAATCTAGGATACGTTTAAAATATCACTTTTCTGATGATTAACACCTGACCAACCGCTACCATTTCGACCCCATCAATATGGGACGATGAATAATGCTGAATAGATGCTGCAGACGACGATGAAAGGTTGTTATCGATTGTTGTTTTGAGCTGGACTGAGCCTTCCCTAAGCTCGGACATCTTTAGAAGGCCTTTTATGACTTGGTATACGATAGGGGAGCGTAACAGAATAAGGGGAGAACGCTGAAGACAATGTGTTGACTCAATTGAGTATTTGAAGAAGAAATCTGAAGACGATATCTAATAAGCTCATATGGCTGTCTTGTTATGCACAAAAATCACACACACGGTGGGTCTGCGATTAAACGCAGTAAGTTGTTGTATATGTGCCAATGTGCGTTTGAACTAACCTTTCATTTTCGATCTTCTGGGTATATGCAGCGCAGAATCGTCTTCCAGGTATAAGCTGAAGAATTGTCCGAGTGTGTAGGAGAGTCCAGCCGGCGCGTAGTACTTGTAATATCCTATTTGTATGGGAAAGGGTCGTTGTCAGCGGTGAGGAGTAGATATCAGGTTAAGTACCTTTGGGCCTGCGTCACTAGCAAGCTACGCTCTTATTCTTCACAGTCCACGTCCACCTCCATTAGCCGTAAGACCCGACTTCCTCTGCCTTTTCGATTTATTCTGCAAGTCGTCCAAGGTCACGCCTGCAACCCCAGACCTGAATAAACCTATGATTAATTTGAGGGGCGAATGAGGTTGAAAACATAAGTTGGTCGCGGTGACCAGTTTGCCAGATATCTTTGGACAGCACCAACGACGGAGTGATTCAGTACTAGCAGTGGGATCAAGGACGGACCTCCAAGTAACCAGGCGATCACATGACCTGTGAAGAACTTGAACGAATTCGACGGTCTGCAATCATGCATTGATCCTTTCCAATATATTCTCTCGCACTTACGGAAATTTGAAAGATTATTCTGCCACAGCTGCCCATCATACACCCATCGCCAACGGTCCTGGTCACAATTCAGCTCCTCCAACAGCCCATCCTCATTGTCCCACCTGCGGAAGGATCAGTTCCCCTCATGCTCCCCGCATACGCTTATATCAGTCCAACTCGAACTTAAACTACTAAACGCTCAGGTCCAAGATGTTGCTCGCGTCCGCAACACTGTTGCACGAGGCGTTCTTATTCAAAAGATTACGGTCCCGTCCAGGTGTCATGGTTCAACTTGGTATATTCCCATTTATCCATCTCCTAAATTATTTCTAAATGGACAATTTAGGATAATGTGCAAAGGAGGTCACTCGTGTATCCTCAAGAAGTTGAAACTGGAGGGTACCCATCGATCGACCCTGGCTTATCACACTGAACAGAAACCTTGGCGAACAAGCTCTCGTTCTCGACGTTGAGGGCACATGGCGGGATTTGACAGGGGTAGTCGGCAAATTGGCAGCAAAACATCTCAAAGTTCGCAACTTACTCGTTATGCATCCACTCTCCACTAACCGTTTTATTGTTCACTAGGTACGATCTATAGCAAAATTTGTCAAGGCAGTCGCACTGGGAGGATCTCAATAAACAAATTGAAGTGCGTGCTCGCGATGAAATTCTAGATCCCAAGAATACTCTCAATGGAATGATGATCAGGTTTGCTGTGGTCATATTTTCTCTGGACGCGGACTGATTGTTGTCAGATTACGAGCGCTGGTGGTGGGAGTCGTCCAAGTCACTTTAGAAGTCGGAAGTCAAGGCAAACTAGGAGGTCAAGTGCATGTATTGGACGTGGAAGGGAGTGGTTGAATTTGGTGCGGAACATATGTAATTTGTGTTTTACATGACGGTCTTGATGAAAACCTTTCTTTCTATAGGTCAATCGAATGTGTGCCTCCCTTACAGATCAAGTACAGTCATTTGCAGGTGTCACAACCGCCGTCGCTAGGGGTGACTTGACCCAGAAGATCGAGATATCCGTCCAAAGTGAAATGTCAACATTGGAAGGTATTTTTTTCTTTTTGACTGGATTATGGACTAATCCAACTATCATGCTTTGTAGGAACCGTTAATTCCGTGGTGGACCAGTTGTCAGCATTTGCTTCTGAAGTGACGAGGGTAGCATTGGAAGTCGGAACGCAGGGTACATTGGGAGGCCAGGCAAGAGTTGAAGGTGTGCAAGGAACCTTGGCTAACTTGACCAGGAACGTGAACGTATGTTGCTTCATTCTATCTTTTCATTTTTATATTATGATGATCTTCGACAGAAGATGGCTTCGAATTTGACCGATCAAGTGTAATCCATCTCAGAAATTACGAAAACCATTGCCGTAGGTGACCTTGACAAGTTCGTCAACGTTGATGTTCGAAGAGGTGCTTGACTTGAAGATGACTGTCAACTCCATGGTCGCTCGGCTGAGCGCATTGGCTAACAAAATCACTCGAGTCAGTTTGGAAGTTGGAACGGAAGGTATCTTAGGTGGATAGGCGTTGGTGATTTGATGAAGAAGATTGAAGTTGATGGCGTGGAGAGATCTTGGAATTGGAAGGGATATTCAATGGAATGACAGAGAGTTTGAGTGTTTTAGCTGACGAAGTCACTTGTGTGGCTAGAGCAGTTGGGACGGAAGGTCGGTTGGGCGGTCAGGCCAGGTTAGTGGGACGTGGAAGGGTTTGACAGGTAATGTCAACCTTGTGGCTAACAACGTATGTTTTTCTGCGTTTGTTGTTAAAAGACTCCTTTTTTCAGTTAACGCTACAAGCGCGAACCATAGCCGTTTTTACTCTATGTACAGCTGACGGTACGAATCCGACTCCTAGACCAGGATACTACCCACATTCCTCGATAGATTGGTTGTGAATCACTAGTCATAATACTGGATCGTTAAATATACACCACTGTTAAGAAGTCTGCAAGAGATGAATTGGGATAAGTACTTGGAGGTATGTTATCACAGAATCGTTGTCTCCCCACTCTCTGCTCCCAGCTCCTCCGTGTGAACCCTGACGCGGTTGTTGAAGGATGAAGAGTTTGTCTTGGTAGACGGCAAGTGAGTTACTGGCTTCCTGCTTTTGACCTAAAATCACCTCTGTTAGAGTCGAACACCCAGTTACAGATAAAATCACAAAAACGACGGATTCAAAAAACGAATCCTTGTTTGTTGATATACAGTAGCCAGATGACGACACGGTTGTTGCATTGGATCTAGTAGACGAAAAGTGAGTCAGTGACTCTTTTTATCTTCTTCATTAACTCGCCTCTAAGTATTCAACAGATTCGAACGACAGGCGTATGGTAGAATTGAAATGTCGCTTTTCTGATGATTAACACCCGGTCAACACTTCTATCTCGACCTCATCAATATTCGAAGGAAGACGAACGATCCTGAGCAGATGACGATATAAGGTTGTTATCGATTGTCACTTTAGTTGGGTCGATCTTTCCCCATGCTCTAACATCTTTTGAAGGCCATTTACGACTTGATATATGATGAGGGAGTGTAAAAAGAAAAAAGTGGGTGGGAGAGAAGATGCTAAAGAGAAGGTAGTGAGTATTTGAAGACTAAATTTGAGTATGAAACATACTAAGGTCGTATGGCTGTCCGGCTAGGTGTAAAAATGTGCTAACCACACAAGCGGTGGGTCTACGATTAAACGCAGTAAGTTACTGTATGCGCGTTAATGTGAATTTGACCTGACCTTTTGTGTCAATCTTTCTGCGTATATGTAGTGCACCATCGTCTTATAGGTGTTGGTTGAAGGGATAAGTAAGAATGGTCTGAGTTTGATTCAGCGGTGAGATGAATAGAGGGCGGTGAGTTTACGTTGACGAGGAGATATTGGGTTTAGTACCTTTGGACCTGCGTCACTGGAAGACACGCACGTCTTCGCAGCCCTCGTCCACGCTCATCCGCCACAAGGCCCGGCTTCTCCATCTTTTCGGTCTATCCACCATATTGTCCAAGGTAGCGCCTACAATGAACCCCAGTCCCAATAATATGATATAAAACTCGTGATTGATATGAGTCGTGAATGAGGTTGTTGGTGGTGGTGGCTAATTCGTTGGACAGCGGCTGGTAAGCGGTAAGCGGTAAGCAGTGACGGGAAAGATCAACGACCAACCCCAAGGACTTGAAGATTCTATATTTGATTACTGTGATATAGTGCTTATGCCATCGGTGTACTCGGAATGAAATACAGTCAGTACTTGAATCAAGAACAGGAGAACGCGAGCTGGCTCTCAGTAAGCTAACAAATACAGCAGCAGGACCTGAGTAAGATGATGGATGTTTTCGACAAAGAGTCTTTCGGACGCTTTCCCACGCTTGATCACAGCATATCTAGTGATTATCTGTGCGAGGTGATATCGGTAGTGAATGAATGAAGGGTTGAGTACGATAGGAGTGACTTGAACTATCTTTGACTTATCCGTACTTTCATAGGTCCCCAACAAATCCATCGACCTGTATGCGTCATCAACCAGCAGTGCTACTTGGCCGCTGACCCACCGAACCGATGTTCTAGATCAATAATGATGGGCACCAACTGGCTAGAGTCCACTACTCGTCGTGTGAGAAAACAATGAGTTAAGTTGGCGATGTGTGTTCAGTGAGCGTTCAGTGAGGGAATGACTCTCCTGCCTTCATCGTCTCCTACTTGTTGTCTTTCGTCATCTGCTCCAATGACCTCAAGGGTCGCTCTATGATGCTCTTGAACTAAAGAATGAAAGCTAAGGCGTCAAACTTGCTTCAAGTCTTGACTTTTGGATTGGACATGATATAGACTTACCGCAATCTATTTCCCTATCTGCAAGTCCTACCTGAATTCCTCTTTATGGTGAGTGGTACCTATGTAGACGCGAACTAACTCGTTTCTTGGCAATGGATTCGACGACTGAAGTCCGATTCAATCGTTGATATAAATGACACAGTTGTTGAAAGATGAAGGGATGGACCTGGTAAACTATAAGTGAGCTACTGGCTCGTCTTTTTGACATCAACGCCTTGGCACATTCTTCCGACATACCGGTTTTCTCTATCTTTGCGGTCTATCCAGAAAATGGTCGTACCTACAATGAACCACAGACGAATAATATGAATTACAATCAGATGCCGTGAATGAGGTGGTTGGTGGTGGCCAAAGAGGATATCAGTTGACAGTGTTGTAAAAGTCCTTCCCACCATGATTGTAGGCGTTATACCCTAGAAAGATCATGTTATCAGTTAAAGAAAGAAGTAGCAATGACCGATATTGTAATCACATTGAGCATTTGGTAGATAGCAACAATGATATCAAAAACTTTATCGGTCATGTCGGTCAACACAATGGTAATAACGAACAGAGCCAATTGGATTGAAAACAACATCATGCCAGATTCAATTAGCATGAATATGACAGTACGAATCCTGCTCCCGCCAGTGGCACCCAAAGTGTGGTCGTTCGAGGTGGATTTAACTTCACGGTACACATTGAAGAGCTTGAAGATGATTAAGCCTGTCACCAGAGCATTCACAGTAATGGACATGGCAACACTTCCCACACCCAACCAATTCGCCCAGACGGGATCCGCGACTTGGTCTGAGAGAATGTACTGTGAGCTGTTAGCCACTAGCCACGTAACTAGAGGCAATAACTCAAAATTAGTCAGTCAAGTAAGATAGCTTGACTGACCTAAGAATACAATTGCTGAGATTGAAGGAAGGATCACGACACAGATATTGCGGCCCCACACAATCCAGCAACGGTAGATCTTTGAGATTTGCATGAATACAATGAATGATAGGCATAGTAGATTATACATACTAAGATAGATTGAGCTATGAAATCGGCGCAACCAGCTATTGTACCTTGAACAAGGGCTATGTCGAGGGATGCCATTGTATTCTGCAAAAGAGAAAGTATAAAAAAAAGATGGTTATTGTTCACGATAAAATTGTTACTAACTGAAATTGAGGAAAATGTTATATCAAGCACAACATTGACAACTGATAGAACGTATAGAGCACACAGAGCATAGAAAACAATATTTTTCTTCTTGTTGGTGCCTTTGTTTGATGTCCAGTGGTCTTGTAAATATATGGAAAATATGCCCGAATAGAGTCCTGGGACAGGTTAATATTATACTCATTTAGAAGTGCCGTGAAAGTTGTACAAAAAATATCTTACCGCAGAGAAAGCCTTCGAGACATAACCCAATAATGTTAAAGTCTTCTGAATCAAGACTTAGCTTCATAACTTCGTGTCTGTTGTAATGACCTATCGCATTTCTGACCCTTCTTTTATATAAGAGTCTGGAATCTATATCAAATACCAGTGACTGAGATAAAGCTTGGAGTTCGTGATGATTCTTAGAAAACTGTCACTGTCAATCATGATCCGAATTTCGATCAGGTAGGAATGTGTACCGCATCGCGAAATATACATGCTAACTAGTTTGAGGCAGAAAACGGTGATGCGACCTTCCTTGTTTTGGGTAACCGAGTTTTCCAAGTAAGTCTGGGCTTCCCGTCTTCAGACTAGTTTCCATCATAGTGATCATCATATCAATCCAATTCATGATGTAGCTATACTACTCTGACAGCAAGTGAGCTACTGGCTTCCGGTTTTTGACCATAAACTCACCTCTGTTGGATTCAAACGAGCTACAACTTGAATCATGAGAATGACAGATTCAATGAACGTGTTGGAGTGACGCCCATGTCGCACTTGATGAACCTTTGGATGTGATGAAAGAGGGTGTTGTTGATATAGTAGCCAGACGACAACGCAGTTGTGTCATTGGATCTAGTAGACGAAAAGTGAGCTGTCGACTCCTTTTCTGTTCTATTAGACATCAGCTCACCTCTATTCAATGAGTTCGAACAACGTCAAATCTATGATAGCTTTGAAATATCGATTTTCTGTGACTAACACCTGATCAATATTACCATCTCGACCCCATCAATATGGGAAGGTGAACAATACTGAACAGTAGATGCTACAGAAAACGAGATAAGGTTGTCATCGATTGCTGCTTTGAGCTGGACTGACCTTTCCCCACACTCGAATGTCTTTAGAAGGGCATTTTACGACTTGATATACGATAAGAGAGAGTAAAAGAATAAAGCGAAGATGCTGAGGACAATGAATTGACTTGATTAAGTATTCGAAGAAAGTTGAATATAATGTATATGTACTAACTAGCTTGTATGGCTGTACTGTATGTGCAAAATCACACAAGCGGTGGATCTACGATTAAATGCAGTAAGTTTCTGTATAACTGGTAATGTGCGTTTGGCCTAACCTTTTGTGTTCGATCTTTCTGCGTATATGTAGCGCACAATCATTTTCAGGTGGGAGTTGAAAGCGGGTAAGAATGGTCTGAGTGCGATACGAGAATTTAGCTGCCATATGGTACTTATGGGAAGAAGGGTTGTTTTCAGCGGTGAGATGACATAGCCTGAGTGCCATTGCGTTGCATGGCATTTACGAGTCCCTCGCCATGCTCGGTTCAATGAAATTGCGGAATGTAACAACGGTAGCATGAGAGTGGGAAGGAAGGGGAAGAAATGCCTATGACCGCGGCATTACTAAAATAGAACACGGCGTTTGCCGGCGCATTAAGCGTCAACAAAATCCTGGTGGAGACCGCTCCATAAAAGAACGAGTCCTATAAATAGGACTCGTAATAGAGGGCGGTGAGGAGATATTTGGTTCTATACCTTTGGACCTTGGTCTCCAGTCACGCTCTTATTCTTCGCAGCCCTCATCACCTCCATCCCCCATAATACCGAGATTTCCTCTGTCTTGTCGGTTTATCTAGCAAGTTGTCCAAGGTCGCGGAATCCCAGGCGTGAATAAACTTATGATTAATAATCTGAGGGGTGAATGAGGTTGAAAAATAAGTTGGTGGTGGACCGTGGTGGCCAGCTCGGACACTGACGGCCAACGACAGAGATTCAGTAGAGGAACAAAGACAGTGATAGGTAAGGAGTCTATTCGAAATGAAAGGCAGAAAGTTCTTGACTCAAGACTGCTTTAGGTTTTTCCCACGCTTGGACGTTTATTACAAGATCTAGTATCGAGACTATCCTCACCATTGTCTCATCCAATTCCAAGTAATTTGCTGAACTGGTGCCTTTCGAGTTCTCGCACAGCCCAAGGATGTCCTCCAGCATATCGTCTGCCACCTCGCCAACGAGCTTCTCCCCGGCCATGTCTCTCCTGATAACACTCGACTTCCCTCCCCCTTCATTACCATGTCACGTCATATACCCACACATTTCACTACTCTCACCGTCCTGGAAAATCTAAATTATATATTCTGGCGACATTCTCAAGTACACTTGCATCACCGTTAACCCTGACGAGGATGTCACCAGCCAAGGGTCCTGGTCAGGAGTGTCACTATTATTTCGCTCAGGTTGTCCCACATTTGTCCCGGTACGTTATGGAATATTTTTCTATAGGCGTCCCTCACGATATATAATCTAGTACCCATGCTATAGCGCTCGGCGGGACTCCACAGCAGGGTTTGGGTGGCTGCTGATGCTGACCTTTCCCTAAGCTCGCACATATTTGGAAGGCCTTGGTAGAGGATAAGGGGTATACAAGAACAAAGTGGATGGTAGAGTAGATGCAAAGTGAATTTTGAATTTGAAAGATACTATCCTCTGCTTGGCCGCGCCATCACACAAGCGGTGGGTCTAAGATTAAACGCAGTAAGTTGCTGTATGCGTGTTAATCTGAGTTTGACTGCTTCCTTCTTCTTATGCTCAGTGCACGATCGTTGGCATCGTCTTGCAGGTGTGAAGGGCACGGCGTTTAGTGTGGTAAGAGAATTGATCTACGCAACTCGTACAGTCAAAACGAATGCCAATATCGATGCGTTTGACAGAGCTTTGAGTGTCTAAGTGAGAAAGACACATCAGTAACGGCGAGTCTTTCCCAGGATTGGCCACAGTTTATTTGTAGATGTAATAATAAGAGTGTTTATGCATTTACGCGTTTACAAAATGTTGTCTATACTGCTGCCTTTGGACTATAGGACCATCTATCTATCATCTGGATATCGCCACTTAGTCGAATGTCAATATTATCGTCTCTTCGCTCTCCTGAGGCACAATACCGACATCTCCTGTTTCCAATATTGAATTTGGATTGTCAACTGCAAAGCGCAAACTCCCGACTGTCAACTCTACCATGGATTTCTCGTCATGGAAAGGTGACTTGAGCTTACCTGTACTTTCATAGGTCCACAACAAATCCAGCAGTACCATCGAGTGTATGCGTCATCCAGTGTTACTTGACCGCTGGGAGGACCATTGAGGAGATTTGATGGTGTTGCATGCTCAAGTTCGGAAAGTATGTTGGTTGGTTGGTTGTTAGTCGCAGCCAAATTAAATGGGAATTTTTGGATGATGACATGACCAGCGACGGACAGTTGATGGTAGGACTGAGGGATCGAGCTCATGGGAAATGATCGCTTCAACGACTTTGATATTGTTTTATTACCATGGCATGGCGTCCATCCGAAATGAAAGGAAAATGACTAGGATTGAATCGAGATGAGAAGTCCAAGCGAAACAAAGGATTGGTTACTTACTATTGACCTCTGGCCTTGATTCAGAACTCAAAACTTTAATGATTCCATTGGATTTCAGGACGCGAGGGGATACCATCTTTGACACTCAAATTGTCGGGATCGGTCCATATGACAGAGCTGGAACTGAACGAAAGATGGCTAAATATCAATGGATTACGAGTGAGAGAGGCATTCAGAGTATCAAAACTACTCACTAGGCGTGCCCAAATCCTCTCCGCTGCACCACTCAAGCATCTCTCTATGCCTACGTTCTAGATCCATAATGATGGGCATCAACTGGCTAGAGTCCACATGTCGCTCACTCGTCGTGTGTGAAAACAATGATTTAGTTTTGTTCAGTGGGCGATTGGTCTCTCTCCTGCCTTCATCGTCCCCTACTTTTTTCATTTGTCATCTGCTAAAATGACCTCAACTCCCGCTCTAAGATGATTGTTGACGATGCTCTCGAACGAAAGAACGAAAGCTAAGGCGTCAAACTCGCGTCAGGTCTTGACATTTGGATTGGACATGATATAGATTTACCGCGATCTATTTCCCCATTTGCTGTGTAGACGCGGACCAACCCATTTCTTTGCGATGGTTTCGATGAATGAAGCGCAATCAATCGTTGATATAATGATTAGTCAATGACACAGTTATTGAGAGATGTAAGTGAGCTTCTGGCTTGTCTTCTGCATAAACGCCCTCGTCAGCGCTTCTTCCGACATAAGACTCGAGTCGTGAATGAAGTTGAACAAATTTGTGACCAGAAGATGTTGGTGTAAAGGCATCCGCTAAGTCATTCCCACCCTTTCAGTGTCACAGAATCCCACGCATCTATGTGCCATATTTACAAGATCTAGTTCTAACTGTTCTATGTGATCATCTATCTACCATCTGGATATCGTCACTGAGTCGAACGCCAATATCATCGCCTTCATTCAAAATACCGACCTCTCCTACTTCCGGAATTGGATTTGGATTGTTAGCTGCAGAGTGCAAACTCCCAACGCTGGTAGATTCTGTCATGGATTCTTTGTCGTGGAACGACAATCCCATTGACACCCGCACCAGGATTATTGTAGGCGTTATACCCTAGACAGAACCATGTTATCAGTAAAATAACAAGTAGCAATGACTGATGTTGTAATCACATTGAGCATTTGGTGGATAGGAACAATGATTTCATAAGCTTTAAGGGTGGCGTCTGTCGCTGGAAGAATGGTAACCACGATCCGAGCCAATTGGATCGAAAACAATATCATGCCAGATTCAATTAGCACGAATATGATCGTCCGAATTTTGCGTCCGCCAGTGGCAACCAATGTTTGATCGTCCGAGGTGGAATTGACTTCACGGTACACATTGAAGATCTTGAAGATAATCAAGCCCGTCACCAGAGCGTTCACAGCCATGGACATGGCGACACTTGCCACAGCCAGCCGATTCCCCCAGTTGGCCTCAGTTTGTACAAAGTGGCCGGAGAAAATGTACTGTAAGCTGTCACCCGCTAGCCATATACCTAGAGGCAATACATTGATATTAGTTAATCAAATAAGATGGGTTGACTGACCTAAGAATACAAATACTGAGATTGCAGGAAGGATCACGACACGGATATTGCAACCCCACACAATCCAGCAACGGTAGATCTTTAAGATTTGCATGAATAAAATAAATGATAGGGATGGCAGTTTATACATACCAAGATAGATTGAGCTACCATATCGCAGACACCACATACTGTGCATTGAATAAAATTAAGGAGGAGTAATGCCGTTGGATTCCTACGAAGCTGCCAACAGAAAGTGTAAAAAGAGATGGTCATTGTTACGGATGGAATTGTTACTAACTTCAGATATGAAAAGTGCAGCACCAAGCACAACGGTAATAACGGATAGAACATATAGAGCGCACAGAGCATAGGAAAGGATATTTTTCGTCGTGTTGGTACCTCCTTTCGATGTCCAGTGGTCTTGTAAATACAGGGCGAATATGCCCGAATAGAGTCCTGGGACAGGTTGATATCATACTTCTTTAGCAGGGGCTGTGAAAGTTGTGGAAAAAATATCTTACCGTATAGAAAGCCTTCCAGACATATTCCAAGGAAGTTAAAGTCCCCGAGAGTTAGTTCCATGACTTCGCGTCCGTTTTAATGACTTATTACATCTCTGTCCCTCGCTTTATATAAGAGTCTAGCGTCTATATCAAATAAAGCGACTGAGATAAAGCTTGAAGTTCGTGACGACCCTCAACAAACTATCGCTGTCATACTCATAATCCGATTTTGATCAGGTAGGAATGTGTATCGCATCGCTATCTATACATGCGACTAAGTTTGAGACAGAAATGGTTATGCAACCTGACTTATTTTAGATAACCGAGTTTTCCGAGGCGAGCCTGGGCTGCCTGGCCTCTGACTACCTTTCATCATAGTGATTATCATATCGATCTAATTCATGATGTAGCTATACTACCCTGACGGCAAGTGAGCTACTGGCTTCCAGCTTTTGACATAAACTCACCTCTGTTAGATTTCAACGCCTAGTTACAAATCGGATCATAAAAATGACAGATTCAACGAACGGAAGCTAAATATTTCGTTGGAGGAGTAACACCCATATGTACTTGATGAGCCTTTGGATGTGATTAAGGAAGCCTGATCCTGTTGTTGATGTAGTAGCGAGATGGACACGGTTGTTTCATTGGAACTAGTAGACGAAAGGTGAGGTATTGGCTCGTCTTCCTTCTTTTTCGACATCAGCTCACCTCGTCTCAATCGATTCGAAAAAAAATCGAATCTATGGTAGGTCGAAATGTCACCTTTGCAATGATTAACAACCGATCAACACTATCTCGACCCCATCAATGTAGGAAGATGAACAATCATGAATAGATGCTGCAAACGACGAGATAAGGTTGTTAGAGTTGGACTGACCTTTCCCTACGCACGAACATATTTAGAAGGCCTTTTACGACTTGGTATATGATAAGGGAGCGTAAAAGGAATCAAGCGAATGGAAAAGAAGATGCTGAAGACAATGAATTGAGTATTCGAAGGAGAAATCTGAAGATGAGATTTACTAAGCTCACATAACTGGCCTGTTATATGCAAGCGGTAGGTCTACGATTAAACACAGTAAGCTGCTGTATATGTGCCAATGCGCCCTTTCGTGTTCGATCTTTCTGGGTATATGTAGCGCACATGTACCCTCCAAGTTGTATGGGAGAGGGCCGCTTTCAGCGATAAGAGGATAGAGGGCGGTGAGGAGGAGACATTAAGTTAAGTACTTTTGGATCTGGGTACTGGCAGCCACACTTCTATTCTTCACCTCCATTCGCCATAAGACCCGGCTTTCCTCCGTCTTTTCGGTTTATCCAGCAAGTTGTCCAAGGCCGCGCCCGCAATGAATCCCGGGCCTGAATAATCCTATGATACATCTGAGGGGTGAATGACATTTGAAAAATAAGTTCATGATGTTGACCGATTTTCCAGAGAAATTTGTGGACAGTACCTCATTGCCCACTGACCAGTGACCAGCCTTAGTGACCAACGACAAAAATTTAGTACTTCGGTACTAGTGGTAGGGTCAAGTAGACTCGTAACCAGCCGTAGAATGAGGTATCGTGGATGATGGAGAACCTCGATTCTCCCTTATGGCATCACCCCTTAGAGGGATCACTCACCCGGAGTGGACTGCAATCAATATTTCAGGCGATCACATGACAATAATCTCTCAATGGTCCATTGTCATCGATCCTTCCAACTTGAATATGTTCTCTCGTGCTTACGGAAATATGAAAGCTTCTCAGGCTCACGCTGCCGTCAATCATACTCCCATCGCCAACACGATGCTGGTCACAGTTCAGCTCTCCCAAAGGTCCATCCTTATTTCCCACCTGTGGAAGATCAGTCTCCCTCCCCGGATACTTTAATATCAGTCTAGACTCGGGCTTAAACAACTAAATGCTCAGGTCCAAGGATGTCGCTCTCGTTTGCAATGATGTTGCATGAGGCGGTCTTAGTCAAAAAATTACGGTCCTCGTTCAGGGTGTGGTCATGGTTCAACTCAAAGACGTCATCAATACCACGATATATTCATTCATGTTTTCACCTACCCATCTCCTAAACCATTTCTAAATGGACAATTTAGGATAATCTGCAACGCGTGTATCTCAAGAAGTTGAAACTGAAGGGTATCCATCGATCGACCAAGCGACATACATCTGGCTTATCACACTGAACAGAAACCTTGACGAACAAGCTCTCGTTCTTGGCGTCGAGGGCACACGGCGAGACTTGACAGAGGTAGTCGGCAAATTGGCAGCAAAACATCTCAAAGTTCGCAACTTACTCGTTATACATCTATACTCTCCACTAACCGTTTTATTGTTACCTAGGTACGATCTATAGCAAAATTCATCAAGGCAGTCGCACTGGGAGGATATGAGCAAACGAATTGAAGTGCATGCTCGCGATGAAATCCTATATTTCAAGAATACCGTCAATGGAATGGTGATTAGTTCGCTGTGGTCATATTTTCTCTGGACGCGGACTGATTGAAGTTTTGTCAGATTACGAGCGTTGGCGGCGGATGTCA
Source organism: Phlegmacium glaucopus (assembly GCA_015039465.1). Classification (NCBI taxonomy): domain Eukaryota; kingdom Fungi; phylum Basidiomycota; class Agaricomycetes; order Agaricales; family Cortinariaceae; genus Phlegmacium; species Phlegmacium glaucopus. The sequence continues at coordinate 9,207 of MU130412.1, read as the reverse complement.
CTCGAGTCACTTTAGAAGTCAGAAGTCAAGGCAAACTAGGAGGTCAAGCACATGTATCGGACGTGGAAGGACTGTGGTTGAATTTGGTTCGAAACGTATGTGTTTCTGTTTTGCATGACGCTCTTGATGAGAACCTTTCTTTCGATAGGGTCAATCGAATTACGGATCAAGTACGATCAATTGCTGTGGTCACGACCGCCGTCGCTAGGGGTGATTTGACCCAGAAGATTGAGATATCCGTCAAGGGTGAAATGTCGACATTGAAAGGTATTTTTTTCTTCTTGACTGGATTATGGACTATTCCAACTATCATGCTTTGTAGGAAGTGTCAATTCCATAGTGGACCAGTTGTCAGCATTTGCGTTTGAAGTGACGAGGGTAGCTTGGAAGTCGGGACGCAGTTATATTGAGAGGTCAAGCAAAAGTCGAAGGTGTGTAGGGAACCTGGGCTGATTTGACAAGGAACTTCAATGTATGTCGCTTCATTCCATCTTTTCATTCTCATTTTATGATGATCTTCGACAGAAAATGGCTTCGAATTTGACCGATCAAGTGCGATCCATCTCAGATATTCCGAAAATCATTGCCCTAGGTGACCTTGACAAGTTCGTCAATGTTGATGTTCGAGGAGATGCTTGACTTGAAGATGACTGTCAACTTCATGGTCGCTCAGTTGAGCGCACTGGCTAACAAAGTCACCCAAGTCAGTTTGGAAGTTGGAATGGAAGGTATCTTAGGTGGATAGGGCGTTGGTGATTTGATGAAGAAGGAGATTGAGTTGATGGCATGGAGAGATTTTGGAATTGGAAGAGATAGTCAATGGAATGACAGAGAGTTTGAGTGTTTTCGCTGACGAAGTCACTCATGTGGCTAGAGCAGGGTTGGTTGGGTGGTCAGGCCAGATTCACAAATGTTAGTGGGACGTGGAAGGATTTGACGGATACACTCCTGGAAGTCACCAATTCTGCAGGATGCAGAATCGATGCAAAATGTAATGCAGGATCATGAAAATCTGCATTTAGCAGAATAATTAATTTTTAAATAATTCTGCCGAGATGCAAAAAACAATTAAAATCTAGCCAGATTTAGAAATTCTACTTCAATTTTACTTTTGGTACAATTTTTTCTTTTGCGTGAATTCTGCGACAATTAGAATTTGATTAGAATGTAAGATTCTGCCTTAATTTCACAAGATGCAGAATTTATCAAGAATGATAAATTCTCAATAAATTTTGCAAACTCCAAAATCTTGTCAAAATTCATTATTCTGCATTTTGCAGAATCGATCGCGCGTAGTCGGGGGCACGTCAGCGAGCCGGTCAGGTTCGACTTACCTAACTGCAAGAGGTGGAAGTGAGCGGTACCTCCGTTGTCGAAATAAGAACAAGTAGCGGGTAGAGAAGGAAGGTAAGGACGGGCTTAACTTTCGTATGAAGTTTGTGGGAGTTTACTGTGGAAAAAACAATGAGCTATAAAGGAGTTTGGATACAGACTACTGGGTAAGTTCTTTATGGGGCAGGAAGTCAGTAGTGAAACCAGAGTTCTAGAACCTGTCGTCGAGCATTAGCACTTCGGCGTTCTACAGCTTAGAGTGAAGCGTACAGACCGCAAACTTACCGCGCCGCGACTGAGACAACGACAACATAGGGATAGAGCCCATAAAGGAGTAAAAGTGTAAACAGGTTTGGTTACGAATAGAGAAGGTGTCCTTGCGATTAATAATACCAAGAACGTAGCGAGCAGGAAAGAAATAAACTGACGAACTAAAAGACATATGGTGTACTACGAATCAAGCCGGCCAGGGTCAGTAGTGTCCTTACCTACCATACTAAAGGACTGCTCGGAGGTCAGCTTGTACTCCTACCTACTCGCTACGGTTTATTCTACACAAGATTACATGTACCATTATGAACTGACGTTGTTTATGTTAGTTCTGGTGCGTTGTATAGGGAAGGTAGGTGTAAGTACGCCGAGGAGCGGTGGAGGTCTGAAGTGAGAGAGAGCATGTGGTACTAGAGTTGGGCTTATAAATAAGGTCCGAAGGTAGTAGTGAGCAAGTAAGGCGTGTTGGGGTGGGCGGGGGTGTCCTTATGGGGGTTGGGTTGAGTGCGTGGCGTTCGTAGCAAGAGCTGTTAGGGTCGTTTATCTATGAATGACGCGAGTAAGTTTGGTAACCTGCAAGCCAGCGCCGAGTGCAGCGGTACCCTAGAGTTTTCAGAAGGCAAGCCCGCGCCGCAAGCAACAAATTTCGTATACCTAGAACGCCATTCGGTCGGGTAAATCTTAGCAGATATCAAGGACTATCAAAAATCGTCGCATGCTAATTAGCGTCTTGCAATTGCATACGGTAGCGGAAACACCGTAGAGAATAGAATATAGAGTTTGATGCAATGAACCGCGGTCATTAATGTTGCAAGACGCGAAAGGACTCACGATAGGCAATGGAGTTACGGTCCGATCACCGTTGTGTAGCAAAAGACCGGTGTCGATCTCTTGTCGGTCGACATGCAACATAATAAAGATAAGGTATCACTAAACGATTATTAGAAGTAGTCGCTGCGTTTAAGTAGATGATAAAGTGCAAGGAACGACGCGATTGAAAGTGGATGAACGAGCCTGATGCAAAGCGTTGTAATCGGGATGAACGGACGTTGGAGTAAATAGAAGCTACGCAAATGAAAATCAAACATTGATGGGATTTCATCATTTAGAAAAGAACTATACTATATATTCTCAAAGTAAGCAAAGAAGAACATTTATAGATGTTATTTATATATTACATGCGATGAACCTCCCTCAATGTAAATTAAAGTTCCAGTCCCAAC
>MU130411.1:6593-22838 GCA_015039465.1 Phlegmacium glaucopus | reverse complement strand
TTGAGATACCTACTCGGCCGTAATGTATATACTTGGCCGATACTGGTCCCGACTATTTGCCCGTCAGGTCTGACCGCCATGATGACGACCATATTCGACCCTTACATGTCATTTATACCTTCATGTCTATAGTCTACCATTATGAGTACTGGACCGATACCGGTCACTACGTCTGACTATAATTCGTGAGGTCTGTCGGACCGTAATTTTCCTTATTAGTCGTGACGGTCATGGAGCGCTCTTACAGAGCTGGCCCTGTCATACTTGGCCGTCAGACTTGGCCGTGTAACAGATGGGCCGTCTGCCGGCTCATCCACAGAGTGCCCGGCCTGTTGATATACCGGCATTGCCATGTCATGCCCTGCACTCCTGATCATGCAGTGCCGGTTCATACCTTTTGACACCTACTGCCTCTCTCTCTATCCCAGCAGTACATGTCCCTGTTCATCCCAGTACCAGCTGGTTGATCTGAGCATCACCCGGTCATAGATGGCCAACTATCACCAGTACAACAAACTCCTGCCGGCTCATACACCCTACCAAAACAGATCGGTTGACAGCACCCGGCCATACTGATAGACCTGCCCGGCATCGTCTAGTGCCGTAGGTATTCTGTGAATCCGTATCTTTCGACACAGTGTGTAGATCCAAATATAGAATACCGTATTCCCAGATTCATGGGGCCCCGTGAATCCGTATCTTTCAACACAGTGTGTCCGTTCCGGGAATCGTATCATTCAATACACTGTAGTGTCCCTACCTGCTTAGAGCACTCTTGGAGCTCTAAGGCTCTAAGAGCTCTGGGGGTGTCTTAGAGTATTTTAGAGTGTCCTTAGACTGTCCTAGGGCAAAAGTGTTTTTCCTGATGTACTCTCCCTGAATATTTGTTATAAGATAATCATGCAGGGTGCGTACCAGGAGCAGCCGGTTCTATTTTCTACCCACCAAGGACAGGGATTTATCCACATATGCTATTCACTGAAAGCTTAATGGCTAACTTAGGTTGTCGAAGGAGACTGTTGTTGTCCACACATAGTAGCAAAGATATTCAACAACCTCAGGTCACATAGGGTGACCTACTACTTGATGGTTTTGAAGTAATGGACCACTGATGGTGTATTTCATTGAAATACAAACATGTCAGTGTCAACAATTGCTCAGGTTTTACTTTGATGCCAATAAAAGAATTGCATATTCATGATTCAATGAGGTGAAAATGTCGACGAGGACAGTGAACAATAATAATGGGTCAAGCGCACGAAAAGTGAAGCAAGGGAATAACTATTGTCGAAGAACTATGGCTACCAAGCAGCTATGTGTGATATATCTATATAGAATGGGATGTCGCACCTGGGAACGTCGGGGGTATCAATGATGCCAGATTTATTTGTAAGGATTTGTAATAATTTTGATAATTGGTCAGCCGCTCCCACACCTTCGTCCCATTATACTGTTAGCCCAGTGTCATGAGCGTCACAAATTGTGACATCACAGTAACCTGTCTTCAAATTTCGCTTTTTTAGGTTCTTTTGTGTAGTTCTTAGGGTGCTAATGTTGTATTTTTTGAACATTCCCATCTGTGATATATATTGTCTCTTTCTGTGTGTTAATTTTGGACAGCTGTAACCTGTCTTTTGGGATCTGTTGTGATGCTTTTTTTCAATCCTCCTTTGTATGGTGTATATTTTTAATTTTAATTTTTGTTTGGTATTTGTGTGGGGTGTTCCTTGGTAAGCTGCTGTATATCTACACAGTTGATAGGAACATGGGATGAGAAGATATAGGAGGAATATTATACACACTTAATGTGAGAGATAGGTGAGTGGGAACATAATATTGGAAGATGAATAGAGTTATTTTGAGATTCTGTCTATTTCTGTGTTTTAATTGGAGTGATTGGGAAAGGATGGTTACAATAACAATATGAGTGGGAAGATAAATGAAGACAGAGAGATGGATGGAGATGGGAATATGGTTAGTGGGTATAGATGAGTGGGGCAGGTAGGTGGTAAGATGAGGGTTCTGTGTTTTGTGTTGGAATACTGTACCATGAGAATTTTGAAAATGAAGAATTGAGATAGATTGAATTAAATTAAATTAAGTTGAGTGTGATGGATTAAATATTTGATACAATTTAGAAATTGAGAAAAATGTAAATGAGGTTCAAGTTCAATGTTTGATAGATACATTCAATGATACATACAGGGTATGATCTGGGTGTATTTGAGTAAGAGTGAGAACTAATTATTTCTGAAAAGGTAGGGTGGAAGTGGAAATAAAATTGGAAGAGAAAACTCTTATGGAAGATGTTCAGTGTGTATTTATGATTTATATATAGACCATTCAGATGAGAAAAACATAGAAAATGAAAATTAAGAAAAAAATAGATAAAATAGAAGAGGGATGTTGTGATTAATATTTATGTGGTGAGTGTAGGATGTTGATTAATTGAGTGACAGGAGAGAAGGATTTACACAACAACAGCAATGCCTTCCTCTGAAACTCCTGTATGGCAGTGTATGATAGGGGTTGTGTCAGGGTATCTCACAATTGTTCACCTACACACCTCAGGACAGAATATGATATTATAACATAAATGTATGATGGGTCAAGATGCTCATGAACAACTCATGATGATTATTGGCTATATTTGAGTAAAAGTTTGAACTAACTATTATTCAAGCAGAAATAGATTGGGAAGAGAAAAGAGAAAGTTCTTATAATTTATAATGGTTCTGGATGTGTTCAAGTTCAGAAAATTGAAGTATTTTAAGTGTAAATTAAGTGAAAAGGATTTGAGTTATTTAGATGTTTTAGTAATATTATTTAGATAGGGTAGGATTTATAAAAATGGCTTCTCAACTTTTTTCAAGAGTAGAAAATAAAAGAGAATGTGTTTGTGATAAAATGGACTATTTTGTGTTGTCTCAGGGCTGTTATTTGTTGACTGAGTGTTAGGTGGATGGGGAGATATATAAATACTCTTCTGCTCAGATGAGTTGACTCTTGGGAGATCAGGTGTTGTCTACTATTGGGATATCAGACTGGGTCTACCATTAGGATTTGAAACTGGGTCTACCATCAGGATTTTGAAACTGGGTCTACCATTAGGATTTGAAACTGGGTCTACCATTGGGATTTGAAGTCTACCATTAGGATTTGAAACTGGGTCTACCATTAGGATTTGAAACTGAATTTACTATTAGGATTTGAAACTGAGTCCACTGTTGTGATGCAGCCAGGGGTCCAGGGGGCGGAGCCCCCAGCAAGCCCTGAATCTGTGCTGAAGGCACAGGTCCATGGCTTGTATTAATGAAGGGAAGGTGACCGACAAGTTGATGTTGAGTCATCATCTAAAAATTTCATCTCTGACCAATCTATAACTCATGTCACATAACAAGTAAATGAATGCAATAGATAGCTTTACAATGATATTCTTACCTGGCTAAAATACAGATCCAACAATGTGATTGACCTGAGTACCACGATCATCTTGAATTTGTTGTCCTTGAGTGGTACGACAATGAATGAAACCTGGATTTCAACTATGTCTCCGATTTGAAATATTTTGTGGCCCTGGGGTTTCAACCCTTGTATAAGTTGTATTGCATTTATTAGAGTATTTGTTATGTGTCGGACGACCTTATCTTTTGGTGCCTTCGCTGCTTTTGTGTACCTGATAATATTGTAGGGTTGTAGTTAGTACCACAGTAGAAAAGGGTAAATATGCGAGAAAGAAAAGACTCTGTCTTTTCTGGTGATCAAGCTAAGGTGATTTGTTTTGAGTTTCTAACTTGTTAGCACAAGCTCTTTTTGGTAACAGACTTTTGTTACTCCGAATTTAGACTACTTGTGTTTTGTAGATAGAAATATATGTAGAGCTTGGTATCGCACACCAATACTGATTGGTAGTGTGAGAAGAAAGCTTAAAAGTTGCCATGAAAATAAGTGGACTTTGAATTCACTTACCTATTTTTGAAGCAGCCCTGAATTGCGTTCCTGGTCAACAAATCATTCATTCAACATTATCACCCTCGTCGCTCATCATACTCTCAATGTCTCACACTATGCTCTCCATTGTTTTCACTATCGACATGCTCCTAAGCATATACCATCCATTCGTTCCTTGGCTAGTGATCCAGCAAAGCGATCAATCTACTATTTGCATTGGTCATCGGCTCGTGTTTGATCATATCTTTGGTCCATCATTTCAAGAACGGCCCCTTTATGAACACATCAACTACATCTCCTATTATGTACAAGGCTTTGTCATTGTTGTTGTGGCTATGGACCCACAAGTCTTTCCCTCAGCCATCCCTCGCTCCTGGATCTCACTCAGTCCCCTATCCTCGATTATATACCTCTTATCTTATCATTCACTGCCAAAACCATCATTCACGCGGTACATGAAGCCTTCCCACCCTCTTTATGACAACTTAGGAAGTCCAGGAGGATCACAACTAAGCAGGAATTGCAGATGAATCAGCAGCAGAGGATTATTCTTGCAGTGTGTCAAGTGTTATCAAGGCTGCGCGACATGGGATCATGGGCAAGTAGTGTTTTCTCGGGGACAAGGCTGCGCCTTTCAAGTGTTGACTCAGGACCTTTCACATTTTTGACATGACCACACGCCTATGGAGTTGATATATTTTTGCTATTGGACTATGTACACTGCCTTCTTTTCTTTTCTCTCGCACTTTGACACTTTACAGATTTTTTTATTGTTCCTTTTTCTTTTCCATTGTTCTTTTCTTCTCGCAGCTGTCCTCTCTTTATCTTTCTTCCTTTGACAGCACGTACTTCTTTTCTTTTTATTGTTTTACATAGCCTCATCCTTAGGGTATAAATACTGCTCTTTTGTACCAGGATAGGTAGTTTCTCCCAATTCATTCTTAGTCCCCTACAGCCATCATCTCAGTGGAGTTCCAGTGAATTCCTCCCTCAAGTTTGCTTTTTCAGCCTTTTATCTGTTACTGTCCCATACTGTCAACCACTATAGTCTCACCAAAGACTCTTTCTTTTTCATCCTCATCCTCTTCCTTACTCTTGTGCCTCAATCACCCTTCAAGTGTGTTATAAGTCAAGGTTACACCTTCCCTAAACGAACAACAGGGAGTCTCTTGACCTAAAGACTGGTCCACTGATCTCTGGTTAGTGTTTATATACAACACTCACAACAATTTATATCGGGTCTGAGCTCTTTGAGAATGAGATTTATGGGGGAGTATTCCACTGATTTATTACAGTACATAAGGTCCAGTATCTATATAGAATGGGACGTCATGCCTGGGAACGTCAGGGGTATCAATGATGCTGGATTTATTTCTAAGCATTTGTAATATTTTTGATAATTGGTCAGCTGCTCCCACACCTTTGTCCCATTATACTGTTAGCCCAGTGTCACACATGTCACAAATCATGACATCCCAGTAACTTCCATCTAAATTTCGCTTTTTTGAGATCCTATCTGCCAATCTGCTTACTATGTGATATTGTTGAACTCATTACACTACTTACTTTTAGTATTACATAATTTCTTTTGCTTAAAGGTGTTACATTCCGTCACATGTTACTCCGGTCCGACTCCGTCGGAGTTGTTTCCGGTAGTTCGTACTCCATTCCAGTACTTTCCTTTGTCTCCGACTCTACTCCTCCTATGTCCGACTCCGAGACTTCTCCGTTTCATTCCGACTCTTCCGACAATATCCCAAACCCCTTACCACACCTTCGTCATAACAAGTATTCCTTTGTCATCACTTTCCCACTATCAGTCAGCACACCAGCCATGGATTATTCACCCAAGAATGCAGGACCTTTTCCGGGAGCAGAACGCAGCACTTATATTTATATTCTTATTTCAGTTGCAATTCCTTTTATATTTAAAGTACTCAAACTTGTATGTTTTGCCTCAGTTCAAATATCATCTTAGTTTCCTCCTCTTGTTCGTCCTCTAAGTCACTGAGGTCTTCCGACTTTCCGTTCTCTTCCGGTTCCGAAATCAGGACATTGTAGGAGCTGGGCGGCACAGCACATACGCTGAGGCCAAAGTCCTTTCCGTTACTTGTTCCGGTTCTGTTCTGTCCGTTCCGGAGTAACTCCGACGTGACTCTTTTGTTTTAAACTTAACAAAAGGTCACTGTCGTTTATGTGACACCTCAGTTGTTTATTATCACTGAGGTGTAAGTCGTTTGTTTGTCGTATTATATATATTACTTACTCTCCTTTAGTTAATAACCTTTAGGTATATATCTTTGAATATAGTTGTTTATTATCACTGAGGTTTAATAACCTTTAGCTCTGCTTTATTCCGATTACCCTGCATCTTCAACAGGTTATGGGCCCCGACGACGTCTCCGACATGAACTCTATGTCAAACACAGGCCAAGGACTGACAATCCCGAAGCTCCAGCCAAATGGTTCCAATTGGACGACATATGCTGAACGAGTATTGAATTACCTCACTTCGAAAGGCCTAAAGAGACACGTCACTGGGACAGCGCGTAAACCAATCGATCTAATAGCAAGAGCGGGTGCTTACTATAGACCCAGTTCCCTAATACCTTTAACGGATGATGAAATCCAAAGACACGAGGCTGAACAAGACGAATACGAACAAAGACAGGCAGCTGTTCGCGAAGTCATTTACCGAACGATTGATAATTCAATGTCCATTCAGGTCAAAAATGAACCCGATGCTGCAGCCGTATGGAGAAAGATTGCATCAATTCATGCCGACAAGGGTTCTATGTATGAAACAAACCTTCTTACTCAATTACAAACAAGCTGATACGCTGATGGCCAAAGTATGCGAGAACATCTGACAAAAATGACGGAGATCAAAGAAAGACTGGCTGAAATGAACTGCCAAATTTCCGACAAGTCTTTTGTGGCGTATATCCAAACTTCACTATCCCTTGCACCCAGTTTCCAATCCCTAATCACAACGCTAAGCGCCGCTGCACATGAATCTGGAAAGAAGCTTTTGAGTATGAACCTTATATGGCACCTCAATGAAGAGGCAAATGCAATAGCTCTCAAAGAAAGCATAAACAAGTCAAATGAAGCCTTGATAGCGGCCACCGTTGATGTGGTTGAATTTGTTTTTGCAAGGTAATCAAAGGATTACCGTTTTTAGGAATTTGTCTACAACAAATCCAGAAACCAATAACTTTTAATGACCAACAAACTCTGTTTTTGTGCAAGTTGGGGTTTCCTTGAAAGTATAACCAGTATACTCTTGAATAAAACAACAATACACTTTTAAAGTCCAAATGTTCTAGACTATGATTCAAGTTTAAAGTCCAAATTTCTCTAGACTATGATTCTGATAACAAGTTTATAGTCCAATTTCTTAGACTATTATATAGTGCTTTTTGATAGAACAAAGGCAAGTCCCTATAGGATTTAATATCCTTTGTCTATATGATAACCAATTTTGGTAGTACAAAGACAAGCCCCTTTAGGGTTTAATATTCTTTGACTATCCACAACAAATAATTTAAAGTCCCTGAGGCAGACTGTGAGACAGCTTTATAGTACAAGGTTTTCTCCTCAGACTCTGACAAAGGATTTAATATCCTTGCTTCCAAGACAAGTCCCTAAAGGATTTAATATTCTTGGTTTACACAGAACAAAGGTAAGCCCCTTTAGGATTTAATACCCTTTGAACTGAGTGAAGCAAAGCAAGTCCACTTGTAATTCCAATTCTAACTTGTGCCAATTCAGAGCGCTGAAACTTGGGAAAGAAAGGAAGAGTGCAAATTCACTAATTTTACTGGTGCTTTCTAGCTACTTTTATACATAAATGAGAAACAAAATTAGGTAAGAGTCTGTGATGTCATGTCTATGTTTTATGATTACTGATGCTATTTTATGATGTCATGTTTTGTTTTATGATGTCATGTCTTGTTTTTGGATGATAAATCCTTGTTTTATGATGTCATGTCTTGTTTCTAGATGACTGATCATTGTTTTATGATGTCATGTCTTGTTTCTAGATGACTGATCATTGTTTTATGATGTCATATGTTTCATAATGTCACATGATGTCACAATATGTGACATGATATCACATGCTTCATTATTAGGACCTTTTATTGATATTGGACTTACTGATGTTATCCTTAGGACTTGTATAACAATCCTTCATAGTTGTAGACTTTGATAGTGACTTTAGATTGCAAGTAGTTCATTTGACCATTATGGATTTTGTATGGTTAGAGTCTGAACTTTTTGTAGTGTTGTTTAACAGTATGATAAATAGATCAATTCAGATCATAGTTATCTGCTGCTTTAACATTTATTACTATGCAATTTCCAGTTTAATCAACAAGTGTAGTCAACACTTTTGACCCTTACAATATCAATTTGTAGATTAATTCATGGTTGGGTTATTGATCTTGTTGGTTCAATTGAAGAATAATATTATGAAAAATTGAATAATCCATAGGTATTCAACTTTCAGTCCTATCACCGTGAGAGCTCAAAACCCAAACTGGAAAGGGAAAGAGAAATCACAAAGGGAAAGCAAATGATGTTTGAACTGCAAAAAGAAAGGTCATACCGATGATAACTGCTTCGAGAAGGGTGGTGGAAAAGAGCACGAGGCTCCGGATTGGTGGAAAGAGAAGAAGAAGAAGTCTCAGGCTACAAAGGGGAAGTCAGCGAACGTAGTCAATGAAAAGTCAAATATTGTTGATGATGAATCTGACAACTACGCAATGCTCACCTATAACCTCCCTGACAACTCTACTGCTCTTGTATGCACCTCCAATTTCCAACATGAAGCCCACGCTGCATCCAAATCAAACGGATCTATACTTGACACTGGAGCCAGCAGCCATTTCTCCCCTGAAAGATTGAGATTCCTAAACTATAAAGAAATCGATCCCGAACCGGTAAAGGCAGCTGATGGACGTACATTCAAAGCCTTAGGGAAAGGAGACCTCCAAATGAAACTACCAAATGGAGATCAGAAACCAACTATTGTTACACTCAAAAATGTGTACTACTCACCAATGCTTGCCTTCACACTCATATCTGTTGGGATCCTGGATCGTGCTGGCTATACCTTATATATTAAAGCCAGTAAATGCGTAATCCAAAGCCCGAAAGGCAAAGCAATCACTCAAATTCCACTCATACGAGGTTTATACCGTGTAAACCAATTGCCGAGGTCAATTAAATCACCCACTGCAAACGCTACAATCAAATTGATGTCAATTAGCGAGTTGCATAAGAAAATGGGTCACGTAAATTACGATGACTTATGCAAAATGGTTAGAAACGGTATGGTAACAGGAGTTGATCTCGATCTTACATCCGAACCCGAGTTTTGCAAACCTTGCATAAAAGCAAAGGCAACTCAAAAACCTTTCCCTAAAAGAAGCGAAACCAAATATCAGCAATACAGTGATAAAGTGGTTGCTGATACCTGGGGTCCAGCTCCAGTAGAATTGCTTGGTTGAAATAAATACTACCAGCTATACCAGGACCTGTTGAGTCACGAGGAATGAGTCTACTTTTGTCGAGCAAAGTCGGAAGGGTTCAAAAACTACCAGAAATATGAAGCTTGGGTCAAAGGCCAACGTGGGACGACGATAAAGGTTTTCGGATCTGATCGAGGTGGCGAATTCACTAGTAAAGTCTTCAATGAACACCTTAAAAAAATTCGGAACAGTTCATCATCTCACCGTTCATGATTCTCCATCATCAAATGGATCAGCCAAACGAGCCAATTGAACACATGTCGAATGCGCACTCGCAATGATAACAGCTTCTGGACTCCCAAAAAATCTATGGGCCGAAGCTATATCACATAGTGTATGGATTCGTAATCGCATACCTACTCGATCTATAAATGAAAATCAAACTCCCTATGAGAAAGCAACCGGAAAGAAACCTGACCTTTCGCAATTGCACGAATGGGGGGCTACAGCTTGGGTGAAGAAACTAAATGTATCTAAACTCAATTCTAAAGTTGAGAAGGGATGTTTCGTGGGTTACAATGATGAATCGAAAGGCCTCAGGATATATTGGCCTGAGAAAAGGAAGATCTCGATTGAAAGAGATGTTTATTCAACAAAAATGAAGTCTTACAATCGAGTGATGTCCAAATCGAGGGGGAGTGGGATATATTTTCCAATTCAGACGATACTAAAACACCTAATGACACTCTCGAATCTCCTAAAATCAATCCCGATGAACCTAAAGTTCAAAATGAAACAAATCAACCCCAAGATCTCAACAATGAAGCCGAGAACTTACCTTTTCCACCCAATGTCAAACCTCAAATACCCAATCTACAACCAAACGAGCCTCAGTTTATACCTACAACTTGTCAAAAAGAGAGATGAAACTCACTTAAAGGCCTACAGCAATACAACTCCAATGAATACGGTCGTGGGAAACGAATGCAAAAGAACGCAATAGTTAATCCTGATGCTCTAAATATTCAGCATGGAGAAAGTGTTTTCGCAGTTGAAACAAGTGAAGACCTAGAGCCAGGGGGAGTGGAGTTGAATGTTTGTGAAACTGACTGGTTTCACGAAGAATTGGAGATGGCAATGGTTGCTAATCAAGAGGATGAACCCACCTTAAAAGAAGCACTTGGTGGTCATGAGAGAAAGGAATGGATGGATGCAATAGAAGCGGAACTTACCCAGATCAAAAAATTACACACATGGGACCTTATCGATGCACCACATGGTACCAACGTGATACCATGCCAATATGTTTTTTGCCGTAAATGTGATGCTGATGGGAATATTGCTCGATACAAGGCCAGATTAGTTGCAAAAGGGTATAGACAGGAGTTTGGTGTTGATTACACCAAAACTTTCGCTCCCACAGTCTGCCCTGTAAGCTTACACATCTTATTGTCTTTTGGTGCTCAAAAAGGAGCTTCCATTCATCAAATTGACATCAAAAATGCCTATCTTAATGCCTACCTACAAGAGGACGAAGTGATTCACATGAATCTCCCCCCTCTATATCACGAATTTCGCAATCTACCCAATAATTTGCGAAATACTAAGAACCTAGTATGTCGACTTCGTTGCCCACTTTATGGGACTAAACAAGGTGCTCGCGCTTGGTACCTCGAAGTTGTTGATACATTTACTGGACTCAGATTTACGGTTTCACAGGCTGATGAAGCCGTATTCTACAAACTCAACAATGATAAGTACATCATAGTTGCTGCTGCGACTGATGATTTCACTATCATTGCCGATTCTGACAAATCGGTTGAATTTTTCAAACAGCAGATTTGTCAACAATTCGAAATTACCAATCTTGGACCCATTAATTGGTTGCTTGGGGTCAAGATCACATGCGATCTCGAAGCTCATACAATATCCCTATCCCAATTGTCTTATATCGAACAAATTATTGTTCGTTTTGGTTTAGAGGACTTGCATACTGCAGTTATGCCATTGGAACCCGGAATCGACTTAACACCAGACTCACGAGGCATTTTGCCTACCCTTCTTACCCCTAGTGAGAAGACGAAGTACCGCAAAATGATCAGCTCACTCATGTACGTCGCTGTAATGACTCGCCCCGACATATCGTTTGCTGTTTCAACCCTCTCTCAGTATCTTGAAACCCCCCATATAACTCACTTAAAAGCAGTCACTCGTGTTTTCAAGTATTTATTAGGTTCTAAAGACCTACAACTCGTATTGGGTGGTACTCACAGCAAAGTAACTGGCTATTCCAATGCAGATTGGGCCTCCCATCTACATCAACACTCAATATCCGGTTTTGTATACTTTATTGGCATCGGAATCGTCTCCTGGAGCTGCAAAAAGCAACCTATCGTCACTTTATCCAGCACCGAAGCTGAATATGTCACCCTTACTCATTCTTCCAAGGATATATTATGGATACATAAGTTTCTTTCTGAATTTTCTAATATTTTCTCTTTCACTTTACCTACTACTCTCTTTTGTGATAATCAAGGTGCTATCCATTTGTCTAAAGACTCGATGTTTCACGGTCGCACCAAACATATCAACATTCATTTTCATTTTATTCAACAAACTAGTTCTTCCGGCCACATTTTTATCAAATATTGTCCTACTTCCAATATGATTGCCGATATTTTCACTAAATCACTCACACAAAACAAATTTGTTGCTTTTCGAGACCTTCTTGGACTTTGTTAACCCCATATTCGTCTCGAGGGGGAGTGTTGAACTCATTACACTACTTACTTTTAGTATTACATAATTTCTTTTGCTTAAAGGTCACTGTCGTTTATGTGACACCTCAGTTGTTTATTATCACTGAGGTGTAAGTCGTTTGTTTGTCGTATTATATATATTACTTACTCTCCTTTAGTTAATAACCTTTAGGTATATATCTTTGAATATAGTTGTTTATTATCACTGAGGTTTAATAACCTTTAGCTCTGCTTTATTCCGATTACCCTGCATCTTCAACAGATATATATTGCCCTCTTCTGTGTTTTAATTTCGCATTTTTGAGGCTGTCTTTTGGGATCTGCTGTAATTCAATCAACATTAACCCAGGGTGTATTTTTTATTTTTATTTTGTTTGGTATTTGTGTGAGGTATTCTTTGGTAAATCTGCTGTAGCTATTTATTATCTACACAGTTGATAGGAACATGGGATGAGAAGATATAGGAATATGAGGTTAAAATGAAAATAATATACACACTTAATGTGAGAGATAGGTGAGTGGGAATATAAGATTGGAAGATGAGTTATTTTGAGATTGTTTTAATTTGAGTGAATGGGAGGATGGTTACAATAACAACGTGAGTGGGAAGATAAATCAAGACAGAGGTGGATGGAGATGGGAGGGATTATTAACAATGTGAGTGGGAATATAAATGAAGACAAAGAGGTGGATAGAGATGGGAATATGGTTAGATGGGTATAAATGAGTGGGGCAGGTAGGTGGTAAGATGAGGGTTCTGTATTTTGTGTTGGAATACTGTACCATGAGAATTTTGAAAATGAAAATTGATATGATTTAGGATGTGTGGAGCTACTATTAATCCAGCTACAATTTTGAAATTGAGAAAATATAAATGAGGTTCAAGTTCAATGTATAATAGATACATTCAATATGCATACAGGGTATGACCAGAGTGTATTTGAGTAAAAATTATTTCTGAAAAGGTAGGTGGAAGTGGAAACAAAATTGGAAAAGAAAAGAAATCTCAAGGGATCTTATGGAAGATGTTCTGTGTGTGTTCATGATTTGGATATAGACCATTTGATTGCATGAGGAAAATGAAAAATGAAGAATATCAGTATGATGTTTCATGGCAGAGAAGGATTTATAAAAATAGGTTTAGGGAGTATAGCATGAATTATACTTTGAATTGTGTAACTGCAGGGAACTCTGGATTTTGTGTTAAGCTCAATGTGTAGATGACTGTGGTTTGTAATGGGATGTCAGAATAGATTTGTAGACATGTGGATTTTTTGATGTTGTGATGGTGTGATTGGTGGAAGTTCATACTCTCAGATGGTCATCAGGGTCTACTATTGGGATATCAGACTGAGTCTACCATTGGGATATCAGACAGAGCCTACCATTGGGATATCAGACTGAGTCTACCATTGGGATATCAGACAGAGCCTACCATTGGGATATCAGACTGAGTCTACCATTAGGATTTGAAGCTGGGTCTATCATTAGGATTTTCAACTGGGTCTACCATTAGGATTTTTCACTGAGTTACTATTAGGACTTGAAACTGGGTCTACCATTAGAATTTAAACTGAGTTACTATTAGGACTTGAAACCGGGTCTACCATTAGGATTTAAAACCAAGTTACTATTAGGACTTGAAACTGGGTCTACCATTAGGATTTAAAACTGAGTCTACCATTAGGATTTTCAACTGAGTTTGCTATTAGGATTTTCAACTGAGTCCACTGTTGTGATGCAGCCAGGGGTCCAGGGGGCGGAGCCCCCGGCAAGCCCTGAATCTGTGCTGTAGGCCGGCAAAGCAGAGCAGCGCCGTGCCAAAGGCACAGGTTCATGGCTTGTTTAAGTGAATAGGACAATGAGTGAAAAATGTGTGGCATACAGAAATGAAAATGGCAATTGGGCCATCCAGTGGCCTTATCCCTTTTTGGCAGTGTTTTATAGTCCTATTGTCTAACAGTAAAGCAGAATGCTTTACTTACAATATTGTACTTCGTTTTCTTCACTGTAGCACTGAGGGCAACATTGGTGATATATCAGACTTAGGGATTTGTTGATCACGAATTGCAGTGCTGTTTACATAATTTCCCATGTGCAAGGGAACTTGGATCTGCTGTACTGAAGGCAACAGCCTACTCAAACCAGTGATTGAGAATGGGGGAAAAGGTATATGTCTTGATGGCTCTTCAAAAATAATCATTGTACATGTGTAAGAATATGTACATTACTAACTTGAATATGAGAGGGTCGTTTTCATCTCTGGTAATACAAGAAGTAATGGTAAGTTGAAGAGAGTACAATGTTAACCAGCAGCTTACCAGGAAATAATCAGGTACACACCGGGTTCCCCAGCCTGCAGAGCAGGATCAAATTGTAGGCTACGACGCCAAAGGGGTTAGTTTGATCAGTATAGAGGATTTAAAATGAACGAACAAGTTGTAAGATAATTTTTCATCTATCTCCATTATAGCAGCCTGGTTGCCGCATCAATAACAATAGTTTGGTGCACTAAAAATTGTCACCATGTTTCTATCCTGACCCCAACTGTAACCTGATTACGAGTCTTACGTAAGTAAGTCTCGTTCTTATAGGGGACCTATCTTTTGACGGTTTCAAGGGTGTTTTTATGGTAATTTTCACGGGGTGGGAATGTTGTCATCACAATGGCTGCCATTCTTAGTTAGTTTTGATAGATAATGCTAACCATTTTAATGCATGGGAAAATTTCTGATTTCAAACCACCACCTTCTTTCGAAGGCTGGATCTTACTCGTAAATTTGCTGGCAAGCAACTCCTGCTCATGCAAGGCAGGTGTTGTGCCCAGCCCTCTTGCAGGTGGCTTGGGTACATAGTACTATACTATAACATAATAATTTACTATACTACAAAGACAATGATAATATGGGGTTGCACAATCCTCAGTATGAGTTCTGAATACTGAGAACTCTGAATGTGTGACATTCAATCACATGTGGTGTCATGGCGTGACATGGCCAATTTCTTGAGACATTGCATTTGTGGTCTCCACACCTCTGAGATACAAGAAAAATTATACATGCCTAAGATATTCCTTGCAGGAAAACATTATATTTAACCCAGAAATGCAAAATGAATCTTAATTGCCTGCTAAATATGGGGCTCCAAAGAGATTGGACATTATCCCTTCAACCACAACACCTATGAGCATGATTTGCAGGAGGATTTTTCTTAACATTTAAATTCCAATTGATCCACAAGTCCAAAATTTTGATTAGTGCCTCCTATGTCAAGATAGACCCTCAAAATGTGCACTTTAACATGGTTAGGGGCCAGGTAATTAAAATTTTGAACTTGTAGAATGGAAGCCATATACAAGTAGATTTTATCTTTGCAAATCTAATCCTAAATCCCATCTGTTGTGAATAAAATAGCCCATGGAAATATACATCTAAACATTCTCTACATTTTACAATTATATTTGTCCAAAATGGTGAAGGAATGAGTAATCTATGGGCCCACCATGGTAGATCAATAATCAATGTGCAGGGAGTAATAGCATGCTTCATATTGAATGTCTTCCTCATATGTTATTCATCTGATTTCCAAAACAGCTACTTCAAAATTTTCAAAACAAACAAATGACAACAACTGATTGCCAGAAAGAAGTTGTTCAATCTTGTTTATGTCTGCTTTCTAAACACTTTTTCATTGTGGATACAAACAAAAGACAACAACATTTTGCCAGGAATCAGTTGTTGGTCATTGTTTTCATGATAAGAATTTGAATGTAATACCACAAAAAAAAAAAACAGAATCACTGATGTAAAGTCTCTAGGCTGTCAAATTCATCAAATTCTTGTCTTTTTTAACATTGGTGAAAACCATCCATGCCCCTTGTGCATCACCCCTAGTTGGAGGTCCATGTATCCATTTCCATCTAGAGGAAATAAAGTGTTTTCAAAAAATTTTATACTGTAGATTTCAAGGTAATTTCTGAGTTGAGTTGATTGGAAGTTGGTTTCATAGTTTGAGCTGATTTCAGCACTGGTTAACTCCCATTTGATGTGCACTAAGAT
>MU130396.1:0-83959 GCA_015039465.1 Phlegmacium glaucopus | reverse complement strand
TCCAAAAGATATATAAACCACCCACAATTTTGTTTTCTTATTTCCTACTTCCCCAGTATTATACTAGTATATTTATGTATCACTATTTTTTTATTATTTTATTACTAGTATATATGATGTTTAGAATAATTGAATATAATTTTATTATTATTATTATTATTCTGTTGTGTGAGACCACTCAAATATCTGGTTTATATATGTTTTCTAGCATCAGATCCAAAGGGGCTAAGGCTGCCTCAGGATGCTCCTCAGGTTACCTCAGGTTGCTCTCAGGTTGCCTCAGGTTGCCTCAGGATGCTCTCAGGTTGCCTCAGGTTGCCTCAGGATGCTCTCAGGTTGCCTCAGGTTGCTTCAGGTTGCCCCAGGACAGCCTAAGACTTTTCATACATAGGTAACTTGCACCCCAGGGTGACCTCTTGACCTAAGCGCCCTGAGCTGCCTGGGGCACCCCAGGACATTTCAGGACAGCCTAGGGCAGAAGTCATTTTTCCTGATGTATTTCATGTTAGAATGATATTATTTGCAACAATCCATTGACCCAAGGGTCTATGCTTGTCCCAATTGTTGCAGGTAGTGATAAAACAATGGTTTCTGTTGCAACTGGGCATCAAGAGTTTCATCCTGTCTATGTTGGTGCTGGCAATATGGACAATACAGCACAACACTCACGTTCTCTGGGAATGGAGCCAGTTGCACTTCTTCCTATTCTGAAAAGTAAGTTCCTAAGTTTTCCATGAATTTTGTACTAATGAAGTATTATAGCAAGCAAAAAACATTGGAAACAGACCAAATTTCAGACTTTCTGTTGCCAAATCTATCACACAAGTTTAACAGATGTTTTCTTGTTGTTGAAACCATCAATGACCACACCAGAGGTTGCGTGCTGTCCAGATGGACATTTTCAATGTATTGTCCTTTTCTCTCAGTCCATATATTGCAGATTACCCAGAGCAAGTCTGGCTCGCTGGGGTTGTTCAAAATTGGTGTCCAGTGTGAGTTCATTTTTTGAATGTGATGAATATCCCTGAAATTCTTGTCAGATGTGAAGCCACTCCTGATAACTTGGATAATCCACATGCTAATCTACACTCACACAAAAAAACTGAGTTTCTTATTTGGAATTTTGATCCTGATATACTTTGGGATAATTACAGTGTTCATGATGATGTCATGGTAAGTTCTTATCATCTTTCCCACTATCAGTCAGCAAACCAGTATTGGATTATTCACCCAAGAATGCAGGACTTTCCAGGAGCAGAGCGCAGCACTATTATTTTTATCTTTTACATTTGGTTGCTATTCCTTGATATTATTTATTTACCCAGAACTTGTATGTTTTCCCCAGTTTTGAATATCAACTTAGTTCCCCACTCTTGTTCATCCTCTAAGTCCTTTGAGGCTTCCATCTTGTCCCCTTCCCTTCCAGTTCTGAAATTAGGACAGCATAGGAGTTGGGTGGCACAGCACATACACTGAGGCCATAGTCCTTTTCATTACAGTCCAGTTCTGTTTTGTCTGGTTCCAGATTCCATCTGATGTTTTCCCTCAACTTAACATGTACCATGACCTGTATATGCATACCATGATGAGTAGACATGTATGATGATGTGTAGATGCATACAACAGTGAGTACAGGTGTACAATGACAAGTACAGGTGTATGATGACACATACATGCCTACAATGGTGAGTATGCCTATAGTGTTTAAAAGTCCGGTCCGGTCCAGTTTTTTGACCCTCAGGGCCTTGAACCGAGACCGTAACCGGTCCACCTCGGTCCTAGGACCGAAAAAGACCAGACTGGACCACTTAGGACTGGTTTACATCGGTTTTTTTTGGTCCTAGGACTGGTCCTGGTCCTAACTGGTCTTAATCAGTCTGTAACTGGTTTTCTGCTGACAAATATATATTTTTGTATCAAAAACAGTTGTTAATTTTAATAATAGCTTTCGAACGAGCCCAAGAACGTTAAATTCCGTTAGGATTTGGATTTTCTAAAGTAATACTAGTAAAATGCCTTATTTTAGCGAATATTTTAGACTATTTTACAGATCTATTTATTTCTCAGCCAGTTTTTATTGGATTTTTATGATCTTGGGCTCGTTGGAAGGGGGTAAATTAGGGCTACCCTTTTGCCAGTTTAAACCAGTCTGAACCTCAAAAGACCGGTTAATCGAGACCGGTCTTTTTCCGGTCTTTGATTCTCAAAAATCAAAAGACCGGACCACTGGTCCGGTCTGGTTATGGTCTTTTTCCAGTCTCATAACCGGACCTTCAAACACTACATGCCTATGATGATAAATACATGCACTTATCTCTGTGTAAGGGGACACCTAGATGTGTCTGCCTTTATGGTAGCTTAGTTACAGTATGAACAACATTCTCTATGTTCATGTTGTCAACCGCTATCACACTCCTTCATCTCCTTATCAAACGGTTCACCTAGTGTGTACAGATCTTACCCCTTTAGTTGTAGTTGTAGTTTCCTTTCATCCAATGACATTGTACTCCAATGTCAATGATATTCTTGTACTTGTGACACACCCTGCCTTCTATTATGTACTAGCCATATATAGTTGTATTAGCTCTCACGCTTGTAGTATATAGGTGTAAGGTGGTTATCAAAGATAACCACCTTAGAATTCAACTTGGTTATGGGTCTTATACATCCCCTTACAACCCTGCCCCCACCCCCCTCCCTTTTTTAGCTACAACAATGACAATGGCTGCAACCCCTCACCTGGGGCTTTCATTTATTTTAATAGATTACAACAATGACAATAGTAACCCTCCCTCACTAGGGAGGATATTTATTTTATTTTAGTATTTTAGTAGCTATTAATGTTAATGAAATAAATAACATTGAACTTATTCTATATCTAAGAAAGCTATAGAGTTTCTACTCAAAATTTGATCAGAATTGAATATAACATATTATCCAAGTTATGACCTGTTTCTGGTCAGAATCTGATCAGAACTGGTGGGGGACAGTAAAGTACTGTCTGAGCCAATCAATGGATTGCAACAAGTATTAATCACCTACAAATGTGTAGATCAGAAAATCAGGCCAGTCCCTGGGGTATTTCTGGAAAATATCAAGGTGCACCAGCAGTCTATTCAGTCAAATATATGGATTTATTCCATGAAAATGAGTTTACTTTACCCTCCCCAGGTTAATCCATGAAATGCAGATGGATTCCATACCTATTAGGCTATTCCATGGAATATAGAGATGGAGTCCATACCCATTCCATACCCATTCCATGGAATATAGATGGATTCCATACCTATTCCATCCTGTATAAAAATCCATACAGAATCCATATGGAATCCATATAGAATAGGTGTGGAATGGGTGTAGAATGAGTATGGAGTCCATCTGTACATTCCATGGAATGGGTATGGAATGGTCTGGAGTCCATCTCTATATTCCATGGAACAGGTATGGAATGGGTATGGAATAGGTATGAGTACATCCATATGAATTCCACCTGGAATCCACATTGAATGGAGTTGGATTCCATATGGAATATAACTATTCATCAGCAAACCTTGGTGTGACCTATGGTCACTATGGTCACTATGCAGCCTGTAGTGACCCATAGTGACTGTAGGTCACACCAAGGTTTGCTGATGTTCCATGGCCATACCATATGGATTCCATCAGAATGTGTGGGGGAGGGTAAGTACTGTGATAACTCACCACAGTTTTATTATCATTATTGCCAGACTCATTTCATGGCAGGGAATGGTGTTACTAATTAGAGTGGTCAGTTTTTTTTATCAATTCACATTTACCTTTTTCTTTTCCTCAGTTGTCAATCATATTTTCTCTGACACTGAGGCTATGCCCTGTCATAGGTAGGTCATATCAACAAATGGGGTGATTTTATTTTTTGATTAAGCATTTCAATACTCATTTCAATACTCATTTCATAGTCCAAAAGACTATTTATTTAAACAATAACTCAACAACAAAAACAGTATAACGAGGATAGAGCTACATTGTTGACTGCAGGGGACTCGCCTTGAAAGCCATAATAATGCATAGTAAGGTGGGGTGATAAGTGATATATATCCATGATGAGAGAGGGCTTGTCAAGGGGGGGGGGGAGAAAGGGAATTAAGCCAGATATGAATAATTGGGTTGTGAATGATCACAATGAAGAAGGAAACGATGCAATATTCATCTTCACAAACAGCGTTGAGAAGAGATATTGTGATAGTTGAGAATCATGCAAAGGCAGATGACGATAGCCTAAAGGAAACTGGTAAGTCAGCAACCAACACTTATTCAGGCAAAATGAGGGCACACCATGTTGCAAGCTTCCAAGAGAAGCGCAATAGACTGCTAGTGGTTCTTCCCCATCCTTATCTTCCTGTCTCACCACAAATCGCACAAAAACTAAATCAATCATATCTCCCACACAATCAAATGTGATACGAAGTTTCTCCTCCCAAACAGGGTTAAACCCGTTCTTCTTCACCACGCTCGTCCGTGAGGAGATGGAACGAGCAGGGGTAGAGGACATTCCTGGCGGTGATGAAGGTAGCGGCGTTGAGGGCGGGGTTACCTCGCTGTTGAGCCCAGATTTGTCATCTGTTTCGTCCCCAGTCTCCTGTATTTTCTTCTTGCCTTTATCTTCACCTACGACATGGACCGGCCAATCGGGAACATAGAGCGTAACCTCCACATATGGATCCACAATCGCCTTGTCTAACACCTCCAGCCCCGAAGCATCTCTCGGCCTAGGCAACTGTTGTGCTGAGATAATCGTGACTTCGAAGGAATGGAGCGTTTTTTGTGCCAACAGATCCTTCTTAAGCGAAAGACGGACAGCAGGAGGTTTAAGGACATAGCCAGATCGACCGTTACGTTGGAACATAGCGTGATTAATCATATATCCAAGATCTAACCCACAGAAAATTTTGAACAATTAGTATGTCAAACGAAAGGATGTCTGGAATAAAGAGATAATAATTACCAAATGTCTGCCAATTGATGGATACCAACTGCATACCCCCGGCCCAAAACCGATGCGGCTCATAATTCGTCGAACTCAACCTAGTACCCTTAGGGTAAGTCCTCACCAGATGCGTTCTGGTATGCTTGATCAACTCTCCCATCCCAAACTTCATCATCTTGTTCGCCACATTCTCAGAAAGGGAGAACATATGTGAAGGAGCATATTCTTCCTTTTTGTTAAGACCGCGGCATTTGACGCCGACCGTGTAGACGAGGAGAGAGAGGAGGGCGGGCGACATGCGTGGCTTGGATGTGGATGAGGAAGGTCGAGAGAAATCAAAAGGCGAAGGAAGGACGGACGATTTAGGGGAGGTAGGAGAAGAAACAGGGGACGATACCAGGGGAGGAGGGGGAGATACAGGTTTTGAGGATTTTCCAGCGCTTCTAACACGTTTCAACATCGATGTACGTGCATTCAATAGTTGGCCTTATTAGAGGGGAAAGGAAAGGATGAAAAAATAAGGTGACAATGAAGCAATAGAGACGTATATGTAACATACCTCTGTAAGTGGACTCTGAGTTGCTCCATCTCTGCTTTCTCTTGTCGGATATATCGAGTTGGGCCATATCCGTCAACGCATCCGAATCAGACGCAGATGAAAAAGGATCCGTATAGTAACCGTCACTATCCGACGAATCAACCTTGAGCAGCTCCAAATTCTTGGCCTACAAAAAAGAATCAGGAAAAAGGTCCTCTAAAAAAATAAACACCTTCAAACACACACCTTGAGGAGTATCTTCCCTTTCAATGCTTCTGGACTCGGCAACTCCTCCACCTCTATCTTCTTGCCTGATAGCGTTAGGCCATCCTTGTCACTTTCGCCACCCAGCGGCATCCTCACCAACTTCTCCCCAAATATTTCTATCATAATGGCCGCAATGAGATCCTGTTGACCTATCGAGCAGTGGATCTCTGCAGATATGATGATCGGATAAGGCGAGGCAACAAATCCGTACTTGAGTATAGCTGCGCATACTTCGCGTAGTGAGACTTTGGAGGTAAAACTCTTCCCATGAAACACCATAGGCTCTTGGTCGCCATCGTATATATCCACTTATAAAGGGATGAGTGAATAAAGGTAGCGAGCGGACGGGATGGGAAGTCTTACCTTCAACACTCCTACAACTATGCAATAGCGCCCTTATATACCCTTCGACGGTACTAACTCCAACAAGTTGATGTCCCACTAGATAGGTATTATGTGACGACGATATGTAGTATTCCGACAGTGGACGGGTCATATCCTGCCACGTGCTGTTGTGCTGGTCCGAAAAGGCGCAGTTGTCGGGAGACCTGAGAAAGGCATTGAAAGATTCGAGAGTCATGATCACGGGGGCATTATCGACGTTCGTAGAATATTTAGTGAAAACAGTTAATAGGTCGTTAGAATCTAAAGTAGACTTGCAAGAGGTCAGCCTACAAAATCCAAGTAAAAAAAAACGATTGAAAAACAGCATACCTTTTGGTCGTTACGCATGAACTTTTCAAATACTTTAAAATCAAACACGCCTCCATTTCTCGTCTTAAGCTTGTTATAAAGTCGATTGATGTCTGGACGTCCTTTTAATAACTTGACAAAGTGACGAAAATCATCAAAATCAAGAAAATCTCGTCCCCGCGAGTCAGCTTGCTAAAATGATGTTGAAAATAAGAATATGAACAGAATTAGGAAGAGAAAACACGCACCTTGAATAGACCGAATAAATCCTCATGGCTAGAACTGATGTTCAACCTCCTGCACAGCTTCTCGACCTCGTCAAACGTCAACTTATG
Organism: Phlegmacium glaucopus; assembly: GCA_015039465.1. NCBI lineage: Eukaryota > Fungi > Basidiomycota > Agaricomycetes > Agaricales > Cortinariaceae > Phlegmacium > Phlegmacium glaucopus. The sequence continues at coordinate 77,160 of MU130396.1, read as the reverse complement.
GTCCCTCTCCTCGTCCGCTCCCGTCCAATAATGCTTCTCCCATAAAGCTTGCCTTATCTGGTCATTTCCTAAGCCACGCATTAGCTCCTGGCGGATGGCGTGCAGCTCGCGGAGTGTCTTGTCCCACATCCTAAAAACATCCTTTGTAGCTGGTATAAGATGTAAAGTCTTGTAATTCCCATCTAGCAGGTATATAATGGTGAGCCAGCGGTCCTGGTAGTCTTGTGAAAGTTGGAATTGTTGTCGATAATAACGAGCGTCTTCACCGGAACGAATTTCCTTGATGTTTTCGATAGGAACTGGTGAAAGAAACTATTAGCCATCCGTACGACATGCAAAGTAGGCAGAGAAAACGGAAAGGAAAGATAGTGAAGCTAAGAAGCTGGAAAAAAGGCGGAAAGAAAGAAAGAAAAAAGCAATACGGGATCAATAAGATCAATGGAATGATAGAAGGCGAGGTAGGCGTTGAACGTTCTCAAACTTATGAAGCGAAAAAGAGACTAACTGATTTTATGCCGATTAGATTCCCAAACAATCTGCCCGAGGTCGGCATCCAAACGGAATACAAATTTCTTATGTCTCTTCAATGAAACTTTGGTCATAGGTGTTCCTTGTTGTAACAACAGAGGCACTCGAATGTCGCCCACAGCAGGAGAGGTGGATATAGAGGATTCCGATGACTCGGTGACATTCTGTACAGAGATGGTTTCGGAGAGAGCGTTGACAGGAGGTTGAGCAGAATGTCGTTTCGATGTGGTTGTTGGTTCAGTGTTGGAATGTGCATAGGTGGGTGCGTGGATGGTACCGAGGTCACTCATGGACTTGGAGTGAGGTCGATGTCCAATGTCAGTGCTTGAAGAACTAACGGACGTGTTGAGGGAACGGCCGAGCAATTTTGAATTGTCCTTGAAATTTTGTAGTCTCCGCCTGAAGGAGTCACCGAGCCCTTTGCGGCTAGTGGAAGGAGAATCTTCTGCAGGTGGCTTGACAGTCTGACCATTGCTGTTTAGGAGATTACCAGCCCTACGGAGGAGTCCAACAGGTGGTGAAGGATCCTGCATTATATCTAGAGGCTCAAAACCCAGGGTTGTGTGCTAGCCATTTATCATACAGAAAAGGAACGGAGGTTTGTCTTCAAGTTGTTTTTATACCGGTTTGACTCGTGTTTCGTGTATGGCTCCCGAAATGACTCGCAGTAAATAGCAAGGAGGCTGTCACAGCTACGGAAGTACTGAGGGTAAATATTCCCATAGCGCCCATGACCCTGAGCGCTATGGCTGGTAATTTGACAGCTCTAAAACTAGGACTGTGCTTTTGTTTGCCAAATGAAGCTTAGTCCTCCTACCGCATACCATAGTTGCGGGTAGCACCACAGGACAGCAATCGTTTTCTTGGCGAGCCATGATTCTGGACTGGATCTTTATCACACCCCGACTCGGAACTAGGGATATCCACAATCCACATCCATCCACAAGCCTCACAACACTGGCTTGGTGTTGTATACAGGAGCCTAAGGGCATTCATTGAGTATGTATCCGCAGCTCACTTGACCTCGATGGACGACTGGGTTGACGAATGTACAGGATGATATAGTGGCGTGTAAGTTGCAATTATGAAATGAGTCTTGAAATATTTTGGTTTCACCAACCCTCCTTGATAGTACCTACTTATCACTTTGCCATGATGATATTCAACGACAAATCTATCATTTATTCAAAAAGGTTACAACAGACTGTGCGTGTCACTGTCAGTGCTCCACGGAATGGATGAGGAGATAAGTACTAAATACTCGATGGTCATAAAACCAACTCTTCCAGCTGATACACACCCACGTCTCCATCAAATCTCTTCTTCCGTTGTCTCCAATCCATTTTCTGTCTTTCCTTCTCCTTCTCCTTCTCTGGCACCTGAGACTCACTAATAGCCTTTGACTGGGCGATGGCAAAAGGTTCCAATGGGCCACGTAAACATTCTAACATGTTTGCAAAGCCTATTTCTGGGTTGAGTTGAGCATTTATACGTTGTAAAACTTGGTGTGCTCTTTTATGTTGTAGGAGAGAGGGGAAGGAAGCGTCGAGAATTATTTGGATAAAATCGATGATCTTTAGGTGAAAATAGTTAGTCACTCAGAATAAGAACGAGAAACAGGCTCAAGAGTTGACCTTGTCAAGGGGTGGAACCTCCTCTAACTTTTTCCGCTTCCTTGTCTCCACGGTCCTCCCAACTACTGTCCAGACCCCGTGTTCCGTCTTCTTCAAATCTTTCTTTCCTGGGAAAAATTTCTCGTCCATCGTAGCTCGGCGAGTAAGCCATTTGGCTAGTATTTCCAGCAAAACCGTCAGGTCTTCAGCATCTCGTAACTGCTTACGGACAGCGGAGACAAGGGGTGCGCGGGATGTTGGGTAAGTGATTGTGAGGTTTAGAAAGGTGGGTAAGGAAATGGTAGCGGATGACGCTATTGTCGGGGCGTCGATTTGCATGGCATCGTCGGAGGGGATGCCAGAGACCGATGACTGCACAGCCGAGCGTCTATGTTGAGAAATGATGAATTGGAGACTTTCGATGATTTCAGACTCTTTCAAGTCAAGGACGGTGCCAAACGCTAGCTCAATGGAATTCTAAAAGGTATAGATTAGATTAGATTAGGAAGTCCAGAAAATAAAAATAAAAGATTCACCCAGTCGTTTCTTGCCCTTAGCGCGCCTAAGAGAGCGCCTGGAGCATCGATCATGGCACTGCAGACTACCCTATTGTCGAGGAGATATCGAACGATCTCCGGGGAATAACCATTCGAGGTAGTTGAATTTGATTTGGGTTGTATTCGGATGAGGAGAACGATGTCTAAGAGCTCCTTTACGAAATTGTATTGAAGTCGAGATGGTGCTGGTGGATCCTGTGGAAGGTTTTTTTTTGAGGAAAAACGAAAAAAAATGAAGGGATGGATATACTGACCACTGGTTTTGGATCTGGATCTATATCCTGTGACGCCCACTTCATGAAAGCAGCAGTAGCAGCTTGTCCCTGTCCGCCTTCTACAGCTGATCGTATGGTGCTCAAGAGTTTTGCACGACTCGTCTCGGCTGCTGTTGGCTTGACGGAGGAGTACTGTTCATCCGATCCACGGAGCCAATTCTCACTAGCTCCGCCCAGACCTAATGCAGCTGAAACCGTTGAAGTAGATGGCACCGTATACGGTACGACGAAGATCTTTGTAGTAGATTTGTATTCTGTACCGGCCTTCTCGTTCTCCTCCTTCCTCGGTAACGAAGATATGATGAGCAAAGCTTGCCCAGTTACTTGCGTACGCGTTTTTGTAACAGTCTGGGGACCTAAAATAAGTTGAATGTGAAGAGGGAATGATGATAAGGAGGACGGCATATGGTGGGTGTTTGAAGCGAGTAATACAGAAAATTGGAGGTCCCAGAGAAGAAGGACGATCTCTTGCGATAGAGAAGATATCCCGGCAAGGAGAACATGAGACGACGTTAAAGCAAGTGTGGAGACCGAGAATCTGTTGTTGACTGGTGCTAAGGAGTTGGGAGTTGGAAGGAAGGAGAGACCGGCAAGGGCCAGAGGAGGGGAAAGTTGGGTGGGTGGCGAAGTAAAGAATTCAGGCTCATTGGAAGAGGATAATTGGTATGAATACCATGAACCATCGACAGCTATTATCTAGTTAGTGATCTTGATGTATTGTGAGAGAGAAAAGTTAACATACTGAGAACAGTGCTGCATCCGGATGGACTACAAGATACACTGCATATTTGCTAAAGGTTTTTTTAGAAATTGTGAAATACGGAAAATAGCTGACAATTTATCGCACCTCAGTTTCAAGAGGAATAGTATACCCTCCCTTGTCCAATATTGAGTCCCCTTGGTCGATGATCCACATTCGTAGCTGCGTTGTCTTCGGAGGCCCAGAACTTGCCACGATCAGAACAGCACCGTTTTGCGAGTTGAAAAAAGAACATTGACTGCTTGATATTAAGAAACTTTGGATAACCGAAGTTGCATTGGACGATGACGACGATTCAGTCGTTTTACTTGTGCATTTCACTTCGAGGGAATCTGCATCAATCACCGACACATTGCCGGTTGTCGACAGCACCACAATCCTCCCAGGAAGTTCGGTGGATGAAAAAATGGCATGTGCTGTCTGTTGAGGTGGAAGCTGATGATGGTGAAAATCAGATTTCTGTTCACAATTCTCGATGGAATATCGCGCACCACGATTTTACTTCTTTTCGGTTCTTGTTTTTCCTTTGCTCTTAAAGAGCTATCATCCTTCCACACCCACAGGGTCCTCCCACCTTCTTCAGGAGACGATAACTCTGAAGATGCAGCTATCACGGCATAGGTCGTCGACACAGTACTTGATGTAGCACGAAGAGTTAAAGGCGGGCAAGCAAAAAAAGTCGCCGGACCCATCGTGTGTGATATCACAGGATGCAGTGATGATACCTAAAAACCATACGCAGTCAAACCTAACCATTTGTGAGATATAAAAAACAACTCACATCGAGAACGTGCACACCATCTGCTTGAACCGCGACTGTCACATGGTCATCTGAACTTGACTTTCGGGAAACCGTCGCATATACACCAGGTTTTCTTTGTATGTAATTGCCACGAATCGTAGACGTATATGTCGCAAGAATAAAGGGCTCGCCGATATTTGACTTGCTCATGATGTTTTGGTGATCAGTTATTTGTCCTCGATTGTTATTTCCTCACGACGGCCCGGTGCACCAGGTGCTAGCTCGGACATACACAATGGACTTGTAACGGCTCTCCTCTGCTGTCCAGCTCTCTCCAGTCCTGCGAAAACCGAGATCCCAGAAATAGCTGGTGTCGAACTAGAAAGAGTATTCAGCGCAGCGAAAATTCTTCATTGCGGCAGGGAATCAGATAATTTGTGTACTTAGGTTTTTTTTTGCATAACTACATCTACCAAAATACAAAAATGATAGTCCTAAAGCCAACAAATTCTGGTTTCAGAAAGGTGAAATTTGTGATGGCTGTATATCCGATGAGACCAAGTTCTCGCCTGCTGGTTTACTACTGCTGGTGGTGATGCATTGATGATCGGCCCAAAGGTCCCAGACAAGGTCGTCTCAGTCTGGTTATGGCTTATTTTTTCATTATAGAAAAGACGAAAGGCGTGAATGAGGTCACAAGGAGATCATGGTAGTGTGCTCGGAACTGCTCGTAATCTGCTAGGATCATCCGATCTGCTTAAGGTCCTACTTACTCAGACTGGGATCCAAATGGTTCTGCTCTCAGAATTTGGTCAATGTCAAGTTTAGTTCAGTGGCTCTCACTCATTTCTTGCAAAGCCTGACCATTTCACTCCGAGTCGGATCTGCTTGGACTGTCAAATAATCATATCAAGGCATGTGATTTTGCAGTAACATACTTTTCAACCATAGAAAGACTATCTAGTTTTACTAAACTGTTCTTGTATCACTCATGGACCAGGAGGCTAGCTCGAGCGGCATCTACCCTTTCCAAACTTATGCTCAAAGAGACAATGGGTGTGATAGCATGATGACCAGCTAAACATAACACATCAAGTAAGAAAGATGTGGATATGATGAATCTTTTCTTACCTGTTGATGCTGTGGTATCCTCGCTCCATCGTTCCAAATGACCCCGCAACGGAATAAGAAGGTTTGTATCAACGGTTTTAAGAACGCTAGGATCCCGAACTCCAGTCTTTGAGTGGAATCAGCGATTCCGTGCATAAGGATACGAATAAGGGACCGACCAAATTGCTCTTGTCCCTCAACAGAAGCACATAATATAGAGACAAACACTCCACCAGTCTTTGCGGCTCGTGACTGTCTTGAAATTCGCTATAAGTTAGATTTGCAGACGTGAATAGATCACTGGGATTAGGTCTGAAAAGGATGGGCCCAAAACTGCGCAGAAACAAGGGCGTCAAGAAAATATTTTCTGTACTTTGAGGGACCGATAAACCCTGAAGTAGGGTTTCCTTCACCAGTCCAACCGATGCCACTCGCATTTGGGGGAATTCAGAATCGCCTGTAAGCTCTAAAAGATGCTGAAACCTGAGCAGAGGTTCACTAGCAACAAGTAGAAGCGACAGCACACGAAAGGCTTGATGTCTAGTCAAAGGATCTGCGTGAATGCTTGCCACTGCTGGTAAAAGACCGCACAGTGGCACAGTTATGCGAGGCGGGAGACTGGACGGCGATGTTTTCAACTGCCGAAGATGTAACGTGCGCGTGAGGATAGCAAGAGATTCGTCGAGGAAGGAATTGGTTTGGATTGAAGAAATCAGAACAGGGAGAATGAAAGGTAGGAAAACGTCAGGATCAGTCTTCAGAGAAGGTCGATATGCTGCGATCATGAGATCGGCAATGGAAGGATCGCCCGTTGATTGATTTAGATTGCAGCCAAGGATTGAATATACTTCCTGAGAGTGTTTAAGCTAGAAATTTTCGGAAGCAAGATTGTGTGGCTTACTATGGCGTCTAAAATGACCTTTTCTCCTTCCTCCCAGCCAGGTTGCTGTGACGAACGTATAGTAAGCCGAGGATAGCACACCTCGAAAGTCCGTTGCGCAACAGAAGCGCGAATGCAATGTCCACATGAAACGATGGCCTGGTTGAGCAAGCCTTTGAGGATTTCCTGAAAATTTTATGCTGTCATCGAGCGTAACTTCAATGTAGGGCTGCTGCTTACCTTCGATGTCTGAGTACCTTCATGCTTATCTCCAACAACCGTCTCCGCCCATCTTGTGGTCTTCTGACAAAGCATTGCGATACCAGAAATGATCGACCGACCTTCTTGTGTTGTCATTGTTGGAGCTGCACGTTGAATGACTGCTTGAAGATCTTTTAATAAGGGTCTAAGAATGTCTGGAGCAGAATTTCGGCGCATTTTCATCCTCGAGATCGCTAAAGTTTAGCATCAAGAAGTATACACAGAGCGACCAATCTGGAACTTACAAGAACCATAAATGTCAATTAGGATCGTCAGTTGAGTTGTAGGAGAGTTCAACTTGAAGTTTCTCGCAGGTTGTATACTGTCATCACCCCGTTGGTCGTCGTTGTCGTTGTCGGAATCAAGTATATGTTCCAAATGCTCGACAGCTTCTTGTACTGCCATTACAACTTCCTTCGCTGGTCCACACTCACCAATGACAGCTATGATATCTCGAGCTGCAGGATCATTGCATGGAAGTAAAAGTGGAAGCGCGTTCAATGGATCCTACATTGGTCTGATCAAGAGCTCTTGCATCGGTGCCTTAAAACCAGATACGAACGAGATGGGAAGTGGCACCCGATCTTGTTATGAGGTGATGTAGCTCAGAAAGCGTTGCCTTAGGTTCTGTGTCGCGTGTAGCCGATGTTAAGAGCGCGAGGAGAGCTAAGCTGATATCCTGTCATGGATGTCATTTTGCACCATATCTTCCCAGAACTCTGAACAAAACTTACCTCGTCGTCACCAAGATTACCTTCAGACAGCTGGAGAGCAGTTGAGAGTTCGTCCATATTACCGAATTATTCGGCAGTACGGGCCCGGGTCACAGATGAGTGTCGCAATAGCCGCGACACTTACACTGTTACAGCTGTTTTCATATCAATAGGCCATCAATCGAAAAATACGCAGATACAGATTTGACCACGTGATGTCCCAAAAAAGGTAAACATCCTCTAACATTTATAGCTAAGTACCTCAGTGTAAAAGATCGATTGTCATCACATTATCACTAGGTCTGTTTTAGGAGACTAATCACAAATTGATGTGTTGCCACAGCCTTCGACGGCTCTAACCAATGTGTCATCACCTTGCGGGGCGAACACAATCAATGAGACGATAGTGATAAATTGTTGGAACAACATACCACCAGCACCCATGATGGCCCGGGCTTCATTTTTTACGTTGTCGGGCGCAAAGAAGCGCGCGAGTGAACCGAGGGTCTTGCCAGCAGTTTCAGAGGCGGCGTTAGCTGGGTGAGGCAATGCCATCACGCCTTGTGGCAAGGCAAATACCATCAACGTAACTAGAGCGGTAAATTGCTGGAACAACATTATATATCTAAAGTGCTGACTGTGAAAGTTGAGCACTTATGAACAAATGGTTAGGATGACTTGAAAATGCACACCTTCGAGTAAATTCGGAAGCTGACCGGGAAATGGGTGATCAGTTAGTATTAAAAAGTAAGAGTGATGAAGAACTTACAATAGGACTTGGGGATCAAGCTGAGGAAACGAGTGTTTTTCAGAGCCCGTTTTTATACTGGGATAGTAACCGATCATAACCACTAGTGAGACAAGATGATTGGACGATATGGAAAATTTTGAGTAGTATTATAGAGTATTATTGGACCCCACTTCTTCCCATGGCCAAACCAAATCATCGGAACCAATTATGTATACGACTCCAATTATAGGATATGATATAGGATATGATGATTCTAGCCATATGCCAAAATGAATTGGCGACAAGCTAAGAGATGTCTGATGTCTGATGAAAGTTAGTAAGACATTGTCGCCTCAGTGCTCATGGAACATGTTGTAGTAGTATATGCTGCCAGTGTTGATGACATAGCCTGAGGGCCATTGCTTGCATGGCACTTACGAGCCTCTCCATAACCGACTTACATGCCGCTTCTCGAAATCGCTCACTAGTAGACGCGCGATCAATCGTTGAGGGGGAAAAAAATAGAACAATGATGGCGATGACTATCCATAAAAGAACGAGTCCTATAAATAGGACTCGTAATGAGACCGGTTTGAGCGGGCCACTGCTTTCAGCACGGCAGATCCAAGTTCTGTCAGATCAGGTGTCGAACAGCACGCTCACGAGCGTGTACCATGCATTCGACAAGTACTGTACACGGCTTCTCGCCATCTTCACATGTTCATGGAAAATAGGAGCCGAAATCGGCGATACATATGTCGTCTTGTGTTGGTCAGATCTGTTGTCTTTCGGGGAGCTCACTTATCTGGATTACCAGATATCCCAAAGATATCCCTTGCAATGCCATGACTTCTAAATTCATAGGGCTCTGTAGATTCTCCAGTCAGATTCAAGAGATTTGGTGGGATGAAACAAGGATGAAAGATGGCAGGCAGACCTTGCAACCTTTGGACATTGTTCATCTTCCTATATTGATGGGGTGGAGATGGTAGTATTGATCAGGTGTTGATCACTGGTAGGGATGCCAAAGTTTGGTTCTGAACCAGTCCAGAGAACCAGAACCAACAGTCCAAGAACCAGAACCAACCGAACCGAACCAAGTATCTGGTTTGGTTCTGGTTCTGGTTTGGCCTCAGCCATCTGGTTCTGGTTCTGGTTCTTGATTGGCCAGAAATCTGAGAACCGGTTCTGAACCGGTTCAAACCATTCTGAACCACTATATCCCAAGGCAAACATTTAAGTAATATATTTACTTATTTGCATTATTTTACAGGTTAAATGGCACAATGTACCTGTATCTGTAATGAAAATATTTATTCAAGTCACCAACACAAATATTTCCAATCAGAAGTACATCATTTTTTGGTCTGGCATAGTACATAATCAATAATATGTCTCATTTACTTTATGACTTCAGGTTTTATTAATATTAATATACACCTATTGCAAGAATCCAATTCAAAGTTGTCACTAGTTGGCAAAATGATCTAGTAGTATTTTTTCTTTTCATGTTTACTTTTAGTGATGTCATAGTTATAACACCAATACTACAAACTTCTGGCCTCAAATTTCAAGATATATTTATTTCTAAGAAATAAGATGTAATTTTAGAAAATAAAATTTTAAATGAGAATTTCTTGTCTAATTGGTGATATCCTAACAAAAGTCTATTTTTAACTGGTTCTGAACCAGAACCAAACCAAGAGAACGGGTTCTGTTGGTTCTGTTCTGGTTCTGGTTCTGGTTCTGGTTCTGGTTCTGGTTCTGGTTCTGGTTCTGGTTCTGGTTCTGGTTCTGGTTCTGAGAAAATGGGTCCTGAACTGAACTGAACTGAATTTCAGCATCCCTACTTCCCACCCTCTTTATGACACTTTAAAAAGTCCAGGAGGATCACGACTAAGCAGGAGTTGCAGATGAATCAGCAGCAGAGGATTATTCTCGCAGTGTGTCAAGTGTTATCAAGGCTGTGCGACATGGGATCATGGGCAAGTAGTATTTTCTCAGGAACAAGGCTGCGCCTATCAAGTGTTGACTCAGGACCTTTCATATTTTGACATGACCACATGGCTATGGAGCTGATATTTTTTTGCTATTGGACTGTGTACACTGCCTTCTCTTTTTCTCTCACACTTTGACACTTTACAGATTTTTTTTATTGTTCCTTCTTCTTTTCCATTGTTCTTTTCTTCTCACAGCTGTCCTCTCTTCATCTTTCTTCCTTTGACAGCACATACTTCTTTCTTTTTTTATTGTTCTACATAGCCTCATTGTTAGGGGACACCCAGTTTTTGACCAAAGCACCAACTCCCAATCGGGCCTGAACCTGACTTCACTCCTGACTTCAACTCCTCTCCCAATTCTACTCTGGGATCAAGACCCGACCATGGCTTGGTATGTTCCACTTCACCAACAAACCTGACCCAGACCCAAACCGACCAATTCAACTTCCAAATCACAATCAGCCCTGGTCCAACTCCCAAATCTCAATCGGCCCAACTCCCAATCCAATTTTGACTTCTTATTTTATTATTTTATTTTATCTTCACATGACACCATTTTTATTATCTTTATTATCACACCATTTCTTTATTTATTTACATATCTCTGTTATGTCCATATTAGTACTTAAACACCTCACCATCCTAGCAGGGATCCCCATCCTTTCCTCTTTGGATCCCCTGCTAGGTGAGTTGATGTAATCTATTAATTATAAATATTAATAACTTTGGGTCCCCTGCTAGTCTGACTAAGTCAGTACCGCAGTTGCCCTAACACTCATCCTTAGGGTATAAATACTACTCTTTTGTACCAGGATAGGTAGTTGTTGAAATATTTTGTTCTAATCACATCATATCACATCATATTGCATCATCATTAGTACTGAATACCTAACCTATAGCGTAAATCTCTCATAGCTACATAGCCACAATTGAATGTGTATAAGTAGTAGAACCGATTGAGGTGAAACCTCATCGGTTTATACCAATTCACTGGGTATTTGCCTACACAGAGTTTATTGACTAAGCATCTTAATCATCCTCCATAATGTGATCTATAAACCAACATCCAATATTTCCAACAGTAGTTTCTCCAAATTCATTCTTACTCCCCAACAGTCATCTTCTCAGTGAAATTCCAGTGAATTCCTCCCTCAAGTTTGCTTTTTTATCTCTTTACTGTCAATCTATCCCTATACTGCTATAGTCTTGCTGAAGACTCTATCATCCTTATCCTCATCCTCTATTCCCTCAAGTTCACTTTTTCAGCCTTTACACTGTGAAACCAGGGGGGTTGTAAAAAACAACCCCAGATTCCATCAAAAAGAATCATAATTTCCAGCAATTTTCAGTGAATTTCCACCAATTTGTGGTGCTGTTACATTCCGTCATACATTACTCTGGTCCAGCTCCATCAGAGTTGTCTCCGGTAGTCCGTACCCCGTACAGTACTTTCCCTCACATCCTGAACTACTCCTCCTATGTTCAACTCTGAGACTTCTCCATGTCATTCCAGTTCCTCCATCTATACTCCGCACCCAATTACCACTTCTTCGCCACTACCACTATTTCTTTGTCATCACATTCCCACTATCAGTCAGCACACCAGCCATGGATTATTCACCCAAGAATGCAGGACCTTTTCCGGGAGCAGAACACAGCACTTATATTTATATTCTATATTTCGGTTGCAATTCCTTTTATATTTAAAGTACTTGAACTTGTATGTTTTCCCTCAGTTTGAATATCAACATAGTTTCCTCCTCCTAGTCTTCCTCTAAGTTACTGCAACTTCCGGTTCCACCCCATTCTGTTCTTACTTTGAAATTAGGACACGAAGGTTTAGGGTAGCACAGCACATATGCTGAGGCTATAGTCCTTTCCCGTTCCGTGGTTCTGTTCCGGTTGAACTCCATCCGATACTCTGGAATAGAGTTCTCGAACTTAACAGGTGGAACCAATGCCATTAATTACATTAGTTTGTTATGTAATTTCTAACCTTAAATATAAATAATTACAATGGTAAACAGTGGATAAAACACCAATTAACATTGTGTGGGGTTGGAATTGCTGGTGATATATTAAATATTCATGACCCCGAAAGGGTGGAATTTAGGGTTGGAATTTTTGATGGTTGTAGCAATTTTCACACTTAACATTGATTTTTTTGATTTTAGATGTGTGAATAGACAAAGACTAGATGAAAAATTTTGAATGTTTAGATATAAAAAAATCTTAACCAATGTGATTTCTCAAGTGTTTGGGTACAAAAAAACATTCATTATCAGTGTAAATAAAGAAAGATTTAGATGTGATTTTCTGAATAACTAGTGGTATTTCCTGAGTGTTTAGGTACAAAAAAAAACATTCATTGCTAGTGTATATAGAGAAACTTCAATGCGATTTTTCTGAATGTTTAGGTATAAAAACCATGATTTACGAGCATGAATAACAACAGTACCTAAAGGATTGTCAATCCTTTTTTTTGGAATACTTCCTCTTCAGCAGTGCTCTTTTTGTCAATGGTGCTGATCGACTGGCCACCTGATCACCCCCACCACCATCCACTTTCTTCCTCTTCCCTGCCACTCTGGTGGTGGTGGTGGTTGCCGGTTTGTCATTGTAGGTCACCTTTCCCTTCTTGGTTCCAGCTAATCCAGTAGTGGCTGCCTGCTCGACGCTGCAACTTCCTTCCCTATTCCTTCCCTCATCATCCTTCCCTCCAAACTCCTCACTATGATCCCCATCCATGCCATTCCCATTGTCCTCATTCCTTCCAAACTCCTCAATATCATCCCCATCCACATAATGCCCACCCTCATTCTCGTTCCCATCCTCCTTGCCAATCCTATTCTTGTCAATCCTCTCTGGCATGTACATGCTATCCCAGTCTCTGTCATTTCCTTCCTTCTCACTCTCACTCTCTTTCTCACCCTCATCCGCCTTCTCACCCTCACCCTCCTCCAACTCTTCTCCATCATCCTGGTTATATTGATCTGAGGATGTGATGTGCTGTTTATAGCAGCGCTGGTTTTTGAGCATCAACTTCATTATTTTGAGTGTTGCCCAGTTTCCTTTGTAGTGTCGTAAGTGCTTATTCCTAGAAATCACCTTCATAATGTGTAGTAAGTAATAGTTAATGGAGAATTAACTTAAAAACTTACTACTTGTGTGACTTTTCCTATGGCTACTACATCTTGAAGCTGCCAGTCGACACCCGATGGGAGACCCACATGTGCCACAACATCTCAAGCAGTTGACTATAACAAGTACCAACAGTGTACAGTGAGCGAAAGAAGAACAGAGAAGAAAAAACTTACTTGGCAATGAGAATACAGCTTTTTATTGTCAGCTAGACCCATAGCATGTTGAAGGTTATGATTTTGCTGGGCTGCACAATCTCTTCCAATTTGTTTTCTATGGGTTTGGCTGCTTGAAGTTTCTTTAGTTGGTCAATCTCCGCTGAACAAGAGTAAGCTGTATACACTAATCAAACTTAAAGAAATTTACTAACCTTGCAGACTTGCGAGCATTGCAGCCATCTTGGCATCTTTCACACCATTTGAGGAGGCATGTGTCTGGAGGGGCTTGACAGGCTTTGAAGCTGGTATTGGTCAGGTGCTTGAGTTGGTCGTCCTCTTCGTAGCTGTGGACAGGTCTGTCTGAGTATTCTCCTTTGTAGCTGCAATTGCTTGGGGTCAGGTGCCTGCTGAGGTGGAGGACATCTTTGGTACATTTGCAGCCATTTTCCAAGTGTTAGCCATGTTGATGTGAGTAAATGTAAAGAGAATTTGGGGAGTATAAATATTAAAACAAGACTGCCCTATGCCCCAGTGAAAAACTTTGAGCCTTCCTATTCTAGCAGTATGCTTGTGGGTCAAAACCATGCCAAGAATTCAAAGTACAGGCATTACCTTTTTCAAAAGTGTAGAGTTGGAACACCCTGCTAGCGCAGCACTCAATATCAACTCAAACACAAGCCAGAATATGACAGGATACCTTTTTTGGATCCTGCTAGCATGTCATCAAGCATTATTGGTTCAAAACACAAGCATGGAACATATCACTAGGCACCAGTTTGGAAAAATACAGAGTCAGATATTGCTAAATCAGCTACAAGTGCCAGCACCAAAGTCAAGGCAGTGGCCTTTACTTAAAAGGGGATGACTTTTACCTTATAAATACAGCTATCAGCAACATACCACCCCATTCTACTTGATGTTGTCTTCTATGAGAATCTTTAGCCCTTGCAAGTCCAAGAGAATGTACAGTTCTTCATCCATACCTAGAATATGCAATTGTCAGAATCAGCTGGCACATTATGGCTGGGATGGCATTCCACATGAAGACTTACCAGATTTATGCAAGCAAATTATGGGAACAGTTATTGGGAACACGCCAATATCTGAAAAAAATGGTAAGTAAAAGTCTGATCATCTCTATGGCAAGAATTGACATACCTACAAGATAAAAAATTCACATTTGTAAATGACAGTGCCAATATAGACACTTCACCTACCAAGTCAGATCCTGAGTGGGAACAAGGTAAGATCAAATGATTTGAATGTCCAAGGAGCTGACAAAGGCCTTGTAGTCATCCTCAGGCAAGCGGGTCGCAATTGACCAAAGGATCTGGTCAAAGCAGTTGAAATTATGGACAAAGGTGATGTGGGGGCCTGACTCACACAAAGGGTCATAAATGTACAATGTCGGACAGGGGAGACATAATCACCTGGACAGGCAAGAAGAGCAAAGTAAGTGTTCCAATAAGAACTTGTTTCACTTATGGAGTTTATATTTTCTATAGAAGGGAACAGATTTCCACATCAATCTTCATGTTGGGAAGAAGCGGTCAATGGTGAAAATATCTGTTAAGATTACCTAGCTATATGCTATCAGTACATAGATGAAGCGAGGATTTTTTTTAAAAAAACTTACTAAATTGATTTGCTGCCAAGTCTCCAACTGAGTTAGAATGGTAGACCAAAAACAATATATTTTAAAAAGAAAGAGAAGACCGCATGGTATAACTAGTCAGAATTTGTCACAAAGAGACAATGAGGGATTTGAGCTGCATGTCTGAAATAATTGAAGAATTGTTGACAGTAATATTTCGCAACAATATTCTCCAACTCCATGGCAGCGTTTTGAGACAAATTAGAGAGATCATTGTCCAGCACAGCAGGTTTCTCTCCTTTCCAGGACTTCATGATGTTGGCCAGGTGAGTGACAAACTGGAAGCGCTTGTCAAAGTCATCATCAGCCCATCCAAGGTTTTTGGAGGGAATAGGGATGTGTCAAAATGAGCTTGTGTGGAAACATTGGGATATTTGGATTTGCCTATTGAATAGTTGGGCAGCGTTTGATAAGTCCAGATTGGCACAAGCACAATGGTCCAGGGACTGCAATTCATGAATGAAGTTTACTTCATATAGCTCCCATAAAACCTCCCTGACAACATTCTCAGGAGGCAACAGTCCTGAGGGATACTCCATGCCCTGCCAAACAACCGGCCCCATCAAACTGCTTTGTGTTTTCACCTCTGGATACATAGCAGAATTGGGCAGTAACAACTCCGGACTCTCTTGACGATGGCGTGCTGCTTTGGTTTCCCCCTTCTCCAAGGCATTGATGTCAATTGAAAGGAAGGTACGCCAGTTCTGATTTAAGAGGGCTGTTCAACAGAGAAAATTTGTTGTGGTTGTTGCTTTGTGTAGTTTGGGGCTTTGTGTCTTAAAAATAATGTCTAAGAAAATATACTGTACAAGAATACAAAGTAAACATACAAGGTGCTCCTCGAGCTGAGGCCCTTGAATGTTCAGGATGAGAGGTTTTGCCATGACCAGTGGATTGAATAGTTGAAGCATGATTAGTTGAAGTGGATTGACTAGTTGAAGCATGACTAGTTAAAGCAGATTGACTAGTCGAAGCAGATTGAATAAATGAAGATGCTGAGTTGAAAATAGTAAGAAAATGTGTTGTGCCAAAGATGAATATACTAACCCTTTGAAGACCCCTCAAATGGGTCTTTGAATGTCAACCACTTCTGGGAATGAGTATAGATAGCAGCATGTTTACTGATATCAGTCGCAGGGCCATAAAATATTGGGGGGAAGGGCAGGTAGTGTTGTGAAACACATAAAACATCAGCAGGATTTAGGGAGGTCACAATCTCCAAGATATTGCATTTGACAGGGGATAATCCACGGAGTCTACATATCATTGCTCCTATCACCCACAATATCCAATCAATGCTTGCAAACCACTTTCAGCACTGCATGGAACGATTAGATGTGATCCGTCTTTACAAAAAATTTGCCAAGATTCCTGAGTCGCGCAAGGTGGCTGGCATGTTGTTTGAAGCATTCGGTCAGCAACTTTTTCAGGAAAACATCATGCTTGATATGGTTCCGATGGTGCAGCTCCGTTTGGTACCCACTGGGAAGCCACAGCTGAACTCAAGTCACATCTTCCTTGTGAATCCGGAATTGGAGGCATCTCACTGGCAGGCAGCATTGGAGCGCATGAGCCGTCTTGATGTAAAGCCAACTAGAGTCGTTGAATCAGGTGGTACCCCACCATCTGTCGAAGAAGGCGTCTACTATTGTCCCAGACTGTTGAGGGTTGGAGGAGCCAGATAGGTAGGCCTGCCATGTGGTATTGAAATAGTACAACTCAGTCTCAAATAAATGGACTGGTATTCATATAAGTTGTACCTATTGAAATAGTACAACTACTGGTTTGTTAATAAGATGTTTGATAGTAAAGTAAAAAGAGTACTAATCTCAGTCTCAAATAAATGGACTGAGGTGCTAACTATGAAGTAGAGAGAAATATATATACTCGAGGATACGACTGAGTATCTGAGAGTAACGGTGTCGCGCACCAATACTGATTGGTAGCGTGAGAAGAAAGCTTAAAAGTCGCCATCATGAAAATAAGTGGACTTTGAATTTGCTTACCTATTTTGGAAGCGGCCCTGAATCGCGTTCCTGGTCAACAAAACCATTCATTCAACGATAACATCCTCATCGCTCATCATATCCTCAATGTCTTCCACTATGCTATCCATCATTTACACCATTGACATGCTCCTTAACATCTACCATCCATTCGTTCCTTGGCTAGCGATTCAACAAAGCGATCACTCTACTATTCGCATCGGTCATCGGCTCGCATTTGATCGCATCTATGGCCCATCATTTCAAGAACGGCCCATTTATGGACGCATCAGCTACATTTCCCATTATGTCAAAGGCTTTGTCATCGTTGTTGTGGCTATGGACCCACAAGTCTTCTCTTCAGCTATCTATCTTGCCATACCTCGCTCCTGGATCGCACTCAGTCCCCTATCCTCACTCATCTACCTCTTATCTTATCATTCACTGCCAAAACCATCATTCACGCGGTACCTGAAGCCTTCCCACCCTCTTTATGACAATTTAGGAAGTCCAGGAGGATCACGACTAAGCAGGAATTGCAGATGAATCAGCAGCAGAGGATTATTCTCGCAGAGTGTCAAGTGTTATCAAGGCTGCGCGACATGGGATCATGGGCAAGTAGTGTTTTCTCGGGAACAAGGCTGCGCCTTTCAAGTGTTGACTCAGGACCTTTCACATTTTTGACATGACCACACGCCTATGGAGTCGATACATTTTTGCTATTGGACTATGTACACTGCCTTCTTTTCTTTTCTCTCGCACTTTGACACTTTACAGATTTTTTTATTGTTCCTTTTTCTTTTCCATTGTTCTTTTCTTCTCGCAGCTGTCCTCTCTTTATCTTTCTTCCTTTGACAGCGCGTACTTTCTTTCTTTTTATTGTTTTACATAGCCTCATCCTTAGGGTATAAATACTGCTCTTTTGTACCAGGATAGGTAGTTCAGTTCAATTCATTCTTACCCCCCACTTTCATCATCTCAGTGGAATTCCAGTGAATTCCTCCCTTAAGTTCGCTTTTCTTGCCCCTTACTGTCAATCTATCCCCTATCCCTCAACCGCCATAGTCTTACTGAAGACTCTCTCTTGCTCATCCTCATCCTCGTCTTATACCTCATTCATCTTCCAAGACCTTCATCCTCCTCCTTCTCTTCTCTATTCTTTCCTCTTACCTCTGTGTGTTAAAAGTCAAGGTTATACCTTCCCTAAACGAACGACAGGGAGTCTCTTGACCTAAGGTCTGGTCCACTGCTCTCTGGTTGGTGTTTATATACAACAACAACAACGATTTATAACGGCTTCATGTGATATATCAAAAATGGTTAGTTACAATCATCGGTAAAAGACAAAAGAATATAAGGAAATAAAAGACAGAAGAAATGGAGACATTTCAAATGATCGGAATGGTGTACGGTTTGTATTATTTCCTACATGTGGAAATCCTGGACTATATGCAGAATGTTAGTGATAGCCCCTATGCAGTTGGCGACAGTTTCCGCTGCAGGCTTAGCTCCATCCATACGTGGTTTATAGAGCTCCAGGTAGTCCAAGCAGCCATGAATTTCAAGATAGTACCACTGGAATTTGGTGATGCCAATCCTCATTTGAGTGAATGTGGTCTTCAATGAACTAAGATGGATGAATGTGTCCTGCATTGCTCTCGTTAACAATGGGAGAAGTTTGTTGGGAAAAGGGGAAGCCCGCTTGTGCTGTTCAATCCTATCCTCCATGTTAGACATCATTGTCTGTAAGAGCAATAGCCTTGAACCTGACAGCTCGCCCAATCCATCAATGAGGCTGCTGCTAAATGATTTGAAGTCATCGCGGGTTGGGTCCCACCACATTATGGAAAGAGGGTTGTTGGCATTGTTGGGCTTTCTGGGAATGGCACCCAGGTGACAAAACATCTTGACCCAGGGCTGTGGCCAAAGTGTTGGGTTGTCTGGACCATAGCAAATGTTGGCATGGAGTTGAACTTCCATTTTATGCAAAGGTGGAAGGGGGATTTGACTTTGGTTCAGAGTTGTGCAGACAAAACCTTTGATTACTGCTGCAACTCTTCCACATGTTGACCAAGGTCCTATGCAACCCACACCTCCTCTATGATTGTTGCACCCCCTCTACCCCTCTCTTATACATGTGGAGAGCTCTATGCTGCGCTTGTCTAGCAGCACCACCCCAACTCTACTACCTCCAGCTCCCCCCTACGCTCGCTACCCTTGTCAACTAGCTCTGGGACTTTACATGCACCTCTATGTCATTAACTCGGCACTCCACACCATGGCCCACCCTATCTCCTCATCATTCACTTGCACATCGGAGCTCTCGACCACCTATGTTGACTCGCCTAACCTGCTGTCCTCATCGTGGCTGATCCTTCATTGCTAGTTGTATGCCATTTCCTATCCCTCACCTCTGGCAGGCTCTACCATCATCACAGTCATTTGGGGCTTGTTCCCAGGTAGTCAATCAACTGACTCTACCAGACTCTCATGCACCAGCACCCTGGCCCTCTACCCACCCGGCAGTGCAGGCCCTACTGATCACACTGACACTCCTTCTGCCTCTGATCACCTTACCCCACCCTACTACTTACACATTGCATAGTTGGGACAACGACTCTTGAAGAGGGGCTGATGTCAGGGGACCTCCCTTAGGTCCTACCCTACGCCTCCCAGCCTATGCATAACACCACCCATCACCGATCTCATCCATCTACAACAACCATATGTTATCGCCTACACCTACGGCACTACCCTGCACCCTCTGTCACTATGTGACATTCCATCATGAGCTTCCTACAGAAGCGCACCTCTGTACCGTCTCTTCGGCTCTGCCCATATGTCTTAGTCACTATGCCTTAGTCATGACCCAGATAGGTACCCACTTAGTAGTGTAGTATTACATGACTGATCTTTATCACTATACAAACAAGTACATATGTGTGCACAGACCATGTACCTTAGTATAAATAGTTAAGGTGCAGATATAGGATCTGCACCTTGGTCAATAACAATGTTTATGGGGTTATCCAAGGAGCGTGAATGTAAGGGAAGTCACTTGGTTTAACCTTGCAACTGTCCCCCTAACACGCCACCCATATGCATCTATTACTTTGTTTGTCACTGTGTTACATTCCATTATATGTTACTCCAGTCCAGCTCTGTTGGAGTTGTTTCCGGTACTCTGTACTCCATTCCAGTACTTCCCTTGTATCTGGATCTACTCTTCCTTCACCCAACTCCGAGACTTCTCTGTATCAGTCCGGCTCTTCCAACGATACTCCAAACCCATTACCACATCTTTGCCATAACAACTATTTCTTTGTCATCACTTTCCCACTATCAGTCAGCACGCCCACTATGGATTATTCACCCAAGAATGCAGGACTTTCCGGGAGCAAAACACAGCACTTTATATTTATCTTTTATATTTTGGTTGCTATTCCTTTTATTATTTAAGTACTCAAAACTTGTATGTATTCCTAAGTTCAAATATCAACTTAGTTTCCTCCTCTTGTTTGTCCTCTAAGTCACTGAGGTCTTCCATCTTTCTGTTCTCTTCCAGTTCTGAAATCAGGACATTGTAGGAGCTGGGCGGCACAGCACATATGCTGAGGCCAAAGTCCTTTCCATTACTTGTTCCGGAGTTACTCCAATGTTACCCCTTTGTCTAAACTTAACACACTGCAACTGCACAGCTTGATCAAATCCGACTATTATATGATCTACATGAAGCCCTACACCTGGATCCCAATGAAAAGGAAAGCACCAAACTTGTGCATATTTTGTGTAGGTTCTGTTAATCACCTGTTACTGATCACTCATTCAAAATTTAAACAGATCCACAGTACATGCTTTCTGCCCCCCCAACAATGTGAAACCTTACTCCTAGCAATACGAAACAAAGTTCTGGCTTGTTTAGCAACATGCTTCAATGTCCACAAGAGCATCATTCAATCAGTCATCAAACTGGATCAGCCAATTGTGCAGTATGGCAGAGTCAGCCATCTTGAAGGAGGTGATCTTATGATTGGTCATCACTTTGTCAAACAGGCTGAGGACAGCCGGGATGCATCTTTTGTTCAAGTAAGTCCTGCCCTCTATCCATATATGCAATTTCTGAGTATCTCTTCTCCAGTATACCCAACTTGTAGATCGACATGCTTGCTGCCCTAGACAAACACCAGACTTTGAGTTGCAAAATTTCTTTGGCCAACTAAACCATATCCTTCTCTGAGAGTTACCGTCAGCACAATGACTAAACCTAGATAAGCCAACAATGGTCATCATAGCGCTAATTTGAGAAGTCAAAGCAACATTAAGGAATGGCATCTACTACTACAAAGATTTTGGTGTCAATGAGGTTGTTGATCTGAGTATGCTACAGTGTGTTGTTGGAAGGATACAGGATGGAGATGAGTGGGCTATCATTGATTGGAGCAATAATGTGGACATTCAGGTGGACTGAAGCTACTAAATGTCTTTGTTTATTTTCCAAGGCAAAATAATGGATTTTTTTGCATAGCCTGAACCTTGGCTTCCACCATGAGATGTCGAGCATGGCACCTGAACCTCCCTTTCCACATGGCCTCCTCCAACAATATGCTCATTACCATTCAAAGGCAGTTATTTAAAATTCAACATAAACTAGCCACACCCTACAAACACTGAATTAACAACCGGCACCACTTTCAAGAGGCAACCTCATGAACATACATTTTACCTCCTACCCATTAAATTTACTATGTTTTTTTTAGCTTTCTACACTTGTTCAACTTATCAAGTATCCATGAGACTATCATTTGCAGCCTCCCACAGGCTCTGATTGACACCAACAATCCTAACGCCATCTGCCACCTTGTTCTCTCCTGGAATGGTTCCAGTCTTCACTGCATCAAAGGAATGGACTGTATGATTTCCTGATGAGCCTCCAGTCGAACAAGCTTTATTCCAATGTACATATAAATACTTGATCACAACCAATCAACAAGACCATGCAACACATCCCTTCCACATTCATGCAGCTCCTCGCCACCTCCAGACTTCATTCTCTTGCATACACCATGACCTCAACCTGAGTGTTTATTTCATGGTTCCATCACTCATTCATTCCCCACAACTCCCTTCATTTTCACAGGAACATCCTCAACTCAACTCATGCACCACTCTCAACCATCCCAGCAAACAGATCTTTACTGAGCTCATTCAAACCTTTGGACATCTGATTGTGCTAACCCTCATCTACTTGCTCAGACTATATTTTGCAACATTAGCACTACTCATGTGCACCCTCATTTATCTGCGATACATTTATTTTAGTTTGTAACTACCCTAGAAGTAGTAAAATCCTTTCTTGATATAAGAGTTTCACTCTTATGTTTCTTGTTGTAAATGTCTAAAATAAATATCAAATCCTACAAAAAATATGGATATATCTACTGTAGACTGCCTACACAGTTGTTAAGTTTAGAACAAAAAGGGAAGTCACGTCGAAGTTACTCCGGAACAGACGGAACGGAACCGGAACAGTAACCTGGAAAGGACGTTGGCCTCAGCATGTGTGCTGTGCCGCCCAGCTCCTAAGGTGTCCTGATTTCGGAACGGAAGAGGAAAGTAACAAGTCAGAAGACCTCAGTGACTTAGAGGGAAAAACAAGAGGAGGAAACTAAGTTGATATTCGAACTGAGGGAAAACATACAAGTTTCGAGTACTTAAATAAATAAAGGAATAGCAACCGAAATATAAAAGATAAATATGTTACATTCCGTCACACGTTACTCCGGTCCGACTCCATTGGAGCCGTTTCCAGTAGTCCGTACTCCGTTCCAGTACTTTCCCTTGTTTCCGACTCTACTCCTCCTACGTCCGACTCCGAGACTTCTCCGTTTCATTCCGACTCTTCCGACGATATCCCAAACCCCTTACCACACCTTTGTCATAACAACTATTCCTGTGTCATCACTTTCCCACTATCAGTCAGCCCACCAGTCATGGATTATTCACCCAAGAATGCAGGACCTTTTCCGGGAGCAGAACGCAGCACTTATATTTATCTTTTATATTTCGGTTGCTATTCCTTTTATTATTTAAGTACTCGAAACTTGTATGTTTTCCCTCAGTTCGAATATCAACTTAGTTTCCTCCTCTTGTTTTTCCTCTAAGTCACTGAGGTCTTCCGACTTGTTACTTTCTTCTTCCGTTCCGAAATCAGGACACCTTAGGAGCTGGGCGGCACAGCACACACGCTGAGGCCAACGTCCTTTCTGGGTTACTGTTCCGGTTCCGTTCCGTCCATTCCGGAGTAACTCCGATGTGACTTCTCCCTTTTGTCTTAAACTTAACAAAATATAAGTGCTGCGTTCTGCTCCCGGAAAGGTCCTGCATTCTTAGGTGAATAATCCATAGCTGGTGTGCTGACTGATAGTGGGAAAGTGATGACAAACGACTAGTTGTTATGATGAAGGTGTGGCAAGGGGTTTGGAATATCGTCGGAGGAGTCGGAATGATACGGAGAAGTCTCAGAGTCGGATGTAGGAGGAGTAGAGTCGGAGACAAGGGAAAGTACTGGAATGGAGTACGGACTACTGGAAACGACTCCGTCGGAGTTGGACCGGAGTAACGTGTGACAGAATGTAACAACAGTGTTGAGAACATTGGTGACATCAAGAGTTGTAAATTCCTTTGAAAATTTATGATGTTTCAAGTTGAATTTTTTCAAAAGGTTTTGTTACATATTTGTCCATAAAAGTCTACATTAATTGGTGGAATTTCCCCCGATGCCAAAAGTGGTAAATTACCACAGTCCTGAAAACCAACACTTTCTGTCAGAATTATCCCATTCCACCCTTTTGGGTTGCTTTTTCCCATGCTCCTGGTCTCACAGTGTTAACTGTTACTGTCCCCTATTGTCTACTGCTATAGTCTTTCTAAAGACTCTTTCTCATTCATCCTCATCCTTGTCCTCTACCCTCAGTCACCTGTTAGCACATTCATCCTCATCCTCCTCACCTCTACTCTTGCCCCCTACCTCTGTGTGTTACAAGTCAAAGTTATACCCTCCCTAAACAAACAACAGGGAGGCTTTCAACTTAAATACTAGTCCATTGATCTCTGGTTGGTGTTATATAACAACACTCACAACAATTTATACTGCTATAGTCTCACCAAAGACTCTTTCATATTCATCCTCATCATCCTCTACTCTCTTCTAACCAAGTGTGCTTACTAGTCTCTGGTTATACCTTCCTTAAATGAACACAGGGGGATATTCTGACCTAAAGACTGGTCCAGTTCCCTCTGGTTGTTGTTATATATTAACACACACAATGATTTATATCAGTCAAAACTTAGATGGATGCAGGTGATGTTGAATCTGTGACCCTCCCAAATCCCTATGCTTACTAGGAGAAGATGAGCAAAGCTAAGTGGCATGCTTCCTGATTGTTAAGTTTAAGCAAAGGGATAATGTCAGAGTAAATCTGGAACAGATGGAACAGAACCGGAACAAGTAACGGAAAGGACTATGGCCTCTAGTGTTTGGAAGTCCAGTTGCAGGACTGGAAAAAGACTGCAAAAAGACCGGACCAGAGTGCAAAAGACCGGACCAGCAGTCTGGTTTTTTGATTTTTGAGAAGCAAAGACTGGAAAAAGACCGGTCTTTGGTCCTAGGACCAGTCTGAACCAGTAGTTTTGTAGCCCCTATTTTTCCCTTTAAAACAAGATAAAGACCGTATTTATTGGTCAAATATTCACTGAGAAAAAAATAAAACAGTAAAAATGTACACAAAATAGTAAAAAACAAATAATATCACCATAAAATTGTCAATTCCCAACGGAATTTAACGTTCTTGAGCTTATTCTAAAGGTATAGATCACATCTACATATTTGTTTGATGTTATATATGAAAATATGACCGGTATTCGTCAAAAGTCCGGTACAGGACTGCAAAAAAACCGATGTGGACCGGTCCTAATTGGTCCAGTCCGGTCTTTTGACCTTTTAGAAGCTTAGTGGACCGGTTGCAGTCCCGGTCCTGCCCAAAAATACCAAAAAACCGGACTGGACCGGACTTTCAAACACTAATTGGGAGTGGGTAGAGTTGGGGCCAATTAGGTTTGGGTGAGGAATGAGGTTTGTTGATGAGGTGGAATATATGTATTTGGGAGTTGAGTTGGGAGTGGGTTTGGGACTGAGATCGGGTTCAGGCCCAATCAGAAGTTGGGAGTAGGGCTTGAAATCAGGTGTCCCCTAACAGAGCTGCGCTGGTGGCAACACTAGACTTGACCATCATAATATTGCTCATTTTTCTCTGGTCTTTTTTCCTTGAACAAATTAAATAAATTATAAGTATTGAACAACTTTTAAAGGCCCAGAGTGCTGAGGAGAGATGTGAAATGGATTGGCCTGACTAAATGGTCAATGAAATTCAAACTCCGAAACACGCCCACAACTGGAATTCACTCAGAGTCTGAAAATCCATCAGAATCTGTCTCAACTTTCATGAGATTAAGTGTGACCCTCCTGTGACAACTAGTCCAAACATTTTCTTCCCCAATTATTTCCCCTCAACATCAAATTTTTGAAATAAAAACCATAGCTGTGTATATTAGATGCTAGGCTTTCTGCTAGTAAAGGTTTGAGGAAAAACAGTGCAGAATTGGTAAATATCTGACTTGATTTGTAAAAGTTTACAAACACTGGACTAGTGATAGTAAACTCTGCCTCACCAGCTCACCACATGGCCTTGTCCAGACCCACAACACCCCTTGCAGATCTGCACTGCACAACTCAACCTGGGTAATTTGTTGCTGTCCATTGTCAACCAGCACCAGAAAGTGTGAATTGTGTAGTTCTTGTAGCTATTGTCAATGTAAAGCAGCCCATGTCAATAAAATTATGATTTGATCCTCTAAATTTGATTCTCTAAATTCATTTCAGATTGAATTACTAAAACTACTAGGCCCACTCAACAACTGAGCTGCAAAGACACAGCTTTATGAGTTATTCACTACAAAACCTCATTTCAGATCACATTACTGCAACCTAGGCCCAGTGGGATTAGTGATGCCAAAGTTCAGTTCTGAACTGACTCACTGAACCTGAACTGACTGAACTGAACTGAACTGAATTTAGGCATCTGGAGAATTGGCAGTTCATCCAGTTCGAACTGAACTGAACTGCTGAACTGATAGGTCCTGGAAGGATGAGAAATTCCTATATATTGATTTATGTTTCCTGGAGATTAGTTCTTTAGTGATGTACAAATGATTTGGAAGTCCTTTTGGGAGTAAAACAATGATTGAGCAAGGAGATAATGGCCAGACTTGGTATATGATGTGATTATGTTATATATTAGCATTATCCATTTTGGAACATAAATACAAATCAGTGGTGTTATATATCCTCAAGGGGTCCTGAGATCATACTGTTTCATACATGAGTAGAAATTAAGTGCCTAAGGCCTAAGGATGGTCCTTTAACCATGAAATACCCAATAATAAGTAAAATATAGAATTGAATTTATAACAGTTCTTCAGTTCAGTTCAGTTCAGGAAAAACTTAGTCAGTTCAGTTCTCAGTTCAGCAAAAAATGCTGCTGAACTGAACTGAACTGAACTTTGGCATCACTAAGTGGGATAACAATAAAAGGATCAGGAATGTTTAGTCTTATAGTTGGATACAACAATTGTATAGTCAGATAACGGAAACCTAACAATTTGGTTTTGCAGTGTGTTTTGGGACTCCAGCCAGCAATCACCGTACGAATAGATGCTGACTTGTTTTTTTTTTTTGGCAAGTGTTGAGCTTATATAAGACTGAGTTCTCAATACTGAGAACTCGGAAATTCTCTTCCTTCCGAATATCCAATGTCCACAACGCATGTTCCAACCAATTATTGGAGAAACCTTTTAAATTTGGTACTGACTAGTAAAACGAAGCCTGCATTTCTGGCTTCTTCAGTTGAGCTTGTAAGTTATAACGGTAATTTCTCAAGCAATACCCCATCCTGTGTGAGCCCACACACACGACTAACTTGAACATGAGAATAATGAACGCCAATCACCGCGTTCTTGTTATAGCTATTTATCCCAAAATTATCCGGGATGTGACGACATTTCCTGCCTCTCCGCTCCATTTTCGGCCTCCTCAAATCCGTCTCCGATCTTGATTGTTGGTGGGCGACAGTGAACGGTCGTGAGAAGCAAAATGGCGCGGACGCAAATTGAAATCCTGCGATATAGTTCCCGCCTCCTACGGAGTCATCAGCGGATCGGTAATTTACGTAAGTCTGCCTACGAGAGACTCCCGCCAACCCTAGTAGTTGTGTGTCGATCTTTAGTGCTTATACACTGCCTGACTGGTGTTCATCTACATGTAGTGATAGGGGCAGCAGGCATTTTTCTGATGTGTATCGATTTAGATGGCTTTTGGGCATTGCTTGAGGTGTCACAACTTATCAGAAACTTGGAGGTGAGAACCTCCTGCTTAAAATTAATTGGTTGAACAAATATCACTACTATTATAATTAGTAGGGACTAGGTTTCCAGTAGCATTCGTAGGGTAGTTTTCGGATAATGAACGTCCGAGTCGTCCGGAGGATTGGTGGGGCTATGTTACTTGAGGACGGTGTCAAAATTTGGAAGCGCCAGCATATGGAGACATCGTTATCTTTTTTATTCCGACCTCATCATCTCCGAATGTTTCGGTGGGTGCAATACTAATGCAAAAGATAAAAAACACCCAGTCGGAGTTGATGGTGGAACATCTACGCATATAGCTAGATACAGCTTCTACCCTGAAATTTGCGGAAGGAATGAGCGACCGTGGCGCTCTTGGGTGTATATATGCGAACTTGAACTCCCATAAGTCCCACAGGAATTCCTGGGGACGAATGGGTTGAGGCTACTTGTGGTGACTCTCTGAGGGGTCCAAGGACGTTGTCAGATGAATTATTTGAGCTCTCAACGAGATGGTCTAAGCAATGTCTGATGTACAGCTGGAACTGAGCTGCCATATTTCATGCCGATAATTTTTATTTAGATGGTACGAGCAAAAGACAAGAAAATCGATTGGCCGAGTTTAGCAATTTTGCGTGTGAATTTTGGGGTCGGCGAAACGATCAGCTTTTGCTTTTATACCATTTTTCCTCTCTTCCCCCCCTTGCCTACCTTCTTATACCATGTCTTCAAAAGGTACGCACAGACCACAGATGATGTTCTCATGTTGACCATCGCTGCAATCTCACAGCGATCCGCGAGTATGATGCTAAACTTCTTCTCGCCTACTGGCTCGAACGTGCACCGCCAATTGCACCACACGCACAGGTCAAAACAAAGTTCGTCTACCCCGCCGTGAAAGTTGCTCAGATTTCATGGGATCCTGCAACAAACTCTATCACTCCTGATTCTAAGCTTCCGGGATGGGTCTTCAACACACGGCTTGTCGCTAAACCGGATCAGCTCATCAAGCGTCGTGGAAAAGCCGGATTATTGGCTCTTAACAAAACCTGGGACGAAGCAAAACCTTGGATTGCGCAGCGCGCTGGAAACCCACAAAAGGTAGGGTCTTGTGCCATTTTTTCTCCAGTCTTGCCCTGCCATACTTGCAGAGCTCGTCGACCCTGTTATCCATCTATCAGGGTGATAATCACGACTTGATCAAGTCATTTATCACGCCAGACTCGGAGTAAATTTACGCACGTGACGCTAATATTATTTTTTTGGCAGGTGGAATCAATTACTGGAACCCTGAACAACTTCATCGTCGAACCATTCCTTCCTCACCCTTCGCATACTGAATATTATGTCTGCATCACATCTGCACGTGAAGGCGATGCTATTCTCTTCACCCACGAGGGAGGCGTAGACATTGGTGACGTTGACGCCAAAGCCTTGGTTCTCAACCTCCCTGTCACAGAAGCATTCCCGTCACGAGAGATTATCGCATCTACTCTCCTTACCCACGTACCCGCGGAAAAGAAGGATACCCTCGTTGATTTCCTGATCCGTTTGTATAGCGTCTATGTCGACCTTCACTTTGCATACCTCGAGATTAACCCTTTGGTTGTCCTCGATGCTGTTGCAGGAGGTGAACCCCAAGTGTGCTACCTCGATATGGCTGCTAAGCTCGATCAAACTGCGGAGAGCATTTGTGGTCCAAAGTGGGCCATTGCTCGCGATCTTTCCGTCTATGAAAGAAATGAAGATGAGGCCTCCAAGGTAGCATCTGGCAAAGGTGGAAAAGTGTCAGCGGATCGTGGGCCTCCGATGGTATACCTACCTGCTCTTTTTTGTTTGGATTACCATGGCTCAACATGTCTTTAGGTTTGGCCAGCCCCTTTCGGTCGTGATTTGACCAAGGAAGAGGCTTACATCCAGAAATTGGACGCATCCACTGGTGCTTCCCTCAAGCTCACTGTTTTGAATGCTGAGGGTCGCATCTGGACCATGGTGGCTGGCGGTGGTGCCAGTGTTGTTTACTCTGACGCTATCGCTGCCCATGGATTTGCTGACGAGCTTGCCAACTATGGTGAATACAGTGGTGCCCCAACCGAAGGCCAAACCTATGAATATGCCAAGACAATCAGTAAGTTCCGATTTTTTCACTTTGATGATTGTCGGATACTAAATATATGCGTCTTTTCTAGTCGACCTCATCACTCGTGGCACGCCTAACCCTAAAGGCAAGATCCTCATCATCGGTGGAGGTATCGCCAACTTTACCAATGTTGCTGCGACCTTCAAGGGAATCATCCGCGCTCTCAAGGAATTCAAGAACCAGCTAATCTCTCACCAAGTCAGAATCTTCGTTCGTCGCGGAGGCCCTAACTACCAAGAGGGTCTCAAAGCCATGAGTCTGCTCGGAGAGAGTTTAGGCGTACCCATCCGGGTCTTTGGCCCAGACACCCATATCACCGAGATCGTCCCTCTTGCTCTTGGTATTGACGTGACTAAGAATAAGAAGAATAACATTGGTCATGATGGGCTCAAGTCTGTCCACCCTGATACTCCACCTGCCCAGGTTGCCCCTGCTTACGAGCCCGGCGATGCTTTAGGGTCCATCCATCCCGACGGAGAACGTACTCAGCCCTCTGATCTTCTCGTGCGCTTCGATAGCCAGGCTGGTTCGACGACTCGTCCATCCTACAGACCCTTCGACGCTTCCACCCGGTCCTTCGTATATGGTCTCCAACCTCGTGCGATCCAGGGAATGTTGGACTTTGATTACTCTTGCGGACGTCAAAGCCCCTCGGTTGCTGCTATGATCTACCCTTTCGGCGGTCACCATATCCAGAAGTTTTACTGGGGAACGAAGGAGACGCTTCTCCCTGTTTACACGAGTTTCAAGGAGGCTGTCGCGAAGCATGCTGATGCTGACGTTGTGGTCAACTTTGCCAGTTCACGTAGTGTTTACTCGAGCACCTTGGAATGTTTGGAATTTACCCAGATCAAGGCGATCGCTCTCATTGCTGAAGGTGTACCTGAGCGTCATGCTCGCGAAATCTTGTGGAAGGCAAAGGAGAAAAACGTTCTTATCATCGGTCCTGCAACTGTTGGTGGAATCAAGCCTGGTTGTTTCAGGATTGGTAATTCTGGAGGGTAAGTCTTTCATCCAAACCATTTTTTCAAAACAAATAACTAACCTTTTTTCCCCCTAGTATGATGGACAATATCATTGCCTCAAAGCTCTATCGTCCAGGATCCGTTGGATATGTCTCTAAATCTGGAGGCATGTCCAATGAGCTTAACAACATCCTTTCCCTTGTTACCAACGGTACCTACGAGGGTATCGCTATCGGTGGTGATCGCTACCCTGGATCTACTTTCATCGACCATCTCCTCCGTTACGAGAAAGACCCTGAGTGCAAGATGCTTGTCCTCCTCGGTGAAGTTGGTGGTATTGAAGAATACCGTGTCATCGAGGCTGTCCAGAAAGGCATTATTCGTAAACCCATCGTGGCCTGGGCTATCGGTACTTGCGCTAAGATGTTCACTACCGAAGTTCAATTCGGACATGCTGGGAGTTTGGCCAACAGTGATATGGAGACTGCTGATGTGAAGAACAGGGCGATGAGGGATGCTGGATTTGTAGTTCCGGATACTTTTGAGGAACTACCGCATGTTCTCAAGGAGACATATGAGAAACTCGTGCGAAGTGGTGTCATCCGACCTAAACCTGAGGTTGAGCCCCCTGTTATTCCTATGGATTACAAGTGGGCACAGGAGCTTGGGTTGATCAGGAAGCCTGCTGCTTTCATTTCGACGATTTCGGATGAGCGAGGTCAGGAGTTGCTTTATGCTGGTATGAGGATTTCAGATGTGTTCAAGGAGGATATTGGTCTCGGAGGTGTCGTCAGTTTGCTGTGGTTCAAGCGTCGTACGTATTTGTTTACTCTTTTGCGCTACCTGTATGTGAATAACTCATGTCTGTTCCAGGTCTGCCACCTTGGGCTACGAAATTCATTGAGATGGTTCTTATGCTTACTGCTGATCACGGTCCGGCTGTCTCGGGAGCCATGAACACTATTGTTGCTTCACGTGCGGGCAAGGATTTGATTTCATCGCTAGCTTCGGGTCTTTTGACTATTGGTAGCCGGTTCGGGGGTGCTCTCGACGAGGCTGCGGCCATGTTCTCGAACGCTCGTGACACTGGCCTTACACCACGAGAGTTCGTTGACAACTCAAGAAAGGCGAACAAGCTGAGTGAGTAAAATCTCATCACTGATTCTTGTAAACTAGTTCACTGATAAGTTAATAGTTAGTGGAATTGGGCACAAGATCAAGAGTGTCAACAACCCCGATCTTCGTGTAGAACTTGTTAAAGAATATGTTCACAAAAACTTCCCAAGTCACAGTTTGCTCGATTACGCGCTTGCTGTGGAGAAGGTCACTACCTCTAAGAAAGATACCGTGAGTTTCGGTGTTATCTTCCATGATTATTCTATGACTTATGAGCGTTGACTTAGCTCATCCTTAACGTTGACGGATGTATTGCTGTCTGCTTCGTCGATCTTCTCCGGGATAGTGGAGCGTTCACACCAGAGGAAGCTGATGAGTATATCAAGATTGGTACTCTGAATGGCCTCTTCGTCCTTGGGCGCAGCATCGGTTTCATCGGTCACCATTTGGACCAGAAACGCCTGCGTGCACCTCTATACCGTCACCCTGCGGACGATATCTTCATCAACATGGCGGATGTGTCGCAGCCTCGAGTGTTGGGCCGAATGCAATGAGACTTTTGAAATGTAAAGGGACAGTCAATAGATTTTTTCCTTCTCTTTTTTCTGTCTTTTTTTGGTTTTGCATATGATCGTCTCTCGAAATGTCGTTTCCACCCCCTACCTAATCACCCTTGCTACAGATCCACCTCTTTGACGACGCCCAAATTACGAGACACAAAAAAACGAAAATTCTTTCATTGTAATTACTATCAACTCTGCCCAGACTATAGAATTATCCATTCCAAACTACAGACACGACACCAAGAAAATCCAAATATCGAATAAAAGAGTTAGAAGTTACAGCACTTATAATCTAATGAGATTTGGAAAAGGGACTATTCGTGGTCTGCACACTTTTTTTGACTCTGCGAGAAGCCAGAAGTTAAACGTTGAACGTTGAGGGTTTGAACGTGGTCCCATCCATGGACTACAGAAGTTGACACCACATGGTTATTACAAGGGGTAGGTATAAGTTTGAGTTTCCGATGGGAAGATATTGGATCAGGATCTGCCATGAAGCAAACTTGCATGCCATAGGCGATGCTCGTCAAAAAGGATGGAGTGGCAGGAACGAGAAGAACATGAGGGGTATCTAAAGAATATCATAAGAGATCACAACCAGATCAACTAGGGTCTGCAAAAAAAAACCTATCATCCATACTGGTCATCCAGAATAACTCTCGCTCTTGTTTCTCCCTCTTGAAGCCTTATCCAAGTTTCCACGCCCGCATTAGGGTCAGGAGTATAAAACATCAGATTCCTGACGCCATAACCCCAATCAGGCTGACCATAACCACCGTACCTGCCATCACCCCAATGATGAGAAAAAAAGACAAAATGCGATGGCAAAAACGAAAAAAAAGGAATTTTGTTTTTACCCAGAATGTTTATTGAAGCAGAAAATAACATCTTTAGTAGGTTCACGAGCGCACCATTCGTTTCCATGATCTAGAAATGAATTTTTACAAATGTCCAGTTTGATCAATAATGGGGGTAAGAGGAAGAGGGGCGTAAAACCGCACCATGACCAGAGATGATACCATGGAGATTCTTGACGTTGGCATTGAGGGCATTCCAGAATGGAGCATCGTTTCCCTTACTTGCAGAGTCTTGAACAGACCCGTCGCCTAAAAGGTCGGCTAATGAGTTGAAGAATTGATTAGGCAAAGTAGGATGGTCAGAATAAAAATTACTATAGGTCGAACATACCATTCAATCCCGGATCTTTGGTAGAGTTCAGATTGGGTTGAAGTGCCTGAATAGCATGTCTGAGAGTTTGAGGGGGAAGAGGAGTAGGGAAGCACGAGGGACATTATTAGGGAAACCTAGTCATAATGAATAAAAATTCGTAACCTACGGTGGGATATGCACAAAGGCGACGGCTGCGCGGCATTCATGAGGACCCCAAGCTGCTTCCATAGCCTCTGACTCGGTTTGGATCCAATCGGCGACGGTGGCATCTACCCAGTCAGGTAAAGGTTGTGGGTTCGGGTTAGGAGACATGCCGCCTAGAAAAAAAATTGACCGATGTTAGAACATGATAGATAAAAAACACCTGAGGATGGTCATACTTACCGCGGGAGTCGAAAAACCACAAAACGAGAACTGGTGCACGGTCTAAAAACCATTGAATTCACATTCCTTGTCAACCATGAAGGACTGAGGCGAGGGGTAAAAAAATTACCATGCAAATTCCGATAAATCTACACGCAGAGATCATCGTCAAAATACTTGAGAGTTTTGTTCGTGGAACGATAAAAAGATATAGAACTCACTGGGACCCAATAGTTTCCTGGTCCTTCGACACCTCCAACTCCGTTCGGCGACAACCTCGTGTAACTCAAAGGGGCGACTCGCTGTTCGCGAAGAATTTCCTCAAGGTGGGTGATGTTGGCTTGATTGTCATGGTTCTACAACAAGAACAGAAGTCAGGTATCGCCGACAGATACACAACGTTTCGGCCTCCATACCTACCCCATGAGTAGAGGAAAACGGGATCCGTGCCTCATTGAGAGGAGCAACGATCTCGTCAATAAGGGAAGTTGAATTTTCCCTAAACGTATCTGTTTTCAGTTCTCATGAATACTGTTAACATACTTGAGTGGTACAAAACGTACTCTCGCCGGTAATTAAATCCCCATTGAGAACTCTGTAAAACTCATCGTCAATATTCTTGCGAAAGAAACGCTGGTGGGCTTTTTTCCTACACATAGTCAGGTTTCTCATCACCAAGTACTGTTCTCATCAACGCAGTACTATTAACATCTTGCTGTGGACCCCAAACATCCCAAGGGTTCTCGCCAAAGTGAAGATCAGAGAAAACTGTCAATTTAAAGGTCCCATCTGGTTTGAATGTGAGACGAGCTTTCCCCGGGTATGGATCCAATACATCTTTATGGGCAAAATTATGGACTATCTCTTCTGTGTTTGAGGGATTGTCGTCTAGTAGGATGAGCTAGCTTATATCAAATTTAAGAAACTAAAACTCACGGATGACCGCAGGGGCACCTACTACATTGTGCAGAAGAAAAGAGATCAGTGTTAGT
Source organism: Phlegmacium glaucopus (assembly GCA_015039465.1). Taxonomy (NCBI): domain Eukaryota; kingdom Fungi; phylum Basidiomycota; class Agaricomycetes; order Agaricales; family Cortinariaceae; genus Phlegmacium; species Phlegmacium glaucopus. The sequence continues at coordinate 42,286 of MU130396.1, read as the reverse complement.
ATTAGGCACCAGACAGAGGTAGAACACTCCATGAATTTGGAGTGTTCGTAATGGTATAATAGTATGCCGTTGTTAATAAGCTCAAATATTACATAACTCGTCATACATATACTGGCACGTGACCTTAAATGGAAGAGGATTTGGGTGGGCTTTGACCTCGTTCCTGGACTTTAGCCTTCCTGTAGTATTCACTGATTTCCGAATAAACACTAATGTTGTAACTATAAGAGATAAGCATTTTCATTGAATACTAGTAGCGGGCACATGCATTGGACCATGACGAGACCCAACATTCAAAAACTTCAAATTAGGAACAGGAAATGGACAAGGACCAGTGTATACGAGCATCGACACCGAACACACCGTGACTCACATCACAAAGGGACATGTGTTGCCGATCTCCCATCAAATTGGATGCTGTGGCTGGCCATCAACTTGTTTTTGATACTCCGGCGAGTCTGCCGGTTAAGTGCCGATGGGGTTTGGGTTGGGCTAGTAATTGGTTAGGTCCTGGTTAGTGTTAGGGGTTTGTGTTAGTGGTTTTTGTTCAGGTTAGCGGTAGAGTTAGGGGCAGGTATCTTGGGCAGGTTAGAACTCCGGCTGCCGTGAGGCAGTGTTAAGTTCGAGAACTCTGTTCCGGAGTATCGGACGGAGTATCGGACGGAGTCACGGAACGGAGTCACGGAAAGGATAGGACTTAGCCTCAGCTTATGTGCTGTGCTACCCAGAACCTTCGTGTCCTAATTTCGGAGTAAGACGGAGCAGAGCGGAACCGGAAGTTGCAAAGAACTTAGAGGAAGACCAAGAGTGGGAAACTAAGTCGATATTCGAACTGAGGAAAACATACAAGTTTCGAGTACTTAAATATAAAAGGAATAGCATCTGAAATATAAAATATAAATATAAATGCTGCGTTCTGCTCCCGGAAGGTCCTGCATTCTTGGGATGAATAATCCATAGCTGGTGTGCTGACTGATGGTGGGAAAGTGATGACAAAAATAGTGGTTGTGACAAAGATGTGGAAATGAGTTTGGAGTAACGTCGGAAGAGCCGGAATGATACGGAAAAGTCTCGGAGTTGGACATAGAAGGAGTAAATCTGGAGGCAAGGGAAAGTACTGGAACGGAGTACGGACTACCGGAGACAACTCCGACAGAGTCGGACCGGAGTAACGTATGATGGAATGTAACAGGCAGCCGAAGCACGGTGTGTCGCATCTCATAGCTTCCCCATTTGGGGAGTGTGTCGGACTATGTATATCCTTCCAAAATTACCAGCCATTGTTTCGGGATAAAACTATCCAGAAACCCCCCTTTCTCGGGATCACCCCCAGGTTTCCAAAGTGCTTGCATGTAAACCCAGGTTGTCACTGATAGCCAGTCCTCAAAATGTTTGAGGTCCAACGGCCGGCTGAATATGCAGGGGACAGGTGGAGAGTTAAGCAGTATGGAGCAGTATTCTAGAGCTTGGAAGACACCAAGGGTGCGTAGATAGTTTCTAATACATTAAGATACACTGGCAAGCACTCGAAATACTAGATTATGCATAAGGAACTAATGGGCAAGTCGAATGGGTATGACCTGTCTGGCGGCATACCCCACACTTTCACCCAGAGCCACCTATCTTGTTTGTAATACTAGCTCCTCCACCTCGAGGGTGGCCTTCCGTTGGACCTGTCATCCTCTGTGATCTGGGTCTACCCTTCGGATTCAAGGTGGGTGGGTCGTGAATCGCCTCTCGATGCTTTTCATCAGCTTGCGCAGACCTGATAATCCGTCAGCGATTTCCTCCCCTCGGATGTGACAAAATGGACCTACCGGATTCCATGAAACGAGTCAAGCAGGCTATCAAGCTGCTCCTGCGTTTGAATTCCTGCTATGAGTGGCTGAATTGCTGCTTGTGCTTTGTGAAACACTGTTCTTGCTGCGATCGTCTGGGTAGGAACTGGAGCAATTGACGGCTGGAGTTGCAATTGGAATGGATTAGAAGGTGCAGTTACATTCAGATGTGTCTGTGAGGCCGTTGAAGCGGCTGCATGGGGGACCTCATGATGCAATGAGGTGTTCTCGTTAGCAGCAGTTGGAGGAACAATTGATGTGTCGAGGTTGCGGTCTTGATACCAACTGAAAAGCCATTAGTCAATATGGCAATATTCAGAGAAAGTGGGTAGTATTTACCGTGCTTGAACTACACCAATAATAAAGTGAAAGTTTGTCACAACGCTGAGGGCTTGAAAGTAGTGACGGCAGGGAATACCAATATTCATACCCCATGCAGCAATCACAGACATAGTGATTGTTGGGCAATATGGCAAGGATATGAGTTGTCCCATGTCCAAGATGGGTAATGTGTAGCAGATGTTGGACTTGAAGGCCTCGTCCTTGGGCCAAACAGAGCAGCCAGGCTGTGCCAATATATGAAGTATCATTTTCGAATTTATTGACCATATGCTAAATAAAGGGATCAACGAATGAAAAGAAATTTAAAAACTTGGAAGAGGCACCTACCGTTTCTTCTCCGGCTGTCCAGTCATAGCCAATTTCCTTATTAACTTGAATCGCATACTCGTTCTGATAAATGAAAAACATCTACTCTTAGGAAAAAAACACTGGAATAGATTATATTTGGACAACATACCCAGTCCCAAACACCATCTGGCCGTTGTAAAACCTCCATACGGTAGTACATGCTCAATTCCATCTCCTTGAAGCTTCTCTGAAGTGCTTATGGTCCCACATACATTCTAAGCACTCAAAGCGGACCTGGGAAGACTGACCCAATGGGTCCAGCATGCTGGCGACACGAAGACTACAAGATGATGTTGTAAGCAAAAGTAGTAACAGCATAGCAAAAATAACATACATCACAAACACAAATCATGTCCTGGATGCCCTGACCAGTAGTACGCTCATTGAGGCCATCAAATAGTTGCATCGCACTTTTCTTGGGACCACCAATGATCTTGTTGACGCGGTTCTCTCCTTCGACACGGCCATTGGTGTGGACACGACAGGTAAATTGGAAGCTAGTGTAGGCCCATGCCCATTGAGACCGGCAAGGATATAACTCATCCTGGAGGTACTGTTGAGCAGAGGGGAAGTTGTTTATGAGAATAAGCCAATGGTGGTCAAATTCTTCTGGGGAAATGGCATGGTATGTCTTCCAGAACATCTGTGTGAATTTTGACCACTGTGAGCCTAGACCTCGATGGACATTGGTTTCCACATTACTGTCAAGGTGATGGATGCAAAAGAAATGTGGGGTGAGAGGCAGGATTCGGTGAGCGCTTGCAATTATGGATCTTTGGCGATCAGAGATCAGCCCTTCCGGGTGGACACCAGCACTTTGAAGATGACAGCCGAAGACCCAGTCATGGTGTGTAATGTCTTCTTGGGCATGCAATGTGTACCAAGCATTGCATGAACAGCCATGCCCGTTGATGATAATGCCAATGTCGAGTGGATATCCATTTTGGTTTTGAGCATAGGTGTTGTCGTTGATTAGGATGTCGCCGTAACATCGACAGAGCTCACCCTGGAGTGGCGACTGCCACCAGATACCTGTGACAACCTGATCCTCATCAAGCTTAAGAAAATGGAGCCAGCCTTTCTCCTCAAGGCTCGCGATGATGGCTGGAAAATCACCTCCAAGATCATTAACTTCAGCACGAGCTTTGCTATGAGCATCATTGATGATGTTGCTTATCTGGCGTGGTTCCAAAACGTTGGAGGATTCATCAGCCTGAGACTTTAGGACTGCTGCAATTTGTCCATGTGTAAAGGTCTGAGTCAGACTTGTTGCCAGCTGGGAGATTGCTACTTTTTCCACTGCTGTTGGTTGACGTCAAGCAGGGGCACCTTCTGGTATCTCTCAAGCATGGTTGTGATCCCAGTGGGTAAGGTTTATGTGATAGAGAGAGGAATTTGTGATGCGGTTGACATTCACATGAGCGAGGCACTCAGTCTTGATTGTCTTTCCATGGCAATGATCAGAAGGGTCAATTACAGGCAAATGAACTGGGATGGCATGGTAATAATGGTTACAGCAAAAGGTGACTTTCTTCCTATTTCCATGCTTGTCGACCTTCCCTTGAGAAATGCGCCAACAGTGTCCAAGCCGTGCTTCACAGGCATATACAGCTTCACGAGCATCCTCCCAGCTGTTGAATACACTACCTTTGCAAACAATTCCTGGTGCCGGTTCTACTAAGCGCAGGGATGGCTTCACAGTGGCCTGGGTTGAGTAAGGCTGTCTTCCCACAGAACGTCCTTTGGGCTCTGGGCTGCAGAGATCTATGATAGCGGGTTCACATTTTGGGACACATAGCTGTTGGGTAGGCAAAGACTCACGCTTTGTGGCTTGAGAGAGAGGCTTATGGTCCTCAGGACTGGAGCAAAGGTCTGTGACATTGTATGATGCCATCTCTGCCTCTGTCTTTGGTAATAATGGGGATAGCTGCAGCTGCTTGATTGGGGACAATTGTTACATTCTGTCATACGTTACTCCGGTCCAGCTCCGTCGGAGCTGTTTCCGGTAGTCCGTACTCCGTACAGTGCCTTCCCTTATATCCCGAACTACTCCTTCTATGTTCAACTCTGAGACTTCTCCGTGACATTCCGGTTCCTCCGACTATACTCCAAACCCGTTATCACTTCTTCGCCACTACCACTATTCTTTGTCATCATCTTTCCCATCATCAGTCAGCACACTAGCCATGGATTATTCACCCAAGAATGCAGGACCTTTCCCGGGAGCAGAACACAGCACTTATATTTATATTCTATATTTCGGTTGCAATTCTCTTTATATTTAAAGTACTCGAACTTGTATGTTTTCCCTTAGTTCGAATATCAACTTAGTTCCCCTCCTCTTGTTTTCCCTCTAAGTCACTGAGGTCTTCTGACTTGTACTTTCTTCTTCCGTTCCGAAATCAGGACACCTTAGGAGCTGGGCGGCACAGCACATACGCTGAGGCCAACATCCTTTCTGGGTTACTGTTCCGGTTCCGTTCCGTCCGTTCCGGAGTAACTCCGACGTGACTTCTCCTTTGCTTTAAACTTAACAACAATGAGATATCTGAGTTGGATGAGATTGTAGTGATAGATGGCTGGCGGTGGTGTTTGTGACAAGCTACCTCTGTCTTTGGTAATAATGGGGTTAACCGCAGCTGTTTGATTAAAGACAATGAGGTATCTGAGTTGGATAAGATTGTAGTGATAGATTGCTGGCGGCGGCGTTGGCGACGAGGTTGAGTGGGAGAAATAGATTCTGAATGGTTGTTCCTGCGCTTTTGGGCTGGGCAAGTTGGTGAAATGAAGAAAGCTGGAGGAGTGGGATTTTTGGGTGGTGGTTCAAGCTTGATCGGCACAGACAAGAGTGTGGAAGCCAGATTTCCTATCAAAGGAACTGCGTTGGAGGGACAATCAGGCATGATTGGCAAAGGCAACAGTGTCCAAGTCAATGTTAGGTTTGCAATTGGAGCTGATGTTTTTTGAAGTTGACGCTGTAGGGCTGTTTCATGAGAGATAAAAGGGTAGATGGGATGGTGATTCTACAAGTGAAGGTCATAAACAATCACTCATGACAGATGGATTGAACCAGCTTACCAGCGGCAAATACATATTGAAATCAATATAACCAGATGCGAGAGGAGAAATCACTGTAGCAGTCTGACTTGGAGAAATATGCGTTACTGGCTTCCATACCACAGCAAGAAAGTTCTCCATTTGTGCACCGTTGTGATAGCAAATCAGGTTCTGAAGGGCCATGTCCCAGAAGAGTTGCCATTGGCAAAGCTTTTCATCAGCATAACATTCAATAAAATTCAGTGCCGCAACACCACAGCTCCCATCTCCGCCATTGAAACCACCCTGTTTTGAGATAGTCCCACTACTGATGGTATCAACATGCGGGTATCCAAGGCCTGTGATAACCCAAGAGATAATATCCAGGATATCATTAGCAGGCGGCTGATGCAATGAATCTCCATGGTCTATGATTGTTGACCCGACATGGTAAACATAGGCAGTATAGTGGTTGTTGAAGACAGATGTGATGGATATGCTCTGGATGGCAGTCAACAGCAAACACTCTCGAAGATCAAGTATTTCAGTGGTATATTGCTGTGGTTGGCTTTGGTAGTGTCTGCGTGCATCAGAAAGGAAGGATGTTGGAAGGAAAAGGCAGACCGGGATTGCAGGGCCACAAGGAGGAGGCATTGTCGCTTGATGCTTAAAGTATGAAATTTCAGCTAAGGCATTGAGTACATCTTCATCCATCCAGCGTTCATTGAGAAGCATAGCAAGCCTCCATAGGGGCACATCATTTGTTGATAGGCCTCGGATAGTAGAGAGGATAGGTGTCCATTTCAGTTCAGCAACAGCCAAACTAATCTCTGAGAAATATGCTGACAAAAGATGGAGAATAAGGTTGCGCACACTCTCCACATGATTTTTATGATTACAGACAAGGACAATAGATCGGATCTGCGGTAGAAGAGTGCTAGCATGCATATTGAATGACAACTTGAATACAAGCACTGTACCTTCCTAAAGTGATAGCAGTAACCATACTCATCACCACCCATACAAAATTCAACCAACACAGATCGCATACCCTCTGCATAGGCACCTTCCATTGCTGAAGTGGTGGGCAGGAGATCACAAATACTGGGAATTATATCGAGTGGCAACACCAAGGTGGCAATGGCACTTTTCGGTTCTTCAGTTGAGAACTTCTGGCTGGTTACTGCACCAGGTGGTGCGATGGTAGGATATTGGAGCGCAGCAGCCTGACCAAATAGAAGTTTGGAGAAGTAGTCAGCCAAGAAGGATAGATGGGATAATGGTGAAGAATATTCATCAAAATTCATCTTGAGGCAGTTGGGAGCATAATAGGGTGTAAAAATTGCAGAGAAATATTGTACATTTGTCTAGTACTTATAACTTGAGTCTCACTGTAGTGGAACAGCTTTTAAACAATTTACTTGGTTTGAATAGGAGGCAACTTACTCTCCTGAATACCCCACCAGACAAATAAGAGGCAGGGCCTACTCTATTGGAGCCCCACACACCACACGAGCAACAGGAAGAACCTTCCGCTTCAGACACCCCCATTGCACTCCGGTATGCACTCATAGTGGCCTAGGTCATCTACAAGGCCACATGAAGCAGAGAGATGTTTGTAGGGTGGTTGGGTGACCATTGAGGTCCAAGGATGCAGAGAGATGGTTGCTAGGGGCCGGTTGGGTGACCACTGAGGTCCAAGGGTACAGTAGGTGTTACGTAGAAAGGATGGAGTCAAAGATGGAGCTTGATGAATGACGTGCAATGATACACAGCAGTCACGGCAGATACATGGCACATTCCCGGCAGGTCTGGGTTCATCTCCGACATAGGGTTTCTACAAATAACCCCATCAGTTGATGGAGGGGGGGTTTCTGATTAGAATTATCCATTGTTTCGACCCTTTTAATGCTAATTCTGAACAAAATTCAATCTACCGAGATGTTGAATATCAACTAGTAGCATATGCTGAACCATTTCGAAAATGATGCATCCCACATCGGTACCAGATATCTTCTACATTTAATTCACAGAGAAGGTCATGACTCATCAAGTCAAACATTCACCCACAAGGGACTTGGAACCACCCACATACTTTCTCTGTTACCAAATGATCAGTATGTTTGCGACTGTTGTATGGGTATGAATCTTGGGATCCCATGTTGGCACTACTTCCAAGCGCTTAGTGTTGTAAGAAACCTTCATTTTATTCTTGGAGTAATTCGACCCATGGTAGATATTCATATTGTTTGAACTGAATACTTTCTAACCTATCTACTCTACAGGTGGCCTGGGTATCAAGATCGTGACCTTGACCTCAGTACGGTCTCTGCTGTACCTGCAAGTGACAGCCACTCAGCGCGTTGTGAAATCTCTGTCACCACCTCCACATTGACGTCAACAGCACCCATTCCTACTCAAAAAATCCCAGCTCAAACAGTATTTCACGAGGCGCAGGCAGCAATAAGGCCTTTGATATCAGGGATCCAAACTCAGGAGCAACTCGACGAATTGATTGGCTCCCTTCAAGACATACAGTAATTTTGCAAGGGTAATCTCGGAACTACGAAATTCTAATCTCTTCTCAGATCATCACAATATGAAGCAAAGCACCAGGTGTTACATTCTGTTATACGTTACTCCGTTCCGGTTCCGTCAGAGCTGTTTCCGGTAGTCCATACTCTGTACAGTGCCTTCCCTTATATCCCGAACTACTCTTCCTATGTTCAACTCCGAGACTTCTCTGTGTCATTCCGGTTCCTCCGTTGATGTAACTGCACAGAGGTTGTTGAGAAAAGGTGTATTTTCAAGATTATAAATCTCTACTCAAAACAATCACTCAATCAATACTTTATACAATTTTAATAATGCAAGTTGGGTTTTCTAGAAAGTATAACCTTTCCAATATTTTGAATTCACTTCAACTAAACACACACAACAACAACAATAATTTGGATCAATTAAAGGATGATCAAACTTGTAAAGTGGTTTTGCAATTTATGGCTTGCACCAACAATCAGTAGAAGAATTCCTAAGACTTCTCTGATTGATTTACAATTTGTGTACACAAAAGTCCAAGACTTTGTTACAACTTCAACACAATTGCATACACAAGAAGACTCAAACTTCTGCTATGACTTTAACACAATTGCATACACAAGAAGCCCTCTTGCTTCTGCTATGACTTTAACACAACAACAACTTTTACAACAATTCAACAATTATTGCAACAAGTCAAACAACTCTGAGAAACTGATTTATTTTCAAGTCCACTACTCAAAGACAAGTGTTCTTGCTCAATGTCTAAGACAGTGAGCTGTACTAGGTTGCAAATGAGGGGGGGAAAGAAAGAATCCAATTTTCTGACTATTTACAAACCCTGGGAGGTATTTTATACATTTGAGATACTTAAAAATAGATAATGTCCAAAAATAGATATACTGGTTCCTGGTACCCTTACTTTGGTTCTGGCACCATGTGCACTCATTGTTCCTGGAAACATAGGGGTTGTTCTATTTTTAGCCCCATGTTCCTAATTTTAGGTAGTTTCCACCCCTCTTGGTGGGAACTGTGCCTATTGTGCCTGGAAACAATCTTTATGATTGTTCAGCACTCCCCCTATCCTTAATCATCATGATTCCCACACAATCACATGGTTCCACTATCTTGGTTATTCTGCTTCCACTGTTGCTAGGGCACCAACTTCCCCTGAATATTTATTAATAATATTCTGTTGCTCCAAAATCACACCCCATGACATTTGCTAACCCAATATTGTTTATTTAACTTTTCCTGTGCCAAGTCTATAAGGATATTCATGGATTTATTGGTTTTAATCCAGACATGCAATTTGTAGTGTAACAAATGATAGTCTATTGACCACACTTATTAACTATATGCATTTAAGTCACACAGTAATAGGTCTAATCAGCAGTTGTAGGGTAGACAACTCTGATTCCCTTGTTTATTATCAGTTGTATTAACCAGTTATTGGTGCATTAATTAATATTTATGCTGAAATAATAGATAAAAATTGCAAAAACCATGCTTATGCAGATTTAAATCATATCACCGTCTATACTCCAAATCCATTATCACTTCTTCGCCACTACCACTAATCTTTGTCATCATCTTTCCCATCATCAGTCAGCATACCCGCCATGGATTATTCACCCAAGAATGCAGAACCTTTCTGGGAGCAGAACGCAGCACTTATATTTATCTCTTATATTTCGGTTGCTATTCCTTTATTTATTTAAGTACTCGAAACTTGTATGTTTTTCCCTCAGTTCGAATATCAACTTAGTTTCCTCCTCTTGTCTTTCCTCTAAGTCACTGAGGTCTCCTGACTTGTTACTTTCTTCTTCCGTTCTGAAATCAGGACACCTTAGGAGCTGGGCGGCACAGCACACACGCTGAGGCCAATGTCCTTTCCGGGTTACTGTTCCAGTTCCGTTCCGTCTGTTCCGGAGTAACTCCGATGTGACTCCCTTGTTTTAAACTTAACACCAGGAGACAATCCAGGATCCACCAATCTTGAATCCAAAAGGAAGGCTATAATATCAGCAATTGACGGGAGCAATGGAGGCTCCTCCTCGTGGTGGGGGTGCCAGAACTTCAGCTTGGTCGTTGGGCAACACTGGGTGAAAATGCGGAGTCTGTCGTGAAGAAGGGGACACAAGGGTGAACTGTCCCCTGATCCTCCAGGGTCAATTGTAGTCCACAACTCATGGATTTTCGTATGTAGGGCATCAAGTTATATTAGAGCCGGAATATGTAGATTCAAATGAATGATACTCGCCTGGAGGTGCACTATGTTACGAATTAGTTTGTGGTCAACTGATTGTTAGTCGGACTTTGAACGTCGGAAGGCGTGCCGAAGTTGTGCCGATAAGCGACTTTGGGCCCGGGTTTCCGGATAGTTTTATCCTTTCCCTTGTACAAAAAATGATCGAATGATATCAAAGAAATATATGCATATAAAGGCATTAAACGAAGTATTGATCCAGGCTTGCGATGGTCCCAAGGAAGAATGCAGGTATTAAGTTTATCTGCCATTGCCCCCTAGCCCTCCGGTAGCGCGGTAGGTACAGCGCTGCCGGTGGGGTCAGGGTGAGCACCTTGCGTTGCTCCTGTTGTGGTAGCTCCTGTAGGCGCAGCACCATTCATGACAATCGTAGCGTTGGCGGTAGCGCTGGCGGTAGCCTGAGTACTCCTGCTCCCGCCCGAGTGCTTTGCCCTTGTCCCTCCTACAGCACCTCCCACTACAACTGCGATAAAGATGGTGGCCAACACAACGATGATGATGATCCCTTTACGGGTGTGATGAAAGGGTAACTTCTTGGTAGGAGGAAGAACAGCCTCTTTTCGTTCGACAGCATTTGGATGATGATTAGCGATTTCTGCCTAGTCGTAGTCAGCATTTTGCTGTCATTTGAACTCATGCATTACCGACCTGCAGCTGAGTGTTCGTAGCTTGTGGCGCTAAGGCCAATAGACTCGTATCATAATGCAACGACATGATAGGTATCCGAGAAATCCTCTCGTCACAAGAATGGGGCTTGTGAGAGACCTTGCCCCGAAAAGATGGGTTGAGAGAGAGAAGGTGCAGCCTCAAGAGTCAAATTTGATGCCACGACCCAATTCAGGAGCCGGCATCAGGCACCACCAGAGGCAACCTCGTTACTTGAAAGTTATACCATTAGAAAGTCAAACTCCCTCGATACTTGATGATACAGGAAGCAAGACTGAAATCAATACCGTGACATATCCCAAAATATCCTAACACTCGAAAAAGAAAAAAGAAAAAAGAAAAAAGAAAGAAAGAGAAAAAATCTCCCACTGTCTATTATAATATAGGTTACGAGTCCTATTTATAGGACTCGTTCTGTCCTCATTAACGCTTAATGCGCCGGCAAACGCCGTGTTCTATCCTTAGTAAGGCCATGTGTGGCAATGGCCCTCTGGTTATGTAACTCAAACACCCTTTTTCATTGCAGTTCAATCGATAATTCGACCTATTTTTCGGACCTTGGAGTTGTTGCATGATACGAGAAAACATTATTTGGGGGAGCGGAGGGAGCGGCTGGTTGATGCTGAGGTGTTACAGGATCCTGAGTCGTGACCCTAGATACTTGGTAGAATTGCGCTTAAAATGCTTGTCACAATTCTGACAATTCCCGAAGGACCGGTTATAGTGGTGAATGTAGCGCTTATTACAGACGGCGTGCTACTGTTTGATGTCTGGGACGCCGCCTGCGGACCTGTCCTTATTGTTGTGGCTGATGACGTTGAGCTCATCCTCTCCCTTATATCTTCTACGACATCCGCACCAGCCGGTGCACCCCCAACAATAGCACCAATAACTGCCAAAATCACGAGACCTATTATTACACCTCCCTACTTTGTGCGCCAGAAGGGATGAAGACTGGAAGTGACCGCGGGTCTTCGGTAGTAGCATTCCATTCAATATTGGGTCGTTATCCGGCTTCAAGCATGCGCATGGCTTTTCAACGGGCTCGATCTTTTGGCCAAAATAGATTACTCAACTTATACGCACCAACCTGCAAGCATCTTCAACTTGCTTCGCGCCGAATATCATTCTAGTGAAATGTCGATGATGTCGCCCCCTCCTTTACACTGGCATGATATTACATCTATGAGACGATACTCAGAATTCAATTTACGCGCGATCCCGTTGATTAGAATCTCCTGGGCTCTTGACGCTGCACCAACAAACTAGTAATACGGTTCCACTGCAAATTTGAATTGGACTCGCTTGCTCTCCACCAGCTTGGTGAATTGAGTCACAGGTAACCTCTTCAACGCCTCCTCCAAATCATCATCATCCAACTCTGAATCGTCATCCTTGATAACGCCGATCAAAAGGGAAACCTCTTTCAACGCCGGCCAGTCCTCAGGAGATCTCATTAATATATTATCCAGCTCACCCCACTCGTCTCCTCGCTTACAATCACAGCTGGCATCTACCCATATCACCAATTTGATTGTTTCAAACATATTTTGGCCAGCCAATTTCTCGAGCTCGTGGCACAAACCAGAGAGGGGGTCGTCGTACCCTTGATCAGCATCAATACGAGTTTCGATACGGATATCCTTTAAAGTGGGCAAGGAAGGCCTTAACATGGCGAATAACCCCGCCAAACTGGAAGTAGACGAATGATTGTCGCCTCCAATATCTCGGACTACCAGAGTACATCAAGTGGATGATGAAGATGAGGATGTAAGAGACATACCAGATAAATCAACCTCACGGAGGTTTCTACAAAGCCCAAAGAGCTCCTTCATCGAATCGAGTCGTGCAACTTTGGCCACGATCTTCTTTAATGAGGAGAAATCGATTATGGGTTTTCCATCGGGTCGTCGGGCGTGACACAATTGCTGTACACAGTTAACGTTCCGCCTTTGTATCGTGAATTCTTCAAGCATCACTGGCGTCGTAGGTAATGCCTCCAGAAACCCCCCAACATCAGTTGAACACTCGATAAACGCGACCTGCAACTTTTTTAAATTGACACACCGTGCCAAATCTGTCAAAGGAAAGTTCTGGATTGCGAATAAGCTGATGCTGGTGAGTGTCGGAAGATGGAACAGAGGTAGGAGAGCTTCTCGTATAAGTGGTGACATCCAGTCGAGCTTCCTATCTGGCATAGAGACCGAATAGCATATGTTTAGCGTCTGTAACTTCACCAACTTCTTGAGCGTAGACGAGGACCTCTGTATGAGAATATCCCTTTTCTCGACATAGTACACCAGATTTCGAATGTACACAGCTAGATGTGGTGATTTTGAGAGAAGGTAGTTGAGATCCTTTGTGGTATAACCGGCCTGTCGTGCACCCAGAGTCATGGATGCAAAAATATGATTTCTGCACAGTGGGAGTATGGAATGACAGACAAGAGCGCAGGCCTTGGTTGAGGAAAGCTTGCTATCATCCTCGGTGGCTACTTGGTCGATGATCTCTCCTATCACTTCCAGAGGTAAGCCAGGAATGTTCGCCATTGTGGGGGGCTGGAACGCGAAATGACTGTGACACACATCACACAAAATTTGTAGACGCGACTAACATTTTGAATGGGCGGGTTCAGATTTCGATCTAGCTAGCTATACTGTTACATATCTACCGACGAGGGTTAATCTCAACCCCAGCTTGTAGAGTGAAAACCAGCCCCAAAGTGCGGTCTCTGCGCATTACAATTGTTAGTCGCAGCCACTGGTCTTTCTTCATCAAAGCCTCCGCTGACTTTGTTTCATCTTTAAGTTAGCGGTTTAGCGTAATACGGACAGCTCGCGCCTCAAACAGACCCTCCAAGAACAAGGGAATAACCCAGCGACATATCAAGACGACTCGTAAAATATGCTTAAATAATTACGAGCTCACCAGTGACTTGAGGAGCGAAGGTTTGAAACGTCTGTCTCCTTGCTCCTAACTTCTCTGTCAATTCGACTGCTCTTTTTTTCAAACAGCCACTACTATTGTTTTTAATATTACATTATTTTCGATGCCCCACTACTTCTGATGATGTATTACTATTAGAGAAAGAGTATGACCGGTATAGAGTGAGATAGATAAATCTACATGCATGGATCATCGTCTCAATACTTGGAGAGTTTTTCGTTGAACCATAAAAACATAGAACTTACTGGGACCCAATAGTTTGACCTCGCTCCTGGACTTTGACCTTCCCGTATTCACACTGACATTTCCAAATAAACACTATTCTTGTAACTATAAGAGATAAGAATTTTCATCGAATAGCGGGTATATGCATTAATGGACTGTGACGGGATCCGATGTTAAAGAGGAAATGGACAAGAGCGGGGGTGGGAAGACGTTGATTATGTCAACAATTATGGGCGGCTTAGTCTCTCGTAGACAGTGATGTGACATGAGTTATAGATCACGATATATGAAGTCTGTTGTTTACCGCGCCCCCAAACCCGTGCTAGAAAATGTTTATGTAATCTTCGGACTTCAAAATCATCTTCATCTCCTCTGAGCGCGATAATTGAAGTATCTTTTCACCTGTTTTTAGAGAGAAAGTATTTCTATTGGATCCTTAAATGTATTATATATATAATTTAGGAGTATCTGAGGCAATGTGGATGCTTTCGCGAAAATTAGGTGCATGTCAAGTTGAGCTCCAAATCACGTGCACCACTTTTGGCTTGATTTCCTACTGACGAGGAAGTCACATAAACACCCATCCTCCCAGCCCCAAATTTTAATTTATATGGTGCCTAAGCTAAATATAACAAATTTCACACTAAAAAGTAGCAAAAGGCCTCTGAGGACCCCGGGCAATGGTAGGTAGGGCCTGATGCCATTCCGGACGGTTTTTCCAGAAATTTTGAAAAAAGCCGGGGCAAAATCCAGACAAAATCGAGGAAATTTTCGAAAAAGCCAGGGCATCTATCCGGACAGAAATTCTGTCTCAGTATCTAGCCAGGTCCACAGTCCGGACATATATCAGTCATACTGGTTCAGCGCTGTTTGTCGAGACCAGAGAGTTGGTGTTCGAGTCCTCTCAATACATTTTTATTTTCATGTGTGGGATTTGTATGCTATTTTATTTCAAGCTCTCGCTTGCAGATTTGAATAGATTTTGCACCCTACAAAAGGTTGACAAGTACTCATTCAAGCTCTCAAAGAAGCAAGGCAGAAATTCTGACAATAACAGTGATTAGGGTGCTATTAGATACCAATTCAAACGAAGCTGCCTGTCTATTGTAGCTATTGCTTTTTGGTGTTGTCTAGATACCTTATATGTTGTTTCCTGCATCCCTGCCTCGTCTGTGGCGATTTTGACAAATTTTGGTGAAAAATAGGCTAGATACTGAGATCCGGACAAAATTTTGGAATTTTGAGGAGGCCAGGCGCAATCCGGACAAAAAGACGCAACCTCTGTCCGGATGAAAGGTACCTTTCTGGGAACAGGCCTCGCCTACCATTGCCCAGGGTCCTGGCCTCTGTCGTCGCGTGAGCTCGACGCGACAATAATTCAAAGTCCGAAGATTACATAATGATTTTCTAGCACGGGTTTGGGGGCGCAGTAAAAACAGGACTATGGGCGGCTGATGTCAAACCATTGGTCCCAAATAGTAGCCTCTCGTCCCTGCGCCTTGCAAAACATACCCTGGTCCTTGCGCGACGCCTACAATCTTGCAGACCTTATTTATGTCACTCACTAATTACCTATCAACCATCAACACTACTATTCTTATAGCGTCTACTAATCTACAGTAAAATTTCTACAAAATAACCAGCCATTGTTTCAACCTCTTCAATGCTAATTCTGAATGAAATTCAATCTCGAGATGTTTGAATATCAGGGACTGATAATGACAGAATGAGAGTCAACCAATACCAGCCCATACCTGATGGCTTTCCGAGGATATTTTGGAATAATCTGTTTTTGGTCAAAATAGATTATTATTGAAATATTGAAACTCAACTTGCTTCGCACTGGATATCAGGTTGGATGAGGCGACACTTAGAACTCAATTTAAGCACTACCCTGTTGATTAAAATTTCCTGGGCTCCTGACGCTGCACCGACAAACTAATACGGTTCCGCTGCAAATTTGAATTGTATTCGCCTGCTCTCCACCAGCTTGGTGAATTGAGTCATAGGTAACCTCTTCAGCGCCTCCTCCAAATTATCATCATCCAACTCTGAATCGTCATACTTGATAACGCTGATCGAAAGGGAAACCTCCTTCAACGCTGGCCAGTCCTCAGGAGATCTCATTAATACATTATCCAGCTCACCCCACTTGTCTCCTCGCTTACAATCAGAGCCGAAGTCTATCCATATCACCAGTTTGATTGTTTCAAACATATTTTGGCCAGCCAATTTCTCGAGCTCGTGGCACAAACCAGAGAGGGGGTCGTCGTACCCTTGATCAGCATCAATACGAGTTTCGATACGGATATCCTTTAAAGTGGGCAAGGAAGGCCTTAACATGGAAAATAGCCCCGCCAAACTGGAACTAGACGAATGATTGCCGCCTCCAATATCTCAGACTACCAGAGCACATCAAGTGGGTGATGAAGATGAGGATGTAAGAGACATACCAGATAAATCAATCTCACAGATGTTTCTGCAAAGCCCAAAGAGCTCCTTCATCAAATCGAGTCGTGCAACTTTGGCCACAATCTTCTTTAATGAGGAGAAATCGATTATGGGTTTTCCATCAGGTCGTCGGGCGTGACACAATTGCTGTACACAGCTGACATTCCGCCCTTGTATCGTGAATTCTTCAAGCATCACCGGTGTGGTGGGTAATGCCTCCAGAAATCCCCCAACATCAGTTGAACACTCTAAAAACGCCTTCTGCAAATTTTTTAGATTGACACAGCCTGCCAAATCTGCCAAAGAGAAGTTCTGGATTGCGAATAGACAGATGGTGGTGAGTGTCGGAAGATGGAGCAGAGGTAAGAGAACCTTTTGCGTGCGTGGCAACTTCCAATTGAGCTTTTTACCTGGTATGGTGACTGAATAGTACATGTTTAGCATCCGTAACCTCACCAGTTTCTTGAACAGGGATAAGAGCCATCTCTTTGTGAGAGTCTCCAGTAGGTTGACATGGTAATCCAGTTTCTGAATGTACACAGCTAGATGTGGTGACTTCGAGAGAAGGTAGTTGAGATCACTTGTGGTATTAGAAGGGGGATATCGTTCATTTAGAGTCACAGATGCAAAAATATGATTTCTGCACAGTGGGAGTATGGAATGACAGACAAGCGTGCAGGCTTTGGTTGAGGAGAGCTTGCTATCATCCTTGGTGGATACTTGGTTGACAATCTCTCCTATTACTTCCAGAGGTAAGCTAGGATTGTTTGCCATTGGAAGGTGAAATGACTGTGACACCCATCATCTGCGATGAGCAAGTCCTCGTTCCTCGGACTTGCTCATTATCGGATAAGATAATGCCCAGCATCAGAACAGCTTCTTCTTTCGAAATCATATGCGTAAATAATGAATAAATGAATTGCGATAGGGAGTGCTTCTCCCCATCGCCTTGGACCTGGTTCTGACACAGGAAAAAACCATTTACAAGTCCTCATAAGAAATTTTTCAACCCACCCACCATCCCTTCAGCGTCTGGTACAGCTGGTTGGTTTCGGCACTTGTTTGCCACAATCGTACTCACCAGACGCTCAGATCTTGCTCGGACTCCCCTTCAGATTATTTCTGAATTGGTTTGGATCAAATGATTAGGCCGCTATCTCAGGCCAATCAAATCTCTCCCAAAAGACTACGCCCAGCTCAGGCTATGGCCAAATCTTTCGGCGCAATTGGGACCATGCACAGACCAATCCCCTTCGCCTTCTGAGATCCAAACTTGAGGAGCCCAGGCAAGCCCTAGGCACAAACAAGAAATTTGTACCCATGGATTCCTTGTCTCATCATTCTCCACTAGCAACTCTAACATTTATATTTGTCTAAGACGTGACAGTTAACTTATCTGAAAATTTGTAGAGGCAAGTCGCGCAGCTTACACTAATGATGAACAAGTTCAGATTTTGATCTTCAAGCATCTCACACAAACGATTCCAACAATCTTACCTTCATCAGTATCGTCCAACTTCCCGCCCAATTGCGGATGCCATCACATAAACTTTACCTTTCCGGAATGACTCGTTCATTTATATTCGAGGACTCCATACTCGTCGTAGGACGGCTCATGCAATCATTCTTTTCCGAAACTCTGACTGTCCTCCACCTCACCGAATGCTGGAACGTTCCATTAACTCTTTTCTTCGTTTTCCCTTGGCTGAGAGAAATATTTATGCAAGAGCTACCTCAATTCGGAGAGCCTCATCAAACAGATATCACCCCACCGTCCTAGGTTCCGTAGTGATGCCAAAGTTCGGTTCCGAACTGATGCAAGAACCGAGAACCGAAAGAACCGAACCGTCGGTTCAGGTTCAGTTCAGTTCGGTCCAAAGATCTTGGGCTGTCGGTCCGGTTCTCGGTTCTCACATTTCTGAGATTTTGAGAACCGGGTTCGAACCGGTTCGAACCGAACTTTTTGTCAATATTTTTCTCTAATTTTTCTGGCCGGAATTGAATTTATAGTCTATAAAATAAGATATCGTTGTTAGGCGCTAGACCCGATGTTTTGGGAGTCGGAGTTTGAAAACTCTGATTGCTTCAAACAACGCTCCCCGAGCGCTTAGCTATCGACCGACAACACCAACAATGCTTACAACAAACAATGGCAACAACTCCTTACCGCAGGAGTTATCTTTGGTAAGTCTCTTATTTTAATATACTATGACAATACACAGCGCTGACAATGACAGGGACAACTTGCAACAACAAGCAACAAGCACAACGGTGACTCGGATGGGTAGTACAACGATGGTAAGTAACTAAGCACCCCCCGGGAAGTTTTTTTCTGATATTAAAATTAAATTCTAATGTAATCTGGGACAGACAAATGATGACGATACAAGAACGAACATGAACTGGAAATTGGAAGATGGGAGAGGGCATCCGGGTGGGCAAGGGTGTCAAGACGGACGAAGCAGATCATTCAAATATTATTGAACATTTTGTCCGTAAGTTGGCATTTTTGTCATCTCTTATCAAGCTAAAGGAGCTTGTAGATGACGTTATACTTACCATCAATAGTCTGGTAACTCTTTCTCGTACCTCACGACGCCCCACTTTCGGATCCATCTTTCTCCTTAATAACAACATATCTTACTTGCGGCTACACCTACTAGAGTCCAGCAACCCTAATCTCTCTACCTTCATCCCAAAACCCGTTGAAGAAGCACTTAACTCCAATTTCCTCATCGCAAAAGCCGAGTATTTCGACTCCAACTTCTCACCTTTGATGCAGGCACTTTCGGAAGATCCTAGGGACAAGTCCAATCGGGCAGGAGAAATTCACACAATTCTTTGATCTATTAGATGAGGTTGTCGAACGGCATAAGCTGGTAGACGTCGTCTTCTAACACTACTAGTGTTAGAAGATGACGTTGATGGAAGAGATGCAATCAGAGACAAAGTTGTCATGGTTGTCATACCTTCGTTCTAGAAGTTTACGCAGAAACAAAGAGATAAGGAATTTAGCAAGAGTATGTTGCTTCGTCATACCTCTCCTTGCATTTTAAAATTTATTTAATCTTTTATGTGCCTTTAGATCCTCAGAAATGTGAGTCGAATCCACTGAATATGCATGACGGTCAAGCTGAATTGACATTTTAATAGATATTAAACGAACTGTGGAAGACATTGAAAGCCAGCTAAGGAACTTATTCCAACGATAACAAATCTTGGTTTCTGCGGTCGTACATCGTGCATTTCGCATTACTGCTCTTAGTCGCCGTTGTTTACTTGCAACTGCTGTCCAAGACTAAGACACAACAAGCAAATGAACGAACAACGACAAACAAATAAATGACAACGAACAAATCAATGAACAATGAACAAATGAACGAACAACAACGCCGTCCCGGAAATTAGCAGTAATAATTTATTAAACTAAAATAATGTACCCCAGCACCCATCGCATTGAAACAATATAAGTTATGAGATTTTTTTTCTCAGTTCAACAGTTCGAACCGGTACTAGAACCAGACTGAACCGACAGAACCGGTTCTATCGGTTCTGGTTCTGGTTCCGGTTCAGTTCAGCAAGAGAGCCTTCAGTTCGGTTCTCGGTTCTTCAAAAATGGTTGAAGAACCGAACTGAACCGAACTTTGGCATCACTAAGGTTCCGTACGGGCAAGAACGGTGAGTGTGGATCTTTTTATCGACATGAAGCAAATTTGAAGGGTTTCTCAACAAGACAAACAACTCCCTCTCGCTGGCCTCATAGATATTTCACACCTGCGCGTCTCTGCGCTCCACGCCATTATCCAGTGATGCGCAAGAGTTCGTGGTTTTGGCAATATCAACCTCGTCCTCAGTACGATACCGACATCCAATGAAGCCACAAACCTTTTATTTGATCTTACCATCGCCGGTGAGCACCCTTTTGATAGATGTTTCAACGAAGATTGGGTCGGAATCTGGGGCGAAGTCGCACAGATTTCTGCAAGGAAACCTCTCGAGTTGAATTTAGAGACCTCGGTGCGTCCGCCCAATACCCACCTCACAGACAAGATGAACTGTACAAGCGTATTACAGGGAGGATACTTTCAAACTATCCAAATATTGATACCCACATGTGGCATCCTTGTTTAGAGACCTAATCTCATTTCCGGAGTTTAGGTTGGCAATGGTTGGATGGTGTTTCCGCTTTTGGGCTGCCCCGAGGGTATCTTTGACTTCGTGTTTGCTCCTTACTGACTGTAACTTGAATGGATTTGACATCTCGAAATATATCTCATGGATTATGGTCATCCATATTAAAAAAACAGGTGTCGATATATCACTCGAGCAATTACATCAGGAAAAATGATTTTGGCCCTAGGTAGCCTTGGGTAATTTGTTAGTATCACATCACTACTCAGGACATCCCAGGACACCCCAGGACACCCCAGGACACCTCAGGACATCCTAGAGCAGCACAGGTAAAATTTTGAGTGTCACCCATTTTCTCAGGACACCTTTAGTGTATCCTGGTGCATTGACCATCTGGACCAAATCACATCAGGAGGCCCTGGGAGTCCCTTAGAATTTATGAATTTTGCTAGAAAATCTTTAACCGCCGCGTCCAAAAAAGTATTTTGCAGTTTTCTCAATAAGGAGAGCTGCTATTAATATAATTTAAACATATTCAGGGTCCTAAAACAATTCTCTACCATCTTTAAAAAATTTCCTTTTTTGGAATTTATGTAATCTACCCTGACCCAGCACCATATGCTTGAAATCATGCTTATCTGTGATCATGTGACCAATGGTCTGTGCGCCATCCAAAAGATATCATCAGGAAAAATGACTTGTGCCCTAGGCCGTCCTGAAATGTCCTGGGGTGCCCCAGGCAGCTCAGGGCGCTCAGGTCAAGAGGTCGCCCTGGGGTGCAAGTTACCTATGTATGAAAAGTCTTAGGCTGTCCTGGGGCAACCTGAGGCAACCTGAGAGCGTCCTGAGGCAACCTGAGAGCGTCCTGAGGCAACCTGAGGCAACCTGAGAGCATCCTGAGGCAACCTGAGAGCATCCTGAGGCAGCCTTAGTCCCTTTGGATCTGATGCTAGAAAACATATATAAACCAGATATTTGAGTGGTCTCACACAACAGAATAATAATAATAACAATAAAATTATATTCAATTATTCTAAACATCATATAGTACTAGTAATAAAATAATAATAAAATAGTGATACATAAATATACTAGTATAATACTGGGGAAGTAGGAAATAAGAAAACAAAATTGTGGGTGGTTTATATATCTTTTGGATGGCGCACAGACCATTGGTCACATGATCACAGATAAGCATGATTTCAAGCATATGGTGCTGGGTCAGGGTAGATTACATAAATTCCAAAAAAGGAAATTTTTTAAAGATGGTAGAGAATTGTTTTAGGACCCTGAATATGTTTAAATTATATTAATAGCAGCTCTCCTTATTGAGAAAACTGCAAAATACTTTTTTGGACGCAGCGGTTAAAGAGTTTCTAGCAAAATTCATAAATTCTAAGGGACTCCCAGGGCCTCCTGATGTGATTTGGTCCAGATGGTCAATGCACCAGGATACACTAAAGGTGTCCTGAGAAAATGGGTGACACTCAAAATTTTACCTGTGCTGCTCCAGGATGTCCTGAGGTGTCCTGAGGTGTCCTGGGGTGTCCTGGGGGTGTCCTGAGTAGTGATGTGATACTAACAAATTACCCAAGGCTACCTAGGGCCAAAATCATTTTTCCTGATGTCACCAATGTACATTGCATCAGTAGCTCTTCCACCATTGCCAGTTGTATCTGATAGTTGTCATAAACTGTGGTAGCCCATTGTACCATCTCAGTAGTCTGTGGTAGCCCATTGCACCATCTCAGTAGTCTGTAGTAGCATATTCCACTATCTCAGGAGTTGCTAGTAGATTCAACATAAATATCAATTGCTCAGATTGCACCCACACTAGCATCAGTTGTTCACATATTCTTCACTTAATTTCTGTTGCATGATCAAGTTGCAAGTAAGTTACAGTATTCTAGTTGTAGGCTTATGGTTTTTTTAAATTTATTTCAACTTCATTTCTGTTTTGGGCTTATATTATCTGTAAGTGGAGATGCTCTGAGGTAAAACAAAATCTTACATAAGACAAGTGTTGACCAACAATTCCCAAATTGAAAACCTGAATTAAAAGGCATATCAGATTTTTCTGACAGAGGTACTTACAAGAGAAGATGGACAAACCAAAGTGGCTGTGTCATCAAGACAAATTCTCTAAGTTCAAAACCGCCCAAACAGCAAACATTGATGCCAAACAAACAGTAACATCATACGACCAATCTTTTTTTTTCTTCCCACCCATCCCTTCTACAGCGACAACAACAGCCACAGTACCAACAACAACCCCCTTCAACAAAACACCCCCCATGGGGTACTTTTATTTCTTTCTGACAACTTATAATGCTAATGACAATGTCCCCCTTCACCGGGAGGATTTTCCTACTTTCTACTAGATTACTACGACATTGAATCTGATGATTCAATGTCGTCACCATCACCATTGCCATCACCACACTTCGCCAGCAACCACGACTAACCACACCACATCACATGTCCACGAATGTGTCCACAACCATGCCACGACACATGCATGCGACGACCGCCATGTCACACCCTCCACGACCACACCTCGTCATGTCACACAACGATGACAACAACCACAAACGTGTCCACGACTGCATCCACCTCACCACCTTATATGACGACGATGACCATTACAACAACAACCACGAGGCCACCAGCACAGCCTCATGTTGATGATATGGTTGACAAACACGATGACCCCCACCAGGGGGGTTGTATTATTTTTTATTTACTATGGAACGCAGCGACGGGAATCTTCAGGAGTCTGGTGGAGTGATCTAGCATTTTACATATCATATCATGAGTTTTATTTGTAATATATATTATTCAATGAATTATCTTCCAAATACCATGTCTCAGTACCACATATAGCCCTGTTAGCCCCCATAGTTTGAAAAGTACTGAAGGATATATACAGCAGGGTGAAACTATCTAAACATGGTAGTACCAGTAGCTCCTATAGCCTGAATCTATTGAGAGGTATCCACAGCTACCTATACCAAGCAAACAGCTACTATGTCTACTCATGTCTACTGAGACCTTGCAAGAAGCTATGTATGGGGGGACTTGTGTACCAGAATATTCAAACTACTGTGACTATATACAGCTACATATACAAGTTATTTCTTCCTGATGTAGAGTTAAGCTACGCAATGTTGGGACAGTCGCTGACTGAAAGTCGAAGGTCAGGTCACACAGATGTCAGCTCAATGTCAGCGGTGACTAGTCAGTTACTACTATGCAACGTTTCTACTTAGTATCAAGATGTGTTATCCTAGGCTTCGTTTGAGCATTAATTAAAAGACGTGTTGGATGTGGGAAGCAACATGCCATGATCTGTTTGCGGTATTATATAATAATATTATATGTCCTTCTGACCTGTCGTATCAGGTTCTAAGTTACTAGACAAGACTCGGATCGGACCTTTTATACTTGAAAACAGGGGTCAGTGTGTTGTGCTTATTGGATAGTGATGTTAATACTACTCCAATCAGATCCACGCCGCCCTCGGGGCTGGTTTGGAACACTGAGTGTAAGACTTGTCCAAGTTGGTTGGAACCTTGGTTGGGGCACTTCAGTTGTCATTGATGATTGGTACAATATGGGTAGATGAATTCTAGAGTTGGAAGTACACGGTCACCCATAGTCTGGCCTCCTGAATCGACATCGGACCGAGAAAACACCCCCAAAGCTTGGGTGAGGGTTTATATACTGTACACCTCTATCGAAAGAGCTCTCATTGTTTCCAAACTCGAAACCACAGGTGTGTAATTTTGTTCCCAACTCATCTTTTCTCTGAACCAGCCTTGACATCGTAATTTCAGAACAACAATTCCGTTTATACACTCGTCGTAGGACCTCACCCCATACATTAATCGTCCACGCCGATGTCTAACTACCCCTTGTCAAGGATAGGGAACAATGAGTGGTCACTCAATGTTTGATGCTGCCATCTCGCCTTGGGTGCGAGAACACCCTGACCTTGCCCTCCAAGTTCTCGACAATGTACTACGTGGCAATCAAAATTATGCCACGTGCGATATTGAATACAGGACTGACGATGTAACAGATTATCGTGGACAATTTGTGCCTGCAGGTGCTGAACGTCTCGTCCATTGGACTGACATCGAGCCAAGTACTATCTTCGAAGAAGGCTTGGTTCCTCAGGAGCAAGGAGACCTGTTATCTGTTGATCACAGAGCTCTAGACATTGGCGCCTATGTCGACAACTCTCGCGCCGCGCGAACCGTATTCGTCTCTGCGGCACGTTATTACCTCGCACCTAACGGACGCCCTGCACGATGGGAACCCCATCAGAGAGCCAACCTATACGAGTATGAAATCTACGCCCACGGTGGCATTGATATCAATCTTTCCCTGGGAAGTCGGCATTGATTTTGGAACCAACGGGAAGTAGCTTTTGTTGGCGGCATCAGGCCCCAATTTATTCAATCCGCACGTCAGCATGATGCCAATGATTGCATCGTCTGTATCTGGGTAAACGGTAGATTCAACTCCAGAACAAACAGGGTGTACCGTCAGCCTGATCTTGTGCAATTACCACCCATTATCCGTCGAAGAGGAATAGCAAAAGGAATTGGCCTGACCGTAGGCAGCCAAGGCCTCCCCCGAGCCATGACGAACTGCGTTGCCGTCGGTCCACAAACCAAACCTATGAGAATATTATGTGAAGGGATGGCGAACCCGTTGAAGACAATCTGTTGGTGGGCGATTTTGAGGTGCAACCGACGAGAGCAGTCTTCTCTGTCCCAGATGAGCCCTAGCAAGCATATTTCTTCGCCTTCAATCAATATATCAGAATCAGATTTACTCCCAGAAAAGTCAACGATACGATCATGAATGGACTGAAACCCATTGTTGACGAGTGGCCTTCATTGCTGGATGCCGGTTTTAGTATAATTGACGCTGTCGTCCCAAGCCCAAATGGCCATGGAGAAACCTACTTCTTCTCTGGAACTCAATATGCTCTTGTGAAGGTTGTCCCTGGTACGACCGACGACCGCATCATCAACGGACCAAAGAGCATTTCCACAGAATGGCCGTCCCTTTGACAGGCTGGATTCGACACTGTGGATGCTGCTTTTCCAAGCCCAGGTGGTAAAAACGAGATTTACTTTTTTTCTGGAATGAAGTATTGCCCTAATTAAAGTTGAACCCGGCACACATAGTGATAAGCTCATTGATGGACCAAAGACCATTGCAACAGAATGACCATCACTTTGCAAGGCAGGCTTCAACACTGTAGATGCTGTACTTCCAAGTCCAGAAGGGAACGGAAAGACTTACTTCTTTTCTGGTTTGCAATACACCCTGATAAAGGTTACACCGGGTACAACTAACGATACGGTCATTCTCGGACCCAAGAGTGTCGCCACCGAATGGCCATCCCTTCGTCAAGCCGGATTCTACTGATGGACTGTTTGGGTGATTCATCAGGGAAAAGTTCCTTGAGTCAATAGTTACCAGTAGCCACAGCGTTTTGGATTTTTCGAGTACACAAGTCCCCTAGTGCCTGGTTTCCGAACTTTGAGTCCGTAGTCCATAGTCAGCCTGTTAGCTATCAGTGCCTTTCTGTATGTGATATATGTTTGTTTGTTGTATCAAATGCCTTTGTGTCTACAGAATTTGGGGCTACGTAAGACTGACACACGCCTGATAGGTCAAAATGCGAGACCATGCGTGCTAACAACGGCCTCGAGGCTCGACTTCAACTATGGGGCTCTACTTTCCGCATTCAATTATCATGATTGATGCTGATAAACCCCTTTATCTACAAGAAATCAGGTCAAAACACAGTACCAGATATGTATACATATACCTACATGCAAACTTGGTCATAATAATAATTGCCTCCCCCGTTATCAATGGAACAACTTTGGGCTACCAGGTTGACCTTTTTTGGGATCTTTCTGAAGGTTCTGGAAAGGGGACTTTGTCGGTAGCGGGGCTAAAGTAAAAGTTATGGGATCAGACCTATAATTTAGTATGAAAAACTAAAAAATGTCTATGTATGTATAAGAAATAATCGAACCAAATATCTTTGTTATCTAAGTATAGAGCAAAATTTCTTCCACCTGAAGGGGTGTCTGAATAATTTCGGCAAAGTGGAGTACTTCAGCTCGGGTCTGCTTCTGGCTTGTGCCACAGGCAGGAGCAGATGGCGGAAGTAACCTTTAAACATAATGGTGAGGGTTGCCAGTGCCCGTGGGAGTATGGCAGATGCCAGTGTCACGCGCGCACTCCAGCCAAACTGCCAGACAGTCTGGTTTGCCTTCTTGGTATATCGCGAATCAATCTTCCTTATCGCCATCGATTGTTCTGATCAATACCATGCTTATAAAATAGCCTGCATCTTGAAGTTAGCTTTCAGTACTGCACGGATAAACCACATCTACCCCGCCATCTGCTACGCTCAGGCTATTCATGCATTTCCACTTTCCCCATCTTGAATCCTTTACTAATATCGTTGATCAGGTCAAAGATATTGAAGCATTATAAACATGAGGAGTTCGAAGCTCATCAGGTATAAAAAATTTAATCTTCTTCATGAGCCCGTTATCGATACTGAATTATGATAATGTGTTTCTAGATTTTCGGAAAGGCCGGCGGTCGTCAACCTAAAGGTCTTCCCGAGACCATTGATCCAGTACGGTTAATAAATATCCATAGTAGAGTGACCCTGGGATTAACTGGTTTGTATAGGATGAAGAGACAGTGCCTGGAATTGAACATCTTGGCTGGCGTCATTCATGGCTCAGATTGTGCTATGGTCAACAGCCTCTTTAGCTACACCAACTCTCATGAATGGGAGAGTTGGCTACCACTGGCAGTCACAATTACCGTCAGTAACTGTGTCCATTGTAAAACTATCAGGAGCTAATGTATTTTGTCGTATAGGTTCCTTCGATACTAGTCGTGTAAGCTAAGATATTTTTTCCTCAGATTTTTTTTTCCTCGGTCATGGGCCCTCATGGCCCATGACCGAGGAAAAAAAAATCTGTCATTCAAAAAAGTGTGCCATGAGTCATGGCACACTTTTTTGAATGGCGGTTGTCAATTTGGTAGCGTTTTGCGGAACAACTCTGTTTTCTCTTCAACTTCAAGTTACCAGTGACTTCCAATGCTCAACCGCACCCGACAGAGGTTCCCACAGAAATGAAAATGAATACAAGGTAAACCACCAATGCAAATCTCTGAAGTAAAACAACTGGCGGCAAAACACCGTTAAAGACTACCACTAAAGCCTGGAACAATCCAGAATTGTGCAGAAGAATTCTTCTGCATGGTTTCTGATTGGTTCGGCTGACTTTTCCACAAACACAGGCTCCAGAGTAATTCCTTCCTCACCTACTCCTCATCCTTCTTTCTAAATCAATTTCCTCAATGCCATTTTAAAGGGTATCCAAAACGTGTCTTTAATGCCTTCATGGATCATGAAGGCATCAAAGACACATTTTTGCCATAAATGTCGGACCCTCCCCCGACAATTAAGACTGAAACACACCTGATAGGTCAGAACATGAGACCATGGGCGTCACGTCTCGTCTATCGTTCAATTGGCTTTTCGCTCTTTTCTCCTTATCTGTTTGTTGTCTAGGGCCCTGAGTGGGCTGGTCAAACAACAATGTCAAGACCCACATCGCGACCATTGACACGTATGCTCTTCTCAGTATGTTGTATGTTTTCTTGCTATGCGTTGATATGTCTGGGGATATGCCCCTTTTGATCTTGCACAAGCCTCGACTTCGACTGGCGAGGCTTTTTGTGGTTATACCATAATCACTTTCTGTCTTGATTAAATTCCTAATTCACTTAGCAATTTATTGGACGACTGTGAGCATCCGAAGCATCCGCGTCAAAATTGCAAGGGGGAGACCAGTCCACACCACTATCTGAATTTCCACTTGTTCACTGTTCCGAACCCTGTCGACACATAACCGCAAGTCTCGACTCCCAGCAAGTCCCATACCTCAGCAGTGTTTGTGCTACTGAGATATGAATAATAAATGAGTATTTCACACCCAGATACAAAAGCATAGTAATTATGAACATGAACCTTTCGTGATAGCCGTTTCGTCTCAGGACTAGTAGTGAAGTTGGATTCCTTCATGGTCAACCTCAAGTTGAATGTTCATTGCATCACAGGGGACTGGGACGGGAAGGTCTGATGTAGGTGGAGAAATAGGGCGATAAGAGGCCACCGCTCGAACTCCAAGTCAAGAACTCGGAAGAGTGCAGTTAGAGATTTGTTTGCTTGAGAAATGAAAGGCAGTGAGGTTTTGAGCTCAAAGTTGGAGATGGCAAGCCACATATTTTCAGCTTTCAGCAGCGGCGGTAGGCGCAGGCCTGGTATATGAAATGATTTGGTATAAGTAGAATTCCTAGGCATTGTGATGCCAAGAACTATGTTAATACAAGCAGGAATATGACAGAAATGGGAAAAAAACCTAGGTTTTCTCTTCTTTCTCAGTGGAAGCGTGGCCCACCTTTCGTCAGGATCTTCGGTAGAGTACTGATATGCGTCACGTTTCATATATGATTTCATCTGTGTGAAACTGGAGGGCAAATCATTGGGTATTCGCCTCCTTGCAAGGTGGTTACAGGGTTTGGGAATGTACTTGAGATAAGTGACGGAGATGAAAGTAAACTCGCTGGTCGGACTTCGACGTGCTGACGCTGATTGAGAGACTTGGTTGGGTGCAAAGGTTTCAAAGTAGAAACAAAAGACGGAGATGGAAGTAAACTCGCTTGTTGGGCTTCAAGGCTGAGTACGAAGGTTTTGAAGCCAGAGAATGTTGGGAAATCTGTTACAATTGTGTACAAGTATATGCCATATTATTGGCTTCTGCAAGGAGTCAGGACTGTGCATCGGCGATATCCGGCTGTTAGGCAGAGTCAGTAGTGGTGCACCGTAGATATACTTTAGGTTGACGGTCAAAAATAAGCGGGGCTTGGGCATAAGACGTCTGGCCAATTCTTACCGTATGCCTAAGCTGATATGCTTCAAAAAACTAGATGTAGTTCGGAATCCGCCTTTACGTCGACAATTTGTGTTTGTCACGTGAAATATTCACTTGAGATATTTTTAGAAGATCATAAATGTTGTCAACAGTTTGTACCTGGCACCTAGTCCTGTTTTTACCGCACCCCCAAACCCGTGCTAGAAAATCATTATGTAATCTTTGGACTTTGAATTATTGTCGTGTCGAGCTCACGTGACGACAGAGGCCTTTTGCTACTTTTTAGTGTGAAAGTTGTTATATTTAGCTTAGGCACCATATAAATTAAAATTTGGGGCTGGGAGGATGGGTGTTTATGTGACTTCCTCGTCAGTAGGAAATCAAGCCAAAAGTGGTGCACGTGATTTGGAGCTCAACTTGACATGCACCTAATTTTCGCGAAAGCATCCACATTGCCTCAGATACTCCTAAATTATATATATAATACATTTAAGGATCCAATAGAAATACTTTCTCTCTAAAAACAGGTGAAAAGATACTTCAATTATCGCGCTCAGAGGAGATGAAGATGATTTCGAAGTCCAAAGATTACATAAACATTTTCTAGCACAGGTTTGGGGGCACGGTAAACAACAGACTTCATATATCGTGATCTATAACTCATGTCACATCACATATATCGAAGCTGTCTACAAGAGACTACCTGGCACCTGCGATTTGGACACCGTAATGACAGCTAACGTTAGCAGAACATATAGTCTAATAAGCTGTACATCATTTGACAGCGTATCCTGTCGTAGGTAACAATATGCGGTCTGTGTTATTATATTCAACTCATACTTATATGTGCAACATGATAAGTTGGTCATGAATTCCGGGAGCTTAGCCAGTTACAGGTGACAATGGGCAGGCCATCTTGTTGAACGCATACTACACACCATCTAATTGGATCTCATATGGTAGACGGTCAGAGCACAATAATTATTAACAACTCAATTGACAACAATGACAACCACAATGCAAGATGCATCCCCACGTTTATCCCATGCGTGTTCTTGAGGCACTGCCCAGGCTTGAACGTGCTCAAATTTCTGACTTTTCGCCAAAGCCCATTTAAATCTTGACTGATTGAACTATTATTTGGCAGAAAAATAATTTGAACAGACAACAGAAGGGCTAACAGCCACGCTAACAACGGCCTTGAGGCTCAACTTCAACTATGGGGCTCTACTTTCCGCATTCAAATACAATGGTTGATACTGATAAACCCTTTCTCGACAAGAATCACGTCAAAATACGTACAAGTTAGCCAAACTTGTGACAATCTTCATTGTGCCACAGGGTAAATATCGACAAAACAGTCACATCTAATTCAATCTAGATTGAGCCTGCACAGGAAGGTCAGGGTGACTCGGGTATATAAAAACCAACCCTCACTGGATCCAAAAAGACCAACTCTTCATGTTTCCCAGAAACTTTCAGACCTCTGTCTATACCGCCCAAGCAAGTGTTTGTCCCTCGGACATCGCTCTGGCAGTGGGCGACCCTTCTCCGGTAAACTGTGTCCATTGTAAAACTGTCAGTAGCCTGAGCTAACTCATTTTGTCATATAACCTATATAGGTTCTAGATACTACATTTGATGCTCGCGTAAGCTATAATATTTTTTCCTTCATCATGCCAGTGGTACACTTTTTGAATAACAATTGTCAATTTTGTAGTGTTTCGCCGAACAATTCGGCACTATATTCTCACCACCTCGTTTGAGGTCCCCTCAAACACAACAACTGGCAATACAACAGGGTAAACGAAAACAACCGCCGCCAAATCCCCATCGAAAAAAGAGGTGAAATTCTTCTGCACAGTTGAGGGTTGCTCAGCAGATTTCACTGCCAAACAAAGGCTCGAGGGTAATTCCTTCCACAACTACTTATTTATCCTTCTTTCTAAATCAATTTCCTCAATGCAGGTCATATACAAGCGATTCATAAAGGCATTAAAGACCAGTTTTGTTGGGCCTCAGGATGTCAATACATGAGTGCAAACAAGAGGGACGTCAAGCGACATTTTGAGAACAAGCACACCCATTCAATTTTAAAGTTGAAGAAAAAATGTGCCCAAAAGGTCAGAACGTGAGGCCATGGGCGCAATTCGCTTTTTCCCTTTTTGTTCTATCTCCCTGTTGTTTAGGACCTTGACATTTGTTTTACCAGGGCCCACATTGTGACCATTATCTGCGTGATATGTATGCTCCCCCCAATATGTTTGGGTTCAAATATCTTGTCTTGCTTGCCCAATGTGATGTCAACTGCATGTTGATATGCCCCTTTGATCTTGTACAAGCCTCAACTGATTGAGGCTCTCGTAGTTCAGAATCACATGTATACCTTAATCTTTTTGTTTTCAAAATATATGTTGGACAATAGTCTCGAAACCAGACGTTACAGCTACGTTCCGTTGTCCATTTTAACGAGCTGTTCACTTACATTGTCGACCACCTAGCAAAGCTCCCATTCTCGAACTAACATATCTATACTTTATCCTTTGTTGATAGGGTATTCACTCGGTTACATCATCTTCAAGCACCTCCACTTGGGCTGGACCAAGGGTAGAATATCCAGGATGCTGGAAAGGATGAGACAAGCCATCATTCACCAACTGAGTACGCGTGGTTAAACTCTCCATCTCACTGTTACGGCGACTATAAGCTTGCACTCACGTTCGGTGCTGGGCCAATAGACCAAGTAACTATGGACTGTTATACAACTGCAATCGTATTCAACAAGTTGAGACTGAGGACGGCAGGTTCTGAGCAAGCTGTGTAGATTAAGACTGTAGAAATACAAAGGTCTGAACTAGGGATCATGGCTATGGGTATGGCTCTTATATACTAAGGAGTCGAGTCAGAGATAAGGGAATGGTCCGTGCTAAGAGTATGAGTCGGTACGATTCAGAGATAGAGGGAACAGAAGTGATAGCTAAGTATAGTACATGGAAGGTTTTAGGGCAAAGGGTAAGTAGGGAAAGAGGTGGTGTAAGAAGGGAACGATGAAGGAAGATGCAATGTACAGTAAAGAAAGGGGAGAAAAAGGAATGGGGGCCATGCGCGTACCAGACATTCATAACACTCACACAAATGAGATGTGACGATCTTACCTTTATCAGCATCGTCCAACTCCCTGCCAAATCGTTGATGCCTCCACATAAACTTCACCTTTCCAGAATGACGCATTCATTTATATTCGAGGACCCCATATTCAGGATGGTTCATGCAATCATTCTTGTCCAAAACTCTGACTGTACTGAGAGGAACCTACAATAAATACTCCAACGAGCAGTGTTCTGGCCAAGAGTTGCCAGCACTGAAACATCTGAGCTACCGCAATTTGGAGAGCTTCATCAACCAGATGACCGCCCCGCCATCTAGGTTCTATACAGCAGTTGTCGTTTGATCAAAACTGCGTGTTCTGAAGCAATGTCCGCATGAGAAGAATTAGCGTTTTCAACCTATCCTTGATGGTGCTTGCAACACACTGGAGGAATTGCAAGTGGACTGGGGCTGTTAAGTTTTGTTACATTCCGTCATACATTACTCCGGTCCAGCTCCGTTGGAGCTGTTTCCGGTAGTCCATACTCCGTACCGTGCCTTCCCTTATATCCCGAACTACTCCTTCTATGTTCAACTCCGAGACTTCTCCGTGACATTCCGGTTCCTCCGCCTATACTCCAAACCCGTTATCACTTCTTCGCCACTACCACTATTCTTTGTCATCATCTTTCCCACTATCAGTCAGCACACCAGCCATGGATTATTCACCCAAGAATGCAGGACCTTTCCCGGGAGCAGAACGCAGCACTTATATTTATATTCTATATTTCGGTTGCAATTCTCTTTATATTTAAAGTACTCGAACTTGTATGTTTTCCCCTAGTTTGAATATCAACTTAGTTCCCCTCCTCTTATTTCCCCTCTAAGTCACTGAGGTCTTCCGACTTGTTACTTTATTCTTCCGTTCCGAAATCAGGACACCTTAGGAGCTGGGCGGCACAGCACATACGCTGAGGCCAACGTCCTTTCCGGGTTACTGTTCCGGTTCCGTTCCGTCCGTTCCGGAGTAACTCCGACGTGACTTCTCCTTTGTTTTAAACTTAACAAGTTTAAAACAAAGGAGAAGTCACGTCGGAGTTACTCCGGAACGGAACCGGAACAGTAACCCGGAAAGGACGTTGGCCTCAGCGTATGTGCTGTGCCGCCCAGCTCCTAAGGTGTCCTGATTTCGGAACGGAAGAAGAAAGTAATAAGTCGGAAGGCCTCAGTGACTTAGAGGAAAAACAAGAGGAGGGGAACTAAGTTGATATTCGAACTAAGGGAAAACATACAAGTTCGAGTACTTTAAATATAAAGAGAATTGCAACCGAAATATAGAATATAAATATAAGTGCTGCGTTCTGCTCCCGGGAAAGGTCCTGCATTCTTGGGTGAATAATCCATGGCTGGTGTGCTGACTGATAGTGGGAAAGATGATGACAAAGAATAGTGGTAGTGGCGAAGAAGTGATAACGGGTTTGGAGTATAGGCGGAGGAACCGGAATGTCACGGAGAAGTCTTGGAGTTGAACAAAGAAGGAGTAGTTCGGGATATAAGGGAAGGCACTGTACGGAGTACGGACTACCGGAAACAGCTCCGACGGAGCTGGACCGGAGTAACGTATGACGGAATGTAACAGGGGCACAAACTGTGAGTGTGGTTCTTTTTATCGACATGAAGAAATTCTCAACACAATAAACATCCCCCTCTTGCTGACCTCGTGAACCCCAGAGATATTTAATGCCTGGAGGTCTTTGCGCTCCACGCCATCATCAACTGTGATACGCAAGAGTCCGTGGTTTTCCATGACATCAACGTACGATACTGACATCCAATAAAGTCACAAACTTCTGATCATCGCCAGTGAGTACACTTTTCAACGGATGTTTGAAGATTGGGTCGAAATCTGGGGAATATAATAGGGACTGTCAAAGTTGACCGTATTCGTATTCGTATTCGTATTTGACTGCATTATATAATATAATTTAAAGTCCAACACACAGCCTTTGCGTCACATCGGATTCACGATAACACTTTGCTCAAGTTCACTATGCCCTCACAAACAGTCCAACTCCTTAACGACTACATAATGTCTATGGTGTTTAGGAAACTATTTACCCCTCCTGAAAGAAGGACAATTGACAGCATATGCAGCAAGAATCTATGCTTGATTTGGATTCTCTCACTG
Organism: Phlegmacium glaucopus; assembly: GCA_015039465.1. Classification (NCBI taxonomy): domain Eukaryota; kingdom Fungi; phylum Basidiomycota; class Agaricomycetes; order Agaricales; family Cortinariaceae; genus Phlegmacium; species Phlegmacium glaucopus. The sequence goes on along the minus strand of MU130396.1, from coordinate 7,228 downwards.
CAATACTTAGTTCTTGTTATCCTAATGGTCGACACCACGTTCCCAAGGCTGGAAACCTTCATTTAGCATGGGAGTATGCCCAGAAAGATCATCATCATTTCATAAACATGCTGGGTATAACTCCAGTGCTCCACTGTTTTTCAAACAATCCTTAATCTCATTGAAGAACATCCTGTATTCACTAGCCTTGGTTGCTTTGGCCATATTGAAATAAGTGTAATATGAAAATGAGTGTGAATTAGAGGAATGGTTTTCGCTGTAGGTGTTGCGTTGAGAGGTATTGAGTTTGACAGCAATGCTGCAGATTATGCAGGTCACAAAATGGTCACAGTTGACTTTGAATTTTATATTATATAATGCGGTCAAATACGAATATGAATATGAATACGGTCAACTTTGACGGTCCCTAATATCACTTACGTTGATTTCATTGACGCCCCAGTGGTTTCTTTCGCAGACCTCGGTTGTCCTTCCTCTGATTTGGCAAGGCACCAATTGTGGGTCTTAAGATCAAAACAATTTCATATTTACTCATCAGCTCATACAATCCATTGCATCGTTCAAGTTGCAAGCAAAATATACAAGTATATGGGCAGGAGACTTGCTTGTTGAACGTCGAGTCTTGACCGCATCGGGAGGACTGGTGGTTTCAGTGTTCAAGCTGATGCTCAAACCAATGTTGGTAACAAATGTTGCACCGTTCTTTAATCTTGTAAACCCCAGGTGGAAGTATTCCAGACATGGTTTGGCGTAATAATAGATGCTACGGCTTGGAGGTTCAAAATGATAGGAGGGAATTTCAAGGGTAGTCTGGGCTGTTGCGCAATCACAGGTTAAAACTTAAGAGCTGCTGGGGAAACATAAGAGTGGAAGGGTTCCATGTGGACAGCCAGCTAAACTGGAAGGCGCAGACTCACGAAGCGATTTCAAAAGCTACAAAATGGATCCTGCTGTACAAGCGCCTCACGAAACCAGCCACAGGCCTCTCAGCAAAGTTCATGAGGAGACTCTACATCACGGTAGCGGTGCCCAAAATGACCTACAGACTCGATGTATGGTACACACCACCACACAAGGAGCAGGGTAAGAGGAGAAACACAGGCTCAGTCAAGGCCCTCAGGGAGTTCGGCAAACTACAATGGATAGCTAGCTTAGCGATAACGGGAACTCTCCGCACAACACCCACAGACCTTCTGGATGCTCATGCAGGCCTCTTACCCATTGATCTATGTCTCAAAAAGATCTGTCATCGTGCACTAATCCGTATCTGTTCCCTCCCCTCTACTAACCCAGTAGCGTTGCAGGTTATGAGATACCACTGCCGGCCAGCGAAAAAACATCTAACTAACATTCAGTATCTTCTACAAATCTTTGGTACCGACCCATCGCTACTGGAAGACATCCCAGCAGCAGCCAAGCCTCCAGGATATAGACTTCCGATCGACACTGTCATTGCCGAAAGCAAGGAAGAATCCATAGAGAACGAATCAAGGGATGATGCCAATATCAGGATATACACCGACGGGTCCAGCCAGAACGGTTATGTGGGGGCTGCGGCAGTCATGTACTACCCAAGGAATGGTATCATCAGCGAACCCTCTAGGATTCTCCGCTACCGGCTGGGGACAGACAAAGAATACTCAGTCTGGGACGCGGAAGCAGTTGGAGGGTTAATGGTGTTATGGCTACTAAGAGGCTCAAACCGGATAAGTCGTCTCCCAATCTCTATCTATTCAGACAGCCAAGTGTTCATTAAGTCGATAGGAGCCCAAAGGGCAATTTCAGGTTATCACTTAGTTGAGGACTTCACCAGGCAGGCCGAATCCCTAGTAGCGCACTCAGAGCCAACAAGACCTCCGGAAAAGATCGTCCTAAGGTGGATAGCGGCTCATGAAAATGTAAAAGGCAACGAAAGGGCAGACCAGGAAGCGAAGAAGGCAGCAGCGGGCGCAGCTATACCGGTGGAACACCTACCACACTCACTGCGACAGTCACTCCCACTCAGCACAGGCATCTTGAAAACCCAATACATGTACCAGTTGAAAGTCGAATGGAAGGACAAATGGAATATCTCTCCATGAAAAGAACGTTTCAACAACATAGATCCAGCCTTTCCTTTTAACAAGTTTCAAAAAATGCTAGAAGGCCTTACTCGTCCCCAAAGCAGCCTGATTATCCAGCTACAAACAAATCACATCCCCCTGAACGCTTATCTCCACAGAATAGGTAAATCCAACTCCAAACGGTGCAATTCCTGTTGGAGAATGCGCCAAGAGGATGTGACCGAGACGGTCATCCACTTTCTCTTCGAATGCCCCTCTTTCGACTATGAAAGACATGACCTTGATTGTGTCTTGAGAAACCGATCCAGAAATCTGAGAGCCATTCTCTCGGATAAGGATCGCATTAAGGAGTTGCTACGCTACATAGGGAGGACAGGTCGTTTAAAGAAACTAGGTGATGTTCCAATAAACGCGAATCTGCAGTAGACCGTCGATAATGAAATAAAACCCTTTCTTTACAGATGACTAGAGCCTATTGTCTTCAAGTAGAGTCACGACAGCAGCCCGACATTCATCTAACCTATCAAGTGGCACCCACAAAAAACAAATCTCATTTTCACATCACCCGCATCACGACCGGCCCACCTTCGTTTTACCCCCTAGCACCTTACCGGATCGTACCTACTGCTCAGCAGTCGGGTACTTAAAAGATAGAGGGTATAACTCCCACCCTGATACAGCTAAACGAAACAAGAACATCCAAGGAACGGCTACCCCCACCACGTCACACCATGCCCTCGTAAACGGTGTTCCCTTGCTGGGCTATCTCAGGGATGGGATCACCTAGGGTGTACCCCAGTAGTGCAACGAGGGATGGAGGGGAGGGGAATCGGGCACTAGGAGCCCAGTAGTTAAAAGCTCTATCACTACTTTGTAATGTCTGCATGGAGCCCCGCTCCCTAGACCTAAATTGACACTAAAAAAAAAAACCATAAAATAAAATAAAATAATTTCTTCCAGAAAAAAAAGAAAAAAGAGTGGAAGGGTTGTCAGGTCTAGAAAGTTGCAGTGTATAGATCTCCACTGCCAATGATCAGTGGTGGCGTTGTTTATGAGTTTTCTTCCCAGAACTTCTCCCTGCTTTCCTCATGAATCACTGCCAGATATAAGTCCCTACTGATGGGCCGTTCCTTATGTCCCCTCTCCTGAAGCGTCCTGGAGTTAAGCTGGACAGCGTTGGACAGCTTTGGACAGCCACTGACTATGATTCGACCCGCGACTTTTCTCATCTTGCAAAATGGTTTATCAATCACTTATCAGTTTCATCATTGAATTGATGATATGTACAATCCTTAGGCTTCGTTTGGGCTGCATCAGTAAATTCAGGGTCAGCTGACCGGCACCAGACAGCACCGGACAGTGGCATAGAGCCATAGTAAAGGGTCTTATGTTTACAGCGTTACTGTGACACTTGACAGCGCTATCCAGAAATGGCCCGACGCTAGACAGCACTATGGAGTGCTATAAGGTGCTATATAGGGCTATAATGTGCTATATAGGGCTAGGCTAATACTGTAGCTAGGGAGCCCTATACTCGTAATATTCTAATAGCAATCACAACTAGAGTAAGGAAATTGTTAAAAAAATCATATTTCAACTAAGTAATAGTAGTCTAAACATCATAATATACTACTTATACTACTGTAAAGGATATATACTGTCTCATGGGCATCGTCATATACAACTAAAATCATCGTTGTTCGTGCATGCGTCATCGCTGTTCGTGCATGTGTCATCACCGTTCATGCATGTGTCGTCACTGTTCGTGCATGTGTCGTCACTGTTCATGCATGCGTCGTTGCTGTTCGTGCATGCGTCGTTGCTGTTCATGCATGCGTTGTCACTGTTCATGTGTGTGTTGTCGCTGTTTGTGCATGCATCGTCACCATTTGTGCATACATTGTTGCTGTTTGTGCATGCATCGTTGCTGTTTGTGCATTGTTGCTGTTGGTGCATGCATTGTTGCGGTTTGTGCATGAGCTGTTGTTGTTGTTGGTGCAGGTGTCGTTGCGGAGGTGGTGATGAGTTGTTGTGGTGGTGGTTGACATAGTTGTTATACCTGTAGTTTGTCATTAGTAGAGTGAAATTGAATTTAAATTTTTTTTTGAAAACTGAGACCCTTAAAAAAAACCTGCGAAGGGGTGTGGTGCATCGTGGAGGTGGTTGTGAGGGTGGTCGACAAAGTTAATATAATGAAATTAAAATAAATAAAAAACAAACCCACCCCCTAGCGAGGGGGTACATCATCATCGTTGTTGTTGTCGCTAGTTGTGGTTGTGGTTGTGGTTGTCATCACTAGTCGTTGTCGTCACCATCATTGCTAGTTAGTTGTCATCATTGCTAGCCGTCGTCGTCCATCTTTTTCCTGTGTCGTTGTTGTGGTCGTAAGTGGTGATTGAGAGGTGGTGGTGATGGTGGTGATGAGACGAAGTGTTGTTGAACTTACATATTTAGTAATTTTGGATTTGTTTAGGGTTGGTTTATTTAACTTAATGAAAAATCTCGAAAAATGTGTGACATGACAGAGTGAGGAAACTAGACCATGCTAGATAGCACTGGTGTGCGCAACATGAATACTATGAAACTATAACCCACTATAGTTATGGTGACGTGACTGTAGAATACTATAATTTTATGTGACATGACTATAGGCTACTATAATTTAGTGTGACATAACTATGACAAACTATGGGAAATCCCTGACTTTACTGATGTGGTGGGAAGCATTGCGTCTACGGTCCGTAATTAAAAGTTAATAAAAGACACATGGAGGGAAGCAATGATTCTTGTTTGCAGTTGGTTGGCGCGAATTTTATGTCCTTCTGACCTCCGAGGGGAGGGTCGATTACTCTAACTTGATCCCATCAAATGAAAGCGGATGCTGTCAAAATCGATGCGAGAGCTTTCGATTGGTATAACTTGACCCCACGCTTAGCTTTTTGAGTAAAGTCCCAGACTTACATAAATTATAATGTTTTTTTTGCTGTCAGGATACCAAATTTGAGTTGATTATGCACTGTGCAGGTGTGTTCCAGCCGCAGCCGGCGGCTACCCATACGTCAGCTGAAAGTTCAACACTTCACTTTCCGGCCATGCCAAGGTGACACGCCTGGCACCTTTGCGATTTGTAGCTCGGGCTTTTTCATATCTTACATTATTATAATAAAGTAAAATGATTAAATAGAAATAAAACGCTCTGTTTTTTTTTTGTTTTTTTGCCACTTTCAGATGTCTTTGCCGCCATCAATATTTAACTCCACCTGATGTGTTGAAGTCTAAATATGGAAATTTTCGCAAAGTGTACATCATTCAACTATTTACTCGTAACTTGAACTTAAGGTAAAATAATAGAATGTGAGCGAGATACTACTAATATTACTATATTTACTCTTTACATTGGCATACTCTTACTATTTCTTTACCTAGCTCCATATTCTAGGTATGTAGTGTAAATAAATACAGTCGTTTGAGCAGTACATATCTATAAATCCAACTTGTAACCGGATAAAACTATTCAGAACAAGGGGGTGTCGGGATCGAAATCCCGGACCACTACCCGGTTAGTTAGTCCCGGCTGGAGGTCCCTAATTTTTTTTCTGACCCCTAAGTAGAGAGGTCTCAAAAGATGATTCCAAGACCTATTATGACTACCGGACCCAAGAAAAGTACCCTACATAGCTATAGAATACATATCACAATGTTGTATTACACAAAATTCCCAAAAATCCAATGATCAATGGGGTAATTGCTCTGTTATTATCTTATATGACCATGGTCTGACTCATAATTTTTACCAGTATCACCTGCACTGCATTGGACTAGAGCAGCAGCCCCGAAAATGGATTTGCGACACTTGCGAGGCATCTGGGTGGGCGAGGCGATGATGTCATATTTCCTTATATAGATGTGTGCCTGATTACGTAGTATAGTTAGTCCGCCCAAGTTGGCTGAAATAAAAAATCTGACACTAGGTCGGATTTTTTAATCCCAACACCCCCTTGATTCAGAAACCCCAAAGTTGCTTATCGGCACAAGATCGGCACTCCATATAAGGTTGTTCGCGAGTACTTCGCTGAAGGTGGAACTGTCATTTCTTGACATTCTTCTTTAATCTGATCCCATCAGTTAGAGGCATCGAGGGTGGACTCTCTGACCTCCATATGAAGCAGATCGACTCATCATCAACTGATTACTGGTAGTTTACGAAGTCTGCCTACTGGAAGCTGCTTCTTACCTATCGTAGGTTCTAAATAAGACTCGGATCGGACTTTCGGTCGGATCGAAGCTGCACCAGCATGAGCCAGCATGTCGTACTTATCGGCTACAATGGGTAGCGATATTAAGACTGCTCCAATCAGATCCACCCCTCGGGGATGCTTTGGAATGCTGAATAGAAGACTTTTCCAATTTGGTTGGAACGCTTCAGTTTCCATTGATGATTAGTACGATATGGATAGATGAATTGTGGAGAGTTCGAAGAAGACGGATGGCCTCTTGATATCGATATCGGACGGAGAAAACACCCCCCGAAGCTTGGTGAAGCCTATATTTATTGTGCACCATCTATAGAACCCCCTGTCGTTTGAACCATGTCCATCTGAGTCTCCGAGAGTCTCCGACAACCCACTCTCCGAGATTGCTTTTGCAACCCTTCCAACGATAGGCTACCCTCGTAACTCTCATGTATTTTGGGTTCTTCGAGTACACAAGTCCCCTAGTGCCTGAACTTTGAGTCCGTAGAGTACCCTTCCATACATGATATTGTTTGTATGTTGTATCAATTGCTTTGTGTCTATAAAATTCCAAGCTACCAATGACCATGTTAAGAACGCGAGACCATGCGTGCTAACAACGGCCTCAACTATGGGGCTCTACTTTCCGCATTCAATTATCATGATTGATACTGATAAACCTTTATAGACAAGAATCAGCTCAAAATACAGTGCCAGATATGTAGAAGTATACCTGCGGGTCCCGAGTCTCTGTTTGTGGTCCCTCATCAGGAAAATCTAGAAAAAACTTAGCAGACTTAATCTGCTTATTTCGCAGATAAGCCTGCTAAGTTGCTCAAGCTGCTTATTTTGTACTTGGTGAATTAGTTTTTAAGAGTGTGCAACAAAAGTAAGCATATCAAGGCCAAAGATAAGCTCATCAGCGAAGATAAG